>VXBH01009550.1:152441-196929 GCA_013400035.1 Rynchops niger
CCAACCCCCTGCCCCGGGCCGGGATCCGCT
The DNA here is from genome assembly GCA_013400035.1 of Rynchops niger. Taxonomy (NCBI): domain Eukaryota; kingdom Metazoa; phylum Chordata; class Aves; order Charadriiformes; family Laridae; genus Rynchops; species Rynchops niger. The sequence goes on from VXBH01009550.1 coordinate 152,472, forward strand.
GCGGAACGGGGGGAGCCCGGCCGGTCACAGCCCTCCCAATTCAAGGAACAAAACAGCTAAAATTTGCCGTCGTGGGGGAATTCGTGCGTGATCTCTCTGAAAACCTGGGTGGTGACGCTTTAAAACTACTCCCAAATTTGGGTTTTGGGGGATCGAGGTTGCATCAACGAGGGCATCACCAGCAGAGACAAAGAAGTCACTGTCCCACTCGGCTCGGCGCTGGTCAGGCTACGCTTGGAATTCTGTGTGCAATTTCAGTCCCTGCTGTACAAAAAGTTGTGGACGGGCTGAAAAGGGTCCAGGGAAGGGCCACCAAGTTGATCATAGAATCATAGCATAGTTTAGATTGGAAGGGACCTTAAAGATCATCCAGTTCCACCCCCCTGCCCTGGGCAGGGACACCTCCCACTAGACCAGGTTGCTCAAAGCCCCATCCAGCCTGGCCTTGAACACCTCCAGGGATGATCCAAGGGGGGCAAGCCTGCCGTATGAGGAAAGGCTGAGAGAATCGGGTTTGTTCAGCCTTGAGAAAAGAAGGCTTATGGGAGAACCTTTCACTGTGTTCCAGTACTTAAAGTCTGTCTACAAGAAGATGGAGACTCCCTTTTTACAAGGAGTCCCATGGAAAAGATGAGGGGTAATGGGCACAAGTTATTCCTGGGGAGATTCTGATTGGACACAAGAGGAAAATTTTTTAAAATTAGAACAATCAGCCATTGGAATAATCTGTCCAGGCAAGTGGTAGATTCCCCATCATTGAACAATTTTACGATTCAGCTGGACAGGGTGCTGAGCCATTTTGTCTGCACTGTGCTTTTGCCAAGAAAGGTTGGACCAGATGGTCCTTGAGGTCCCTTGCAACCAGGGATTCTATGACTCCGTTTTAGATCAAGTCCATCAATACTTCAGCTCCTTGTGTTTTGCTAAATGGTGTTTATAACGGTGGTAAACTTGGGTGATGTCATGTTTCTATTGAGAGCATGTGTTAGAAAAGGTTAGTAGATACTTTAACAGCTGATTACCTAGCTCTCCAGCAGCTCTTAAGCTGCTAAACTTTACGATTGTATTTTAATAGATGCTTTAATTAATGCCAAATTATTATACCCTTATGCAGTCAGGATTAGAAGTTAAACACGAACCCTCTAAACCACAGGAAATTTCTAGTACATGACTGCTTGCACAAAGTTAAATTTAGGAACTTTTAGGAAAACCTTGGAAACATTCCAGGTCGGGTTGGATGGGGCTCTGAGCAGCCTGATCTGGTTGAAGATGTCCCTGCTCATGGCAAGTGGATTGGAGTAGATGGGCTTTAAAGGTCCCTTCCAACCCAAACGATTCTGTGATTCTAAATGCATCTCCCGAATGGCACTGGAAGAAGCCCCATAGCTCCTTGCTCCCCTCTCTGCCTCTTACTAAGTGCCATTTGCCAACACCACCACGCATACCAGCTTTGCTGATTTTCATCCAGCACCTGATTTTTTTCCCACTAAGGCCCAAAATGCACTTGGCACTCCTCGTCCCTGGTTCTTTTCAGTTTTATATTCCTTAGAGATCAACTGGTTGAACACGCAGCACATTAGTAAGGTTCTAAAAACTGTTCAGAGAAATTAAAAATCAAACAACAGAGGAAGTGATCTAAGTCCATAAGACTGTGTATGCTTAAGTAGGAAAGAACATCGTGATGATCTCCACTTAAAAAACGCACATATTCTGAAATTGTGAATTGTAACACAAACTACGGGAAGTTCAGGAAGTTGGTAGTAATGTGATTTTACGGGTATGCCAGCTAAAACTTTACTTGAGGCATCTACTGGATGCCGGTTGTTGTCACCTCAGTGGTTGTCTTTGTGCAACGTGTAGGTGGTCTTAGTTCGGTTCAGCATGGGAGTTTATGTCAAGAAACACTAACCTGCTTGTACTACCTGGCACTTCTGGTCTCAGAAGAATAACAAAGCCCTGATTGAGCATTGGCACTAAATTATATGCTGAGATTTTTAGGTGTCACCCTGAGAACAAGGTCCCTGGTCCTACTGAAGTCTGTTCCCCTGAGCAATAGAGAGAGGCTTGCAGGGCTGTCATTAGGCATGTTTTCTAAATCTTAATTACAGCCTGAAGGGCAAAGGGTGAATTGTTTTCCTGAATAATTTTTTTTTTTCTAGTAGATTACTGAGGTCAAGGCTTCTGGAGTGACACATTCCAGTGTTGTTTATTGTGGGTGTAAACATGAGGTAAAAGACGTTTTTTAATTATTTGTAGTAGTCTCTGCAATTTATGGTAGAAAAGGGACTGAATTTTCACAACATAAAATGCACACTTGAAAATCTGCATTAAAATAAAAAAATATTTTAAATGTACAATGTACCTTGTCAAAGTTTTAAGAAAAGCGTATTCATCTAGGGATACACTATGTGTATTGTAATTAAAACCCAGCTCTTACTATGCTTCTGAGAAACAGAGTATTAAATTACAAAAAACACAACGTTCTCCTTCCAGAAGGTTGCTGAAGAACATGTGGAATATTTTACATTATAATGTGGTTGTGATTTAATGGGGCTGCCTTACGGAAAATACAATGGTTATACAAACCCATGCTGATCTGTCTGTTTTGCTGGCAAATTCTGGCACATGTCTGAGATTAAACGACATTGCTTTGGATGGAATTCATTATTGAGGAGAATCAAGGGAGCTTTTTGTTAAGCAAAACTTATTTTGGCAAGAAGGTGTGGTTGAGCGTAAGCTCAGTAGTGCTAAGAAGAGGAACGCTGAATGAAGAAAGTACTTTCAAACTCGGTCTTGACAGCGAATTATACATACCAAAAATGGAACACAACTTCAGTTTGGTCTTTAGCAGTTCAACTCCTAATGTACATTTGTATGATATAACCTTACTTTGTACAAGCGCGGAGGAAAGGCAGTGTGGCTCTGCAACTCGTTTGTAGAGTTTGTGTGCTTTCCAAAGCGTATGGAACTCACAGCAGGCGGGTGACATTCATGCACATTATGTTTGCTTCACTTTTGCTGGTATCGCGCTTCTAGAGCAGGTCTCCGGTTTACCTGAGGAAGCCCTGCATTTGTGGGGCAGCCGGGACGGCTGGCTGCACAGCACACCTGAAACCAGAGGGGCTCGGGGGAGAGAGGGACATGGTTGCTGCATGATTGGTAGGTGACTTGTGCAAAACTACATAAAGATCTGTGGTAGCACAAGGCAACGAACCAGCTCCCCTGAACCTGAGTTCAGTGTATTAGTGTAAAACTCAGAGTTCCAAACTTCAACACGGAGATCTTCATTCAGGCAAAAATATCGTTCAAATTAAAGCCTAGGCTCTGGAACCGAACACTGCTTTGTTTATTACATATTTCAACATTACTTACAGCTCTGTATCTTTGAAGAAAGCCAGGCCTATGAAGTCAAATATGCAGAGACTTTTCAAGTGCACAAAGTAATCCACCCTGTATTAGAGTTCATAATTTGGTGCTCTTATTTTGCTTTTCAGTTTTTTTCTTTACTTTTTTAACGAGCATTTTCTTTTTCTTCTTCCTCAGCATGAACAAGTCAGTGCAAAATGACTCAAACTTTAGGGAATGAAGTGACACAGAGCAAATGATGTATGGAAGACATGATTCCTCTTTTCTTTTTTTTCTTGGAAAATGAGAATAGCCTCACTTTTCAAGCAGCAAGCCTGCATCTCTAGTGGCCAACCCTGTTCATAAGCCAGAACGCAGCAACCAGTGCAGGGGAGCTGCGTGTGTGTTGTGCACATCAGGAGCTGTTGCACAGTGCTTCTGTATCATTAAGTATATTGTCAGCTTCCTTCAGGCAAACTGTGATGGGGCTGAATCACAAAGCTGGAATCTCGAAGGAAATAGTGTATAATCCCATTATTTACAGGAGTAAAAAAAAAAAAAAATTACCTTTTTTTTAGGTAAAAGGGCACAACAATTTTGAAGAACGCCACACTGCTGTGTTTTATGCATCAGTGTCAGCAAAAGATACTTTTTTATTTTGTGCAATTCTAATCTGAATTATGGACCTCTTTTTTTTGTTTGATTGATGTTTGCTTTTTAATTTGTTCTTCCATTGCAGATACTGGCCATTCCCTCCCACATGCGCATCGTTTCCTTGTGAGACTGATCTGGCTGGTTCGCAGACCAGTACTCCAGGTGTCTCAGTTCCTGTCCCGCATTCCTACTCTGCCTCATTTTCTTCCTCCTTGTGCTATCCCTTCTCTCCATATTATGCCAGTTCTCCTTAAACGCCCTTTGCAAAATGTTTTCATGTTGTTCTTTTTCTTCATAGCTTCTTGCTGGCCAAATATTTTTAATGCCTTCTGTGCCAATTCCCTGTATGGTACCAGATCGTGTGTCTGATTGTGTCGGAATCAGATTGTCTTACTGTTTTCTTAAATAGGGAAGTAATAACAAACAAAAGAAAATACTAAAATTTGTTATAAAGCAGCACGTCCCCATCTCTGATCTGTGTAGGAATATGTTATTTTCAATTCATATTGGAAAAAGAAAGCTAACAGAAATCTATCCAGGAAGCTAATTCAATGTGAAGGACTTGCTTCGCAGGGCACAAGGCTGCCCACTGTCTCATTTTTCTTGAACAATCAGGCAGAAGGAGTGGGAATCTGTCCAAACTGACCAGATGACACATGCCCAGCGCTGGACTGAGGAGTCACTAAGCTCCTAGGGCCCAGTACCTTTGTCAAAATCTGTTTTGCCTTGAAAAAGGTATGGCTTCTGCCGTAATTTACACATGGAAAAACCTGAAGATGTGACTTGGTGAAGTTGCATCTGCCAGAGTTTTTGAAGCCTGAAAGAACAACTCTGCGATAAAAGAACAACGCGGTTCACGTATTTGGCAGTAAGTACTGCTACATCTGGAAAGAAGTCCTCGTTGTTACCCGGTTCTCTGGAGCAGATGCTGTGTATCCCCATGCCTCCTCCATGCACAACGAACTGAGCACCGAGTCAGAGTCCTGGGGTAAGGCTGTAAGCACAAAATTATGCAGCACTTTCCATAAAATATTTCTAGTTTCTCAGCTTGTCTTACCTAATCTTATATGCTCCAAATTAAGTCTTAAATATCTGGATCTTTTATGAAGAATTGAGCATTCTGACAGTGCTTAACACTCAGAGCCAGAACCAGACTGGCATTTTGCATTTCACTGTGGTATTTCCAATGTGCTCTTCAGAGCTATAGATCTCAGCTTCTGAGGCTGAGTGCTTAAGAAATTATGTTAACTGTGCTTGAGTGAGTATGCAGAAAATTCTGCTTTAATACGCTCTATATTCAAGTTCCTAGGCATTAGGGCAAAGTTTACATTGACTTACAGAGTCTTAACTTACACAGTAAGTCAAAATAACACATCTTCAGGTAGGCTTAACTGTTTTTCTAAAGCAAATATGGCAGTTTTCAGATGTGATCACAGTACCTCCAGTGCAATAAAGAACTCTGGCATCTGATTGAAGCTTGTGATGTAAATTTCTTCAAAGAAGCTTTAAAGCATGTGATCTCCTTTGCCAGACTGTGAAATATAGGTTACTAACAGGGCAACTAACATAAGTACGATAAGGTTTTGTTAAGGGCTATCTCAGTGGGTTGATGGACAGCCTTTAAAAGGTTTACAGGACTCTCTGAGTGCCTTGTTGGGAATTTTCAAAATAACACACTGAGGTACAATTCTTCTGTGGCTCGAGGCCATAGTCAGCCACTTAAGTTCCGTTGTAATGAATTGGACAAGCTCCCAGCAAAACATCTATCGATTCTGAAAATCAGTCTTTTTGAGCTGCTGGTATGTTTATGCAAATATTAATGCGGGGACTATAAGTCACATCTGCTTTATGCAATGCAGTGCTGTATACCACCCTCCAAGAAACCAAGCAGTATGTCAGAGGAATATTTGTAGAGAGAGAGGACTGAGATTCTCTCATATGTATAAGCAAACACATTCAGGCACGCAGCCTGAGCCTTGGTGTTTTAGTATGGAACTCTGATAAAGCTTAAATGAATTTTTCTACTTGTGTAGAAAGAACAAGGCAGCTGGTCATAGGAAAAGAGATTCCACTCCTGTTTCCCCTGGCCAAAATCTCACGGCAGTAATCCTGTCAAAGTTCCATTTTACTCCTGTGGAAATGAATGGCCTTTCATAAGAGCAAGACTGACTTCAGAAGGCACCTTGGACTTACTGGTGTTCACTCTTACTTCTCTGTTGCTACTTCCGAGAATTTTAGCTGATTTCAGTGAAACTACAGCAATGTAAAAATCTTATCAGGAGACAATAAGGCTCTTTCTTATGCTGTTGAGTATGTGTAGCAATAGACAACAGCATCTAGAGTAAAATCAGCTGTTTTGCAATTACCAACTACGCTAAAAAGCTGGTACTTTGAAGTATCTTCTGCATTGTGTCAGGTATTGCCAGTTAGCATCTTACCACAGAAACCAAATTAAATTGAGGCAGATTTTGTCTGGGCAGATTGCTAGAACCGGTTGAGGTAAAAAGCTCTCTTTTTGATGTGGAAGTTGTCACCTCCTGGCATCCATGTTGATTCTTCTTAGCTCTTTAAGACGCTTTGGAAACTGTGAAACACTGTCACTTGTGGGTGCTGCCTGTCGCGGGGAGTGCCGGCTTTGTGCTGAGTGCTGGTCCCAGACAGTAAAAAGGAGCTTCTCAGGCGGGAATGGAAGAGGACCTTCCCTGAATGTGTCCCTCAGCTGCTGGCATGGAGGCTCCACGGCTCCTCTGGGCTGCGGGGCCTGGAGGGAGAGACATGGGCAGGGAGGGTGGCTGCCCGCCTCTGGGGATGGATGTGTGCTGTCCCGCGGTTCCTGCAGAAACGCTCTCCTGGGTGTGTGTCCTGAGAAAGGGTCTGAGAATTACGGTTTTAATGTAGTAATGAAATTAAAATTGTGTAGATGATGCTACCAGACTCGGGTGTTTTACTTCACAGTTCTGTTCCAAAAGTCACGGACATAAAATTAACGTGAAGCTAAAATTAATGTAAAATTTTGCATTTATGTCTGCTTTCTCCACAGGGTCCTGGGCAGAGGGGCCGTTCCCTGTCAGCGCCCTGAGGACGCCCACAGGCCTCACCGGGGCCTGCCCTGCTCTGCCCAGCCCGACGCCTCCATTGCAGCGGGACAATGACAGGGCTGCGCCTCAGGCAAGCCTGCCCTGTCCCTATCCTTCTCCTCGTCCTCATCTGCCGGTCGCTGGCACTGCCTGTCCATGGGGCACAGGGCTGTGGCTGCCCTCCCCTCCTGGCCCGTCCCAAGGGGTGGCCCCGCGGCCATGGCGCTCTGTGCTCCGGCTTCCTTTTGTTCTTCTTCCGTACCCTGCTGACCGGTGAGTGTCTCAGATGCGCGGTCAGGAGGCAATTCATCTTTCCTGGTTGGGATGGGCCGTTACTGATGCCTGCACTGGGTCTGAGCAGCCGGGGACTCCCACTGGCCACCGCTTTTGAACTCTATCCAGCTCAGATGACACGGGGCCTGATAAATCACCCACAGCATTGGCAGCCGCATCAAAAGCGCTTCTCGGCGCATTTAATAGAGGCACGCAGATAATAACCTATTTAGTTGAGAAAGGTCTATCTTTTCTTGCCTTGTGGAAAGCTGTAATGTCTTTCTCTCTCACCTGGGTAGTTATTAGAGGTGGGCATGAAGAGAGGGATTGTCTGTCACTCGAGTTTAGAGGAAAAGCTTGTTTAAAACTCTGTGTGCCTGGGGAAAATCTGCTATCCTCATTACTGGAGCATATCCTTAAGCAGGGTAATTGCATGTTTGATGTACAATGACACGTACAATCAGTAGTTCCTGCGCTTTCAGTGGGATCTGTAGTCTCCTTTCAGACCACCTGGCAAGCGGAGATGTTAACCTGCAAATCTACTCAAGGGGCAGATGAACTGAATCACAGACGCTCCCGTTAAAGTAGTATTGCAGGTGCAGACGGGATGTTTTCAGTGCTCATCTCAAACATTTTCTGGAATGTTTTGTAACGGTTTTAATTTCAAAAGCAGTACCGAAATCAGATTTTGGAGGTGCTTGTGTTGCTTTCTATAGGTATGTTGTGAGAATACTTAACCTGGCACGTCATTGTTTCTTGATGGCCACTATACAGCACGAATTTACATGCGTAGGATAAGGCAGCAAGTTTCCTGGTTATTTGTGTTATTAAAGGCACAAAGATGATAGAATTGTTTTAATTTAATTTAAAATTGAAGAAGCAGCTCTATTGTCTTGTTTACTTGCTCTGGAAAGGAATATTTTAGCAGTGTACAGTGGAAACAAGCTCCCAGGATGAACAGATTAGATCTAGCACCTTGGGAAAATTTAGGGGCGTTGGTCATAAGAGAGGGGAACATAGCTATGCTGATACAAAAAGGTTTGTCACATTCAGTGAATGTAGATGATGCAAAACTATGCCTTAGTACATAGATAACTACATGAAGACTATTTAAGTCAATTCGAGGGCAGTCTCTAGATCATGTTGGTGTCCAACTTGGAGGATGACCCTTACCAGGGAAAAAGTGTTCTTGCAGTTCTTGTCTTAGCTCCCAGCATGGCAGTCCATTGCAGTAGGTCATTTAGTGCCCTTACCTTTAAACAAAAAAACATGGCCAAGCTGCTGTCAAACCTGCTCCTGTGCAACAGTTTTTGTTCCTCAGGCTGGTGTCAGTGCTCGTTTTTAGACTGATGGACAGTGGAGGGTGGTCATTGTACTGCAGCTCTATGGGAGGGAGTAATTCACTGCTGCCCGTCCTTTCCTCTCTCCTCCACAGAAGGGCTCTCATGGCAGCCAGTGGAAATATCTGATTTCCAGCAATGCTGAACTGTGACTGCCTTAATAAAAAATAAAACATGAGACGAACCAAAAAGTTGAATGAACCTGGCTTTATAAAATGTCAACAAAATTAGCTACACAAACAGAAGTAGTTAAATATTGCAGCACTGATTTTCTTGCATTTTCTAAGTCTCTAGGCCTTGTAAATATTCCATTTTTTGTTTTCCCCCCTTAGCTTTAAAAACTGACCTTGAAATTGGAGAATTTACATTTAGAGTGCTTTGTTTTGTGGGTGGTTTCTGCCAAGTTGTCAGGATCTGAGGGTATCTGTTTAATCCCAAATGCCAGTTTTACTACTCTACTTAACCACACGGGTCAGAAGTTCTTACAACCAGCTTTGATTGCTCTAAGTGACTTCTGATTTCTCCTATGATATTGTTTGATCTGAAGCAAAGAAATGTATTAGAAGACTCCTGCATGTGCAGTTAAAAAATTAAAAAAGTTGTGCTAAGAGTATGCAGAAACTTTTCTGTTTATGCATCTCCCCAAAATTACAGTCAAGTGCCTTTCTTTAAATAAGGGATTTAACTTCCCTTGTTTTGATATGAGCAGCTCGTATATTAAAAAACAAGAACGAACCAACCCTAACTGTACCTTCTCATACCCTGACAGTAACTTTGCCATGAATCTATAGCTTTGATTAATGTGTGAGGTGCAAAAAGCTTTGTATAATTTGCAGAAAGCACGATTGAGGTTTTAATTTGGAAAGCTTCACTTGTTTTCCCCTGTGTAAAGCAACTCAACAGCAGCTTTGTTTTGGTTTTCTTCATTTCTTGCTGAATGTGACCTACGGGGTTTAAAATTTGCAAATATAGTTTGCAAACTGAGAAATCTTGTGAAGTTAAAGGATTTATCTCCATTCTTCTGGAGCTACTACAGATTTTTTTTTGAAAGAGTGACTTTGTTGTTAAAGCTTTGTTCTCTCCTCACACACTTACCTCCTGAGTCTCTTGGCTCACAGAGGCCAGTGCACTTTGGAGAATCTCATGTGTCATGGTGGGAACTGAGCATACTGGGCATGATGTGAAGTCAAACCTGTGACTTTTCCAAGATAAGCCTTTCTCTCAAGTTCTTTGCTTGATTAGATTCCTACTGTCAACTTCTGCCAAAATCAGCTGGGGTACTTCCATTGTCTTCTGTGTACTTGGGCGTAAATTTGTGTACTTCGGGTTGGAACTGAAAGTCCTAAACTTAGACTACCAAGTGTGATAGTTTAGAAGTTCCTACCTATAACTGTGGTCATTGTGAACTGAGAGTACTTCACCACCAGGAGGCATGCAGCACCTGCTGGGCAGTAGATAACAGGTCCTCGAGATAGCAGGTAGTTAAAATCAGGGCTTTTTTTAAAAAAACATGATTCTTTATTTCTTTTATTTATCATAGTGCTCTGGGTAAAGCTGAACTTCATCACGTTGTAAGAGTAACTAGTAAAACTATGTGATCGTAGTTCCTCTGATGCAAAAATGGCCTGAATATTTTTATATATATATACAGACACAAAAATATATATATATATATATAAAATATACATATGACTAAATAGATTATCTGTAATGATATAATGTATCAGTGGGAATTGAAATAGCAGAATTGTTTAATAGCTGATACCATCTTTAACCATTTGACAATTGCTAATTATAATTAGCCAGCATCTTAGGTAAAAATAAGTGAGCCCAAAGGGCAGTATGTTGTTACTGACAAATCTACAAGCCTATGTAACCTCTAGGTATAGCGCAGTGGTTAAAGAAAGATGTTCTGGCAATTCATTAACAGGAGTCTTAAAACCTACCTACCAGCCCATTGAAAACAAACAAAAGCTGATGTATGCCATGGATAATCTTTGCTTGTGGTGAAATAACAGTTTGCCATCTCCTAAAGAAGGCCCTGCACACTGGCCTTTAATTCATCTTTTAAATAGGTGAAAAACCAAAGAGAAAAACCCCACCAAAACAAACAAGCAAACGCCTCCACCCGAACAAGCAAAGAGAGATCTCTGGGTGAAAGAAACAAGGCATGGTTGTTTATTTCCAAGTTATAGATGATACTATGTTTCTGAATTATGTTTTATTTCCCAGTTGCAATTCAATTAAATTACATCTAGAAGCGGAATGCTTTAACGTCAGGTATGCTAGCTTTTCAGGTCACAACCGCAGCCTTTCTTCTGCACAGCTGGTATGTTTTGCTCTGAATTTGTCAGCATTTTTAATTAGGCGGAGAACTTCATTATTTTCAGGTGTTAGAGGGGTGAGTCACACTGTGCCTAATGTTATTCACACAGACCTAGAGGGACTCTTTAAAGGCGAGCAAAGGTTCAGATCTTCTGTTTGGTGAGGCCTGGTATGGTTCCGTGTGCTTTCTTCAATTAAATAGTTTTTGAGGCTTATGGTTGAAGACTAGCAGTTGCAGGCCATAGGAAGCCTTAAAAATGTAGGAATTCTTATATTTGAAGTCAGGGTCAATACTGGAAAATTTGAAGTTTTTCTGGGTTGGAATGCGGAGAGGAGGGAAAAGAAGATGCCTGTTCTACAGGTAAGAGCCTGAATGCTGCGCTAGAATATGCTTGTTCACAGTATAGGCATTGAGAATGCTTTTAGCTAATACACATTATTTTACTTACTGAACATGTCATGGTGGGTTGCATAAAATCAAAAGTATACTTTCCTGTATAAGCTTAACTTATACTATAAGGCTTTTCTGCTGTAGCTGTACTGTCAAACAGTAAATGTGCGGACTGTGGGACTGAGCGTGCTAACTGAAGGAACCGGTTTTGTGGGGAACTTGCATCGGTAAGCTGATTAAGAAGGCAGGGGCAAATGCTCGCTTGGTGTGCCTTTTTAAAACTTTAAGCTTTAGGTAGCTGAATAATTTCTACATTGAATAGCATCTGAAAAGTCATTTGGGAGGAGAAAACAGTATGAAAGTGTGGTATGGATTAAAAAAAGCGCAAAGTGGAGAGTTTAAACTCGCCGTTTTCTCCTCTTTCTCCCTTTGTGTGTTCAGCAGAGTGCGTCTCAATCATTTGCAAGTATAAAATGCCTAATTAAAAATACTTTTAAAAAAAGTTTAATTCTCATCATGAGTTATGAGGTTACAGCTAGGTAATGACCTCTGTGTGTCTCTTCTGCTACTTAAAGGTGTGCAGTGACTATTGTGCAGCGGTTGTCTTTCTGAGGCTTTTGTGATAGCTGTGTCCTATGACAAAATGAAATGGGAAATGACTCGCCTGCTGTGAACTCTGCTTTGAATGTGTTGTAGTTCAACATTTATACAATGCTAAAGCTACGTTGTTTATTAGATTTAACATGTTTATTTTGTGTTCTGGTTTAAAATGGATCACCACAGGGAAAATCAAGGTCTCTTCCAAATATGACTTCACAAACATCTCAAGATGAGTTTTCTGAAGTCTGTGGTGTTTACTTACGTTCTCGCGTTGAACAATACTGTGCAGTTTCTTCTTCTGTGTCCTACAAAATAGTCGTCCAGATTGTGTTTAACCTAATACTTGCACAGAAAAGTGTGCAAACTATTATACAAACCAAATGTAGCTCTGCAATTAAAAAAATGCATGTCTACGTTTTTTGACTGCAATGGCAGAAACGTCTAAAGTCTGTCAAAGTGTATAAATAAGTTCAGTGGGCCACAATTCAAATATCTTATGTCATGAGGAGTAGTGACTTTGATAATGTGTGAGATGGGATGTACAGGAATACACACTACTGAACTCGCATTAACACTAAAGAGATCATCTGTATAATTCCCAATAAACTCGGTAAAGGTGACGGTTAAAAGCTTGTGCTTCTTGTACAGAGCTACTGACTTGCTGATTAAAACGAAAGGTGAGAATTTCAAATTAATTATATGACTAAAGGTATTTCTAGAACATTTGGAGCTTTGTTTCAGTGGGGTGGCTGTGAGCTACGGATGGATTGGCAAGTGCACAGATCTTAGTTCCTTGGGCTTAGAAGTTCATAAGAACTTGGTTTTATCACTGGAGTGAGTTCCATTCTAATTCCCTGACTCCAGAGTCCAGTCTGGTTATATCCGAAGAAGTTTATAGCCTTATATTTGTAATAGCATTTATTTACTTGGGGAATGCTTGTTTGGTGGTTCTCATTTTGTTGTCTAAACCAGGTGTAAAATGGGGCTTTGCCCATCAGTGGGTTTTAGCTTTAACTCTTCCTGTGTGAGCTGGCTCCATCAGCACTGACTTGGATGTTTATCGGGGGAATGGGGAAGGAAACTCCATTGTTACACAAGCTCTTCTGGAATAGCTTGCTGATCCTGAGTTTAATGAATGAGATCGGGCACCCTTCAGCAGTGCTAGATGGAACAACGGATTTTTGTGTTGGCGTATGTGTAAGGCAAGAATGGACTGGTGGAGGACAGAGCATTTCCTTGCTGGTTTCCTAAGTGACTGCTATTATGTTTCATTTGTTTTGGAAACGTGCTGTATATTTCAGACTTAACTGTATGTTTCTGTTGGTTTGTGTCAGTTTGAATGACCTTTCCATTACTGAATGTGATATACTCTCCAAGGATGGATGTTGCAAACTATTCCAAAACACAGTTTTCTTACATAAAAATCTCTTATAGCATATCAACTGCTGTGCTAAAATTCAAGAAACCTGATGCTTTCATACAGCTCAAAATACAACTAACCTACATTTATTTACCCTGTGCCTTGCTCCCTTTTCTTGTCTCCCTGTTGCTGTCAGCATGACCCTTAATGCAGATTCCCCCTTTTTGGGGGGAGCAGCAGGGAGTGTGCAGTGTGCTGGGACAGGCCCTGGTGTGGCGCAGCTGCTGGGAGTGTGGTGGCAGCTCCTCGGTGACGGCACTGGCACTGTGGGGCAGAGGTGGATGCAGGAGGAAAACGCAGCTCTCCTTGCCCAGCTGCTGGAGAACGCTGCGGCAGGTGAGGCTTCTCAGGATGGGTGGCATTTCCATGGGCAGGAGGTGCCGTAGGGTCCACCGGGACACCACGGACAAGCAGGGGTCCTCTGGTGAGGTGTCAGGCTCTGGGATTTGGGATCCCTTGCGCTGGGCCCAGCATAATCTGGTTTTATTTATTAGTTTTCTATTAGGGATGTGGAATGAAGAGAGCATTTGGAAGCAACTCGACAGCCACTAAAAGAAATGTTCTTTTCTGTTTATTCCTTGGCTTGCATTCAGAAATTAAATGGTGATTCATTAAGAATCTAAAACTTTGACTATCTTACTAAATCTTTAATTGAATACAGTTCAAAACCAAAAACATTACTTCCTTTTTTGTTGCACTAGGAAAAAATAATGAATTTAAAGAGGCTACCTATATTTAACACCTTATACGAATCAGAACTGTCTAAATGTATGTGATTTTACTTTTTTTACTGAAAAAAAAAATAATAAGTCTGTAATTTAGTCAGTAACTAAATTACATTTACTAACCTGACACAGACAAATTTCAGATTATCAATATGACAATTTTTTAAAGGCGTGTCTTCATTCACAATGCAGCTTATAAGCCTTAAGCTTGCTACGTAGATAGTCAATGTTTTGTTTTTTCCATTTCACGTTGGATCTGTGTTATATTTCACAAGAGCACCCACTGCTAAAGAACTCTTTGTTCTGGGAGCAGGGATGGCCGATGGAGCGAGGATGGGCAGGAGCCGGGTGTGAAGGCAGACCTGGTTGGGGGCGGATGGGCAGTGGGGAAAGGGTCTGGAATGGGAATTTACAGGAGAGAGTAAGGGGGTTCCTCTGCCCTGTGTGCATCTTTCAGTGGCGCACAGATGCTTTTTTTGACACAGGGAGGAAGGGATTGAATTCTGTGTTTAAAAAGCGATGAAGGTGATGAAGGTGATGGAAGGTGATGAAGGAAGAACTAGGCAAAACTGTGCCTTCAGGAGTGGGAGATGGAAGCAGAACAACTAACAAATGAAAAGTGCAATAGCAGCAGAATACCATACTTGCTTAGATGCTCTTTTAACTTTCCCAGAAATGTTGAAATGGATGTTCCTGGCCTTGGCTCCCTCCTGTCTGTGTTCAGAGCTTCTCAGTCCCGAGGTCTGGCGTGTTCAAAGGCCCGCCTGCCTCTCCTGCAGGGAAACAGTGCTGGCGGCCAAACCACCGCTTCCTCGGCTGCAGCACGGGCCGGGGCAGGCTGGGAGGATCCCTGGGCTCTGCCGCTTGCCTCGCCAGCAAACAGGCGAGGGCACGACCGTGGCATGTTCTCCGGGCTTCAATGCTGCAACCAGCAAACTTGTGGTATTGTGCTTTTGTGATATAGGTTAACAACTGAATACATACCTGTGTTACAAATTGAAGGTGTTTGTAAAGGCCTTTCAATGCCTTTTTAAGAATCCCAATTTAAAAATCTATTCACTTTCTAAGGGTTTTGTTCTTCTGCCATGTGTAATGGTGCATGTTTCTCAGCCCTGAGAAAGGCTGTGAGATTAGTTAACGTGTGAACCTAGGGATAAGTCATATGTGCAAGCATTTGCACAGCAAGAGGGGTCCCAGTGTGTGACAGTTCAGTGTGGCTCTTCCGAGGCACGTGGTGTTGGAGGGGATGAGGAAGACGCCCACGCATCTGAGCTTTGCAAAGAGTCCGGCCAAAACAGCACAACTGCTGTCTCAATGTCTGCAGGCAAGAGGAGGAGTTAGTAAATGCCTGGTAACCCTTTGCTTTGCGCTGCTCTAGTTATAGGCACAACAGAGACTCTAAGCTTTGCATAGGAGAAGAAATATAAGTTACACTTCGTCCTGTTCCAGTGGCAGTCAACAATAAATTCAGTATGAGTAGGAATGCACTTATTATTTTACTACCAAATTAACAGCACTTTGCTTTACTATTGTCCCTTTCCCCTCCTCTCTAGTAAACCTTTCATAAAGGGTGAACATAGTTTTCTAATTACTGGTGTCTTTTGGTTTTCAACATTCTGTGGCTAAATCCATTTTTTTTTTAAAGAAAAAAAAATGGTGAAGGTTATAGACTCCATCTAGATTATGGAATCTTATAATTTTTTAAATTAATTTAGCACCTTATCTTAAATCTGATTTATAGCTTGCATTTCTGAAGTAAGTTATACTATACTTTGCCATATGTCCCACTCAAGGTAGTTCAGTGCTGATGCTGGCCACTGAGAGATTTTATTTTGGTGGAGTCAGAAAGGTTACTTACTGGTGTTGTCACAAGGCGGATGTGTGGGCTTCTCGTTTCCATAAGAGCTTCCCCGCATGTCTTAGGCTTTCTGTCTGCTCCTAAAGATGAAGCAGCGCCCATTTAGTGACGACTCGGTGGTGGCTGCCAGGTCCCAGGGCCAGCATCCCTGGCACTGCCTCCGTCAGGAGCTGTCTGCCGCAGCCCAGACCCCTGCAGGCAGGGTGCCCCAGTGTTCACCGCTCAAAGCTTGGCAGCAAGCGCTGCCAGCCTGCTGGCGAGCAGACCTGTGCTGCCCTGCGCTTACACTGAAGGCTTGACTTACCTCCTAGTGGGCTGTTACAAGAGGCTCTTGAGAGAGCTGGCTTGGCTCAAAAACCTGTGTCAGCACAGTTTTGTATGAGAGAAACTCGGAAGCTTTTCAATCAGTGTGGTTGACTCTTGCATGACAAGTTTACTCCTGATCTCCTTTGGATCTGGCAGCAGAACTCCTGGGCTGTCAGCCGGCTCCTGTCTCTTTGCTTCCGTCCTCCCAGCAGTGGAGGAAGGGCTGTGCTGATGGCTCCTCTTGCTCTCCAGGTTCCGTGCTTCCCAAAGCTGGCATGCAGCCTCTGCAGCACCACTGCCCCTGTGAACTGGGCTCTGCCCCCTCAGGTTTGGTTCCATGCTGGAACATGGAGCGATGTGTACTGCTGGCTTGGGCAGCGTCCTGACGTGGTTATCCTGGGATCTCGGCCAGAGGCACAGTCATGGCTTCATCAGGGATGGTGGGGAGATGGCTGGGTAGGACATCACCAGACTGTGGCACACAGCTGAGGGGGGTCGGGTACCAGCCCAGGAGAAGTGGGTGCTGGCGGTGTGGCCAGGCCTCGCGCCCGGGCAGAGGCAGTTGCGTCTGTCATGGTGGTGTTCCTCTGTTGTTTCCCAAGCGAAGGTTTCAGAAATGGCCATTTTGGCTGGCCAGGAGGTATCTGTAGGTAAAAAACATCACTGCTATACAAATAAGCTTTTACTTAGATCAGGACATTGGGAATTGCTGTTTTTGAATGCCTGAAAAAAATAACCGTGGATAGTTAGACCAATAAAGCTTTCAGTGTCTTTCTTGGGTAAAATTACAGTGGATTGTGAACACTGGCTGGACGTTCTCTATTAAAAGCTAGTCCCTCTCTATTAAAAGCTAGTAAATATGTTCTCTTTCCACAACAGTAAGCTTAATATTGTAATTTTTATATGAAGAAAATTGTTGAATCAAGCTGAAAGGAATGTGCCCTTAATTCTTTCAGCAGTCCTTAAGCCACATGCTCAACAGCTCTGTTCAGAAACCCGAGCAATGTTTTTCTTATTTCTGCAACAACATTTGCCTCTCATTTCCATGCTTTCCAGCATTTTTCTTGGTATGAAGAGAAAATGCCTTTTTTTCTCCTCAATGGTGTCTTAGGGCTGGTGGTACTTTGATAATATACATGAACAAATTATTTCCAAAGCAAGCTTAGCTCTCTGTAACATGATATAACATGGGCTTGTGTTGTAGTTAAAACTGGAAACCTGTTGCTGTAAGCTGGTCTTCATCAAAAGGCCCAGATGATGCTGCTTTGTCATGCTGTCATTCCTCTGTCAGCCCAAAGCCAATGTTAATTTCTGAAATGAAGCATTCATCTCTGGCTGCAGTTTAAACACTTTCCAGGATATTTATAAAGCCTTGTTTATGTTCAAAGCACTTGAAAAAACAAATCCGTAAATACCAGATTTACTTCAAGTAAATACTGCATTTAGTCACAGAAGATTTTCATCTTAATTTGTGATCATTTTGCACATTTTTTCCTTTGTTTCATAACAGAGAATAGAGGCACTAGTTAGATGTGGGAAACAGCAAGTGTGTATTTTTAAAGCAGCTTCACTTTACTATTCCTCTTTTCGTTGTGCTTTGACTTGCGTTTGCACGCAGGGTAGTATCCGGTGGTGTGCTTGTAGCAGCCTCTAGGTAACAAGTACCTTTTTTCTCCTTCAAAGAGAGGCCACGTGCCTTAGAGCAGCTGAGGAAGGTAAGTTACCCGCTCAACGTTGAAAGCAGAGGACGGATGGAATAACCCAAATGGTACCTGGCCAAAATCATCTGTTTTCCAGTATTTGAACTAAAGCAGTCTTTCCGTTTCTTGAAAATACTTTCAGAATTATTTTTTCATTGAAAAGAAAGAACTAAAAAGAGGACCATTGCCTTTTTTCTTTCTGTTCTTTCTTTAAAAAAAAAAANAAAGCATTTTCTGACATTGAGATTAGCCAAGACCAGAGAGTCACCGTCTGGAAGTACTTAGCTGTAAATTCACATGCTCTTGGCTTCTAGCTTGTTTTATCTAATGTGTACTTAGCAGATAACCTTCGGCTTTGTTCAGTTTTTGTTTACAACGTGAAGTCCAAAGTGACTTCACTAAAAGGATATTAGACAGTTGTGAGAGTAATATCCTGCATGTTGGGCAAAACTAGAGACTTCTGTGTCCCATTCATCCTGTGATGGCATGAAGCATAATTGAAAATAAGGTTTTATTCTATTTAGTTTTTTGTGTCAATCCTAGAGCAGTATCAAGCATCTTTGAGTTTCTTTCACCAGAAGCTGCAGTGTTGAGGTCCCCAGGCAGGAGGAGCATGATTTGGACTGTCTGTGCCACTGCTCTAGTGCAAGGCTGTTGGGGACAAGGTGATGAAGCTGCTGTGGACCCCAGCCCTTGTGAGAGTTCATGCCGCGGTCTCAAATTGCCCAGAGAGAGCTCAACCCAAAACAAAACTTTTTTTTCCTTTTGCCTATTGAAAATTGTGGAGAACTGCAGTAATCCATGATTGACTAGTGTTTTGCCAACCTCCGTGACGCTCAGGTTGCCTCCAAGGGAGGCAAGCTGGAATACAGTTGTTCCTGCACAGGCTGCTCTGACCTAAGAGATTCACTCTGCTTGTTCTCACCCATCTCTGCTATAAAAAGAATAAGAAACATCTGGCAAAGAGGCCAAAGAGATCAAATCTTCTATATGCAGATGCTTTGGAAAGTAGTATAAAAATACGGAGCTTATGTTTTCCTTGTCGAAACATATTACACTTTCCCTTATGCTAAGCCCCAGCTCCACCAGACATTCTTTTATGGATAGTGTTTTGTTGGCTTTTCTCTTTCCCCTCATAATTTTTGTTCAAATCTTCTAAAACAAAGTAAGCGTACCATACTACTTCCTCTGCTCTTTCTGAAGACTTTCCCCTTGTGAATACATGTAGAAAATACCTGGTTGGTTGTGTATGAGCTGGATTTAATTTCTAGGTCATAATAAGTAAGGATGAGGGACCAAATTCTGATCCAGTGATGACATAGGTAAACTCCCACTGGTTTCTAAGGATTCAGAATTGGCTGCGGAGGACTTAATTTTGCAAATCCAAGTGCCTCTGACAAACACATTTGGCTCACTTTCTGCCAGCGCTCCGTTTTTATTATTTTTTTTTCCCAGCTCAGATGTTTATGTGAGTGCTCTCTGTCTTGAGAGACTGAAAAGTGTCTCAGTATATTTGAGGGTATAAATGAAATATATCTAGCAAATGCCATCAATCCCACTCAGATGGAGGAGCCTTATAAAGATCTCATACCTTATCTCAGCCAGCTCTGTTCCTGTGTTTTACTCCTGAGAGGGTGCAGGATTGTTGTGCAAGCTCCCCATAGCTGCCATCTTCATAGTAGGGCATTCCATAACCTTCACAGCCCTATGCAGAGCCCTGCCATCACTCAACTTGGTGCTTGGGATGCCACAGGTGAAGCTGAAATGGCATCTAGATTTTTTTTTCATGGCACTTCAAATTTATGGTGGGTAGAAATGCTTAGAGATGAAACCCTGTGTTATTTCATATGGATAAATGGTTTTTGAAGTGAGAGAAGTACTCTAATATTAGTGGCACATGTCTGTAATAAGCAGTGTAAAAAATTGGAGCCACTACCTGCTCTGAAGGTCTTGCAGTGCAAGTATTGAACTAACGTTATTTGTTTATCTTGATATTGAGATAAGCAGTGTGTGTGTAAGAATTTTATTCCATGTATTAAAAAGACAGTAAAATATATTCTTACGTCTCTAAGAGGAACAGTAACCACAGGAAAACTTGTTTTCAGCAGCTGGAGCATAGGAGGGATACAAGGTGAAAAAACCAAAACCATCTGCAAGACGCTTTTGCTTATTAGGTGCTGAGAAGCCTATTGTGTTTGATTCTAGGGAAGTATTGTGTCTCAAAGTGTCTGTCACTCTCAGTGCTTGCAAAATCACGGCGTTGATTTTGTAGGGTATACCACAAAACTGATGTCAATTTAGTGGTCCTAGAAATTAAGCAAAGGAAAACGTGAGCAAGACAATGACTACTTCAAGTGTTGGCTTCAGAAACTTCAGACAGATCAAAAAAGATAAAGACCTTCATGAAAAAAGTGTCTTTGCTATTTCTCTAATAAATCACTGCAGACAAGAGACAGTTCCGTAAGAGGGAGGCTGAAGCGGTGTGATTTATTAGCTCAGCTAAACAAGTACACATGGACTAAGACCCCAGGTCTGTGGCTGAAAACTTCAAAGCAAGCGATGTTGTGGGGAAGGAGCTCGGCAGGCGAGGTTCCCTGGGGACCTGTTACCGCGTGAGTAATGCAGCTGTAAATTACAGACAGGTTGTCATGCGAGCCTTACAGTGAGAGTCTGAGTGAGAAATTTTTATTGAAACAGAAATGGGATTTTTAAACAACTTTCAGGATCGCTAGTATTTAAAATCGTATCACTGTTATTAGCAATAAAGTTATAAAAGGGTAAAAATAAGCTTTAATAGAGTGTAGAAATTTAGCATTTAAAAAGGATCGTGCTTCAAGTGAGACTTGAATTTTCTTTGAGAATGGCACTCATTTTTCCACTTAAAAATCCCCACTCTACAGGGCAGATCCAAGTGTGCCATGCAAATGTCATTGGCTTTGTTCCAGTTAAGCTCAGCCTTCCTACGGTTTGATTTCTTTGGTTTTTGTGCAGTGCATAAAGGTGGGTGACACATCTAACCAGCTCAGCAGAACTGCTGGATACATGACGCTTTATTCAAAAACTTAGTTCATTAGGTAGGATTTAATTCAGCTTTCTTGCAAAACCTTACTGTCTCATACTTTGTATTGCTCCAGTAGGAAAGCATGTGTTTGATTTGCTAAGTTGATGAGTTTGAGAATAGTTGGAAAGGAACTGTTTGAACGTGCAAAGGTCTGACTTCATGTGTAACTACCAGAATAGCATCCTAAATCAGACATGCAAGTACAAAGGTTTTCACACTGAAAGTTTCACAAATCTGATTCTTCAAATAATGTGTATTCAGTAGCTCTGGACAGGAGTGTGGGATGCCTGTACAGAAGGAATGTTTTAGCTTCATTTCCTTTCTGAACTGGCTTGACAAGTGAATGTGGAAATTTCCACCGTCTTTCTGGATGTACACACTGTTCTTCATTATTTTTCTACTCACCAATATTACGAGCCGTAGTTTTGTGTTAAAACTGAAATACTGCACAGAAGCAATAGTCAGCAGGGAATTTGGGAATGCTGAATGTAACATACTTTTAAACTTGTTAAGCCATTGCACTGAGAAGTCTAAGACTCCTCTCATTTAGGCCTCCTCCTCTCTACTTTCCTAGGCGTCTAATGCTATTTTGTGCTGGTTTTTCTGTAGTTTCCTGTTTTTCACTGTAGTTCCTGTGGTAACTGCCATGTGTGCAGCAGTCAGCACTGAAATTTCCTATGCAAGATCCATTGCCTAATTCGCATCAGCTCATGATGTGATTCTGAAACTTTTACTGCCTGTAAACAGTTAGAAATACAAATATCTGCTTTACATACATGTGTGTTGAGTTCAGAACACCTTAATTTACTGAAAGGAGCTCAGTAGTAATGGTTAGTTTGAATACACTGCTAGTGACTGGTGCCCATCAGAGTTACTGCAGCTACTGCAAATTGGTGTCTTTCACTATTTGACTGCTCTAATCAAACTTCAGACGGCAGCTGAAGCATGCTGTTGGATAAAACACAGAGAAATTATATCATCATAGTTGTTTTCTTTGTGAAGCAGGTGAAGATTTCATTTCTTTGTCAGTTTGGTGATAATTGTGATTTTTGTTTGTGTATGAACCATACTCTTTAATGCTTTCACATTTTCAGTGTATTGGTGAACATTTATTGTGTGCACCAGGATCCATCTACCTCCATTGTGCTTTCAAAATGATTGCTAGTTGATTACTAGTGTTGTGTATAAAACAACTATCTCAAATACGGGAAAAGGTACGTTTAAAGTGCATTCAGAACTAAAGAGGCTTTTAACAAACCACGAATACTACACATCAGTTTGATGAAAGCCGTGCTTGGTGTCAACTGAATGGCAGGAAACCAATGTGGAGGGAGTAAATAGCCTTCTCCCCTTTCTTTCCAAGCTCATACCGTTTGGATGAGTATGTTTCTCTTCCTTGGTGGTTTAATGGATTTGCTCATGTGCATAACTTCTGATAATTTGCTTCCTTCTATGTGTACTTAGAACCCCATCAGCATGACGCCGCAGTACTATCCAAGCACAATTAGTGTATCTACATTATATTTCCCTGGAATTGAGCATACAGTTTGCAGCTGTAGTCTGGAAATAAAGCTCTTCCAATATTTCTTACTTTCCCACGTGGTTTATAGTTGATACCTATGTGTTAAGACTGCGATGAGATAAAGTTAAGCAAGGCCACACACTTAAGGATGTGTCTGCAGAAGGTGGTCGTGCAGGGACGGCGGACTGCACTTCTCTGCCTCTGCTCACTGACGTTGTCCCGCTGACCAGTGGGTGAGCTCAGACCTGCCTTGGTGTGATGGGACACTGCGCAATGGGGCTCTGGGCAGTGACCCTGTGGGATAGATTACAAATAGGTGCACATGGGAAAACTTCCAAGTGTGGCTGAAAGAAATAGAGCATCTTCAGTTATAGATGAAAAACAAGGACTGTAGCAGGAATGTTTTTTGGATCAAGTTGTTTAAATGTTACTGAAAATCGTTAGTTTGCCTAGAAGATCATTTCCTAGGTTCAAAAATACCACCAGGGAGAGGGGTAGGGAAACACAGTGTATGCCTTAAACCTCATTATGACATATTTTTCTTTTTGAAAAAATCAGCTATTAAGTAAACTATGCAAATGACTTATTTTGCTGGGAAGCTAACACTTGGCGCTCTACCCTGTAAAAGTGCTAGAGCTTGGTTTGTGTTGATGCTAGTGGTAATATACTTCTGTCTTGTATCCTGTACCAGTTTCCTGAAGATAAATTGGTAGTAGAATACAGCTGTAACCTTCCTTGCCTGCACCAGAATGATTGATGATATTTCAAGGGACAGCTAAACCATGCTCTCATGCTGCTGCGCGTATTGAGTGCCTGCAGTAGTGACTGTGCCAGACCAGCGTTTTAAGGAGTGGACAACTCTGTGGTAGGCAGGCTTGTGTTTTTTCCGCTGTGTATGAATCTCAAGACTTGGAAGTCAGTTTCACCCAAAATCACGTGAATGAAACTTTCTTTTCTATCCATTACTAACTTTTGTATTTGAATGTATTTAATTAGCTTATAAAACAACAGCTAAATTGCCACAAAAATGCATGCAACCGTTAAAACCAACATGTGAGGTTGTTAGTCATGGGATCCCATTTTATGTGCACTGTGAAGTGGGAGGCAACTGCTCTAGTTTATCATGGTATATTAGCAATGCTTTTGGGGCTGGTTTTTTTTTTTGGTGTTTTTGACTACTTGATTACTGACTGTCTCCAAACTACATTTCATTCCAACCACAGTTAATGCTGCAAAGGGAAAATACCATCTGGAGCAACTCTAGGGCTGTTGGACTCAATTGAGGGAAGGATTTCCCCCCCCTAGCCCCCTCCTCTTTTCACACCTCTCAGTAGCTCATTCTTGTAGGCATTGCAGTAAAGGAGCGTGTGATTTGCATAAGTTGAAAACACCACTTTGTGCTTTATGAAGGTGGTCTCACCAGTCGTTTCAAACTTGTCAAACTGAGGTGCTACAGAAATATAAAAATTATATAGGTATTGATGGAGGTCTACGCTTATCTGTAGGAAAGGTGGTTATTCTTTACTTTCCTATTAAAGTCCTTATTTTCCTGTTAAATTGTTAGGAGCATTCTGTGTGAGTCATTCTTACCTTAATTATTCTGAGTGCACAAATCAGAAGTGCTACACTTTCATCTGAAACTGTAGCCACGCAGCCTGTTTGTTAGTTATGCCTGTACAATTTCCTCACGTAGGTAGCTCCTCAACCGGCTTGAAGAATCATGTATTATCACTTTACAAGACACTTAAAGAATCTTGCTGACTTTACTGCTTTAGCTTGCAGTAAAGTTTTTGGCCCTTCCCCCCGCCCCAGTTTTTGGAAATCAGCTGTTGGGAGGAATATAAAGCTGTTAGATGAATGTTCTTCTCTCTACTTGAGGGAGCAATTAATCTAGAACTGCAATATACCAACAAAATGTTCTCAGGTAGTGGATAATAGTTTCTCATAGCTACGTATTAACCTAGCGGGGTTTTTACCCATCTTGGCTTGAATATTCATGTCTGGCTGAGCTCTCTGTGAAGAGACATTAAACACTTCTATGAAGCCTGACAGCTCGTGCATTCCTTCCCCAAGGTGTTCGCTGCTGTAGTAACCCTAGGAGCTGCTGTGCACACTTCCTACTTCTGGTGGACTTGGCTGTTACTACTGTGCTTATATTAATAGTTTCTACCATGAAATATGCTGTGATCTCTCTTAGCTAACTATCAGCTCTGTTTGTTATCGCACTTCGTGCTATATGTGTATAGACTCAAGGAAAGCTTTGCCTAGTTAGTTGATATTCAGTTGGTAATGACTTTCTTCACTCTGCGTTTCTTTTGCTCAAGGGACATTGCTCAAGCTTCCTAGCAGCAATGCGGCACTCAGACTTTTGAGTTGTAGCACTGCTGAGAAATACTTGTTTTCATTGGAAAATTGTTTAATGCTTGTTTAATGTGACAAATCTTCTAATATATGCTTAAAAAGCCATTTCTCTCTAAGTTTGCCTAGTGGTATTGACACAAGGTGAGAGAGAAGGGAGAGGAGGAGACCATTCTAAGGAGCAGGCTGAAGAAGCTGAAGGACTTGCGCTGGTTCTCCAGACCTTCTCAGTGTCCATGGTCTGGGCTGTGTCCACATCTCCCCAGGCATTACTTCTTTCCTGCCTGCCCCCCACCCCCACCCCAGCTAGCACAAACCTTCATAGGGTTTGAACGCCTTTTCAAGTGTTCTTAATGGCTGTTTAAATTGCTTTGCCCATAGTTCGATAATAAAAAGTGTGGAATAATGAGCAAGGGGCCAAGAAGCAGAAGTCATCACCAGTAAATGTAAATTACATTGAAAGGGATATTATTATTATTATTTCCTATTGCTACCTTGTGTTTTCCTGCCAAGCCTGAGGCAAGGTGTGAGTACAGTCAGATATGATTGCCTTCTCCCCTTGCTGCACTGTCACTAGACTTTATTCAACAGTTGATATTTCATTTTTTTCACAGCATGTCTACTGTTGTTCATAGAGAGAATTGCATTTCTTTGATATTTAAGCACATCTACTGTTTCTGAGGTAATTACCCTGAATCATTTTTTAAGGGATTAATACTTGAAGACAGTGAGAAACCTGAGCTTTCATGGGAATTGTGTCCTACTGAACAGGAGTTCAAAGCTGAGCACTTCGGCTCAATTTCAGCAGGTAGGATTTTTTTATTTTCATTCTTCAGAGGATGGTGTGGCTTTTTTGAAACACATTGGTGTGAGGCTGTGTGCAGCAGCACAAAGTTTGGTGACACGGAAGGGTCTTTCCCTTTTGTTTGTCTGTGAGCGCTTATCCCTAGTCCATACTTCTGCTTGCTGCAGCACATTTTTGTTTGGTTTGGATATTATTTTTTTTTTAATCAAGGAGAGAGGTAGAAGTAAGTAATCCTTTTAAGTTGCAAATGTCATGGAGCTCCATCAGAATGTAAAGAAGTTAATTTAGAGCACGGTTACTGTAGCATCTGTCTAGCTTCCTGTTTTTCAGCATTGTTTTTTCATTTATTGGTCTTTCAGATGCTAAATATAGCAGAAACACAGAAAAATGTTTGCTTTGGCTGTGAATGTGGCTGGCGCTTTCTCTTAAAGTTAATAATTGAGGGGGTCTGTGTGTGTGTGGCATTTTGCCAGGTCTCTGGGTTAGCGTTCTTACTATAGAGGCCTTGAAGGAATTGCAAAGAATCCACAAAGGACAAAAAGTTTATAAGGGCTAAGAAGGAAGACCAAACATCTGCAGCAACTGCTGTCCTCAAAGGGGACGACCCTGGGAGAGATGCTCCAGCTGCCAAGCGAAGGCAGCTCAGGCAGAATTGCTGAAGGCAGGAGGTCGGGGAGCTTTCAGAGGGAGGAATCTACCAGAAGTGGGTCTGCCTAAACCTCAGAGACCAGAAACAAGGGTTGCAGCAATTCATCCCAGTAACAGAGAATGACAACAATGTTATCATTGACAAATAAACCAGGGAGTAATTTCATGTGGAGTGCAAATAATAAAAGAAGTATCAATGGTCCTTTAATATACATTAGCTTCCCAATAGCTATAAATAGGATTAAAACTTCAAAAATTATTTCCTTACAACAGCACCATATTAGAATCTTTCTATATTACTTTAAGCCCTTAGATACAAGCTCACATAAGCATGATAACGTTTGTGTTGTTCACAGTGTATTCTGAGATGCTCTTGTATGCCCCTTGTATACATGGGGTATTGTGGCTCTGGTTACAGGGTGAGCTTTTTGGAAAACCAGATAGGAAGTAGGAATGAGAGCAAAACTAACGGATCCTCCTCCTGAGTCACAGGCTGTGCTTGGAAACCTGGTGCAGTTGAAATACTTCTCTTAGTTGTTCTTGAAGCCAACAAGCAGGTCGGAATTTCCTGATGGAAACCTCGCTTTTTTGGTGAAGTCATGCCGGCTGATCCAAGGCGTTCGGCGGGCCTGTTGCTGTCTGTGGGTTTGTTGGGTGCTTTGTTACTCCCTTAATATGTTAGTTAAATTTATCTTAACCGTGCAGATGTTTGCTAATGATGGTGTTCTCCCTGCTAAGGGCTCTAACTTTAGTCACACTTTACACTTCTCCAGTGCGCTTTCTTTAACTTGGATGTTTTAAAATCCATAGCATACTCTGTTTTCTTGTTTGTGCCTGTTGACTGCTACTGGAAGACTGTGGTTTTGCTTAGCTTTCCGGCAAAAAAGTCTTCTAGATAAATCTGTCTTTGCAGAAATATTGTCTGACTTGTTTCTTGTGTCCATCTACCTATTTTATTATGTCCATGGTAATGGTTTTAAACTAGAGCAGGGTCGGTTTAGGTTAGACATTAGGAAGAATTTCTTTACAATGAGGGTGTTGTGATGCTGGAGCAGGTTGCCCAGAGAGGTGGTGGAGGCCCCATCCCTGGAGACATTCAAGGCCAGGCTTGATGAGGCTCTGAGCAACCTGATCTAGTTGAAGATGTCCCCGCTTGAATGTGGGGGGGGTTGGTCTAGATGACCTTTAAAGGTCCCTTCCAACCCAACATATTCTATGATGATTTTCATGCTCAGGCTGTTGATGGGCCCTGTGCCAGGAGCTGCTCCGTTCCCACAAGCCACTGGCTGTTGCTCCCGCTGGCCGGATGCTGGCATTCCCCTCTCCTGCGAGGTTGCAGGATGCCTCTGCAGAGCATCATCAAACCGCACAGGAAGAGTGGTTTCGTGAAACAGAGCAAAATGTTGTAAATACGTGTTGGTTTTTTCTGTCACTGCTTACAGTCTGGCATAGCTGTTATTTCAGATGAGTAGTGTGCAGTTTTTCTATTGAAAATATTTAGGCCCTTGATCTTAATGGAAAGAAGAGGAAGGGTTGTTCTGGGGAGTTTTTTGATAAAAAACAAAACAGGACTCAATGCATCTTTTCTGTGCTAGCTTATATTGTATGAAACAGGAAGAGCATCTGTCTTTTTAAATAATTACATGCTTAGTTTCAAAAGAACTGTGTCAACTAAAGCCACCAAATGACAACAGTCTAAGAGGAGGCCAGGCAAAGCAAAAGGCCCAGGGAAACTTATTTTTCTTAATACAAAGTAGCTGCAGTGGAACAGCCACCTGAGCAGCCCCAGGGCAGCGAGGTGCTGAGCTGGGGACACTGGCTGGGACACCACCCT
Source organism: Rynchops niger (assembly GCA_013400035.1). NCBI lineage: Eukaryota > Metazoa > Chordata > Aves > Charadriiformes > Laridae > Rynchops > Rynchops niger. Next base: position 180,714 of record VXBH01009550.1, read on the forward strand.
GGAGTCCTCTTTGGCTTCAAAAGAGCCCCTCTGGGTTGGGAGCTCTCTATGGAGTGGTCAGAGGCATGGGAAAGCACCTCGCTGGGTTCAAATGTACATTCTGAAACAGCTTTAAAATTTTTTGAGTAATTTGAAGTTAGCGATGCAATGCAGAGGTGAAATGTCTTTTAATTGGGGCATAATTTTGTTGCCTTCCAGTTAAGTAGTTTTAGCAGTTTTCTTGGCTTTGATGGTTGACTGGGATCTAATTCTCATTTCTGATTTCTTCTGAAAATCTGACAGAAGAAATTGCTGATCTTGCTGAGCCGTTCGGTCACGCAGGCCCGTTGCAGCGGGCAGGTATGCGTGAAGAACCCTCAGGAGACTGGGTGGAGGCAAGTGAAGCCTGGGAGAGCACACTGGGTCAAATCCACTGGCTAACAACTTTCAGGCCTTCCCTGCTTTTTGTTTAGTAGCAAAGGCACTAAATGCAGAAAATGTCTAATTTACGGGAAGTAGCATAGAAAAATATTGGAGAGGGGCTCTCCAGGGAGAGAAGCCCCAGGGCTGGATGTGCAAGCCTTGCGCGAGGCTCCAGCGAGGCAGCGTCTGCTGCTTGTGGCCACACTCCATGGCAAGGTACCGAGAGCAGCGTTTGAGATGGCGATAAGAAAAGGGTCAGTCACTGACCTGGGTCTGTTGGCCCATTGAAAAAGCTGAGAATGTTTTCTTCTCCCCGCTCCCCTGTGGGAGCCGGCCTTCTGCGGCCATGCTGGGGGGTCCCTGCCTGGCGGGAGGTGACATTCCTCTCTGCCAGCAGCCACTAGACAGCACAATAGGGAGAGCCTGTGCCCCTGGGGCCCAGCTCAGTCCCCAGCCAGGTGGCTTTCCCCCTCCTGGATGCAAGAGGGCCACTGCAGGAGGGACATTGGTGCCGTGTTCTGTCCAAAGGTTGCTGTAATTAATGGCCAGTTTGCTGTTGGAAGCGGCTGCTGGCAAAGTACTCTACTGCACTCCCTGCTTTAACATTGGTTTTGAGATCACCTTTAGAGTAAACTTGCTTAGGGGGCTAAAGCCAGAATTTGTTTCTAGCCAGAAAGAATTCAGTCTATGGAAAAACAGTAAAATTTTCTGGTTGTGGCAGGGTTAGAGCTGGGATGACAGTAAAAGATCCTGCTCAGGGCAGGATTACAGAAGGGATGAAGTTTCTTAGGAACTCAGAGTTTCCACTTAAATACAGACTGTGATAATTTTGTATTTGCCTCATCGTGGCTTCAAGACAGACTCCTGAAGTTGATTTTTCTGTTTTGTTTTGTAGATACTAAATCTTCTATAATGCATTTAACAATTTTAGAAATACGCTTGTTCTTGTAAATTTGCATTTTACTAGTGTTAACAAAACTGCAGACAAAGGTATTTTTATTTAAAACTTAGATGTGTTGTGTGTGTCACTCAGAATTACTCTATATTTAGATAAAATCCCACTGGAATGAAAAACTGGCAGGTTTGTCTTGCTTACTAAGGGTGAAAAGCTTTCTTGCTATGTGTGAACTGTTGCAGGTATGTGGCTCACCCCGGGGACACTTTCCATTGACTCCTGCGAAAGCTGGATGAAGCCCCAGACTAACACACTTAACGCAGGCTTCCAAGGAACCCTCTTTTTCCCAGGATCCGGCGACTGCCCACCTCTCTGTGCCGCGCTGCCTGTGTGGCCTCCCCAGCAGCCCCTCGCGGAGGCAGTGCTTGCTGTGTACGTACAGATCCTGTTCCCTGCTGCATCCCTGAGTGTAAGGGATGCGGAATTTCATGATAATTGCATGTTATATATTTAGATGAAAAATATTACAAGAAGCTTGCGGAAGGACCCTAGCCTGTCATGAGCTGAGACAAGCTGTTGCTCATCACTGGGATTATTTAAAAATAAGGTTTATTTTTATGTAGTCTCCAGATGGATCTTTAATCTTTGATACCATTCACATTCTGAGACTATTTCTATGTAGTTTTTGGTCAATCCTTTTTGGCCAGTCCTTGGCCAAATCATAGCAGTATTTTCAGTCTTATTAATATTCCAAGTATTTTACTCGTCTGTGTTAGTTATTGTCAACGGCTGCGGACTCTCTCGCAGCTTGTTTAATGTTTTTACACGAAAACTTTCTAAAATGCTTTTGTAACTGATTGGGCCACAAAGCAGTCTGAGCTGTGAGAGTGAAAACTGCCTGGAATTCAGCAGGTACTGACATTCAGGTTTGCCTTTGACTTGGTCTGTGCGAAGCAGCAGGTCACTTCACATTCCTGCCTTCCTTTTCCCATAGGCAAAACGCAGTCTTGGAACCTATTTAACAGTTAGAGAAGTGGTTTGAGAGTTATTTGCTTAGCTTGCACTATTATTATTAGAGTCAGAAATGGTTTTTAAAGGTTTTAGTGAATTACAGTTGTAGATAGTTTTCCCTTCAAAACATCCAGTGAGAAGTACTGGCTCTGCTGTAACAGAAACCTGAGCCACAGAGCTGGTGAGCCTCACGGACTCAATTGCATTAGCGCGATTGCAAATACATTGAAGTCACTTCAGCTTCGGCTTGAGAATCTGGAATTTTTCCCTGGAGACCGAGTGGGAATTCTGCAGCAGCACTGCAACCAGCTGGGTGCTGTAGGTATTTTAAAACATAATAAATTTCTCTATAAATGAACCTTCAATTAAGAAACACTAACAAACTGTTATTGCAAATCCCTGTCCTTAATGCCTATTAAAAGCATTTGATATTGCAACATTTCTCAGAATTATTCTGAAGCTGAACCCTGTGTGTATTCATTCTAAGCACTAACTTACTGAGAATGAATAACACATTTCCCAGATGCGTTACTCTGGCCTCTTTTCTCGCCGGCCGATAGACTGTGAAAGTACCTTAGAGAGATAATCCTGGTTAACCCTTGGAAAAGACAGGTTGGCTACAAAAGGGTCATAAAATTAATGCATACTGTGACTCTCTTCAAATTCCTTATGTTCAGTCAGCAGTAAAATAGGAATAAAGATAAAGGAAGAACAAAATCCCATTTATAAGGATTTACAGAAGGAATATCTAAATATTTCTTTATTGTTTCAAACTTTATAGAAGACTTAATATTCCTATTAGTATATTGTTTGTGTAGTGAAAAATCTTGTCACTACGTTCGGTTTCAATACTTGCAGCTCTGAAAGTAACGAAATATGAAGGAAGGGCTCTAAGAAAGCCTCATGTTTAGTCCGGGGGAAATTGTTGTAGGTCAGAAGTTGACATTAAAATAACAACAGTGACAAAACAACCACTACATGAAAACTCACTATTTCCTATTCTTGCAAGTGGCCCTGGGATTGTCGAGACTGCATTTCAGGACAAATTTTGTCTCATAAATCCCTTTAGGGATTATGATTAGGCTGTTGGAAAATAAGATGGTATCCAAAACTGGGAATTACTGTACTGTTACATTTGTAGATGCAGTTTGATACCATTGGATTTACACTTCAGCTGAATTTTACGCATGAAACACACTGCAGTATGAACTGTTCTATCTTTTTGGCATGTCATATATGGAGCTCTGATGCTAAAATTAATGTTCAAAGGCACATAGGGTAGGGGTTAGTAGTGTGATTATGGCTTAGTAATGGCCACTTCAGACTTGTAAGAAATCTACTTTTCTAAAGAAGTGAAAAATGCATTGCAGGACATGAAAAGGAATGTATTTCCTTTTTTCCTTTTTGTAAAAGAAAAAGAACAAGAAGGGGGGACTTTGGTTTCTTCTTTCAACCCCAGCTGGCACCGCAGTGAATTTAACAAAATTTACTTTAAAAAAAAAAAAAAAAGAGCTTGGAAGCAGAAGCTACTTAAGGAGTGCAGTAGGAAATGTTGTTGGTCCTGCTGCAGCACATGCTGTGCTCTGAGCAGAGGAGCTGTGGTACTGTGATCTGCGTTATTTATCAGGGCTCGTCTGGCTGTGTGAGTGTCTGTGGCTGGCAGCACTGCCTGGCCACAGGGACCGTGCGAGCCCAGCGCTTCCAGCAGTGCAGAGACAGAGGGAGGGAAGCTGGGAGGAGCGGGAGCAGGAGACACGGGTGTCAGGAGTTGCATGCTGATGAGCCCACTCTGAGGGCGGGTGGGAGAGGAAAGACAGGAGGGAGATCTCCAAATCCTCAAACTATTTTTTTTTTTTGTAACACTTATTCTTTTTCCTCCTTTTTAATTTCATTCATTTCTATTCACCATAGCTATCACTTTATATTTCTTCCTTAAGCCCAAGTTAACTTAAGTTAAAAATGAAGGGATAAGGTAAATGCTAATACTATATTCATGATTATACTTACAGCATTTTTTCCCCTAGCAGTGTGTTTCCTGAGGTCACATATTTTCTGTTTTGGTTTTAAATGGTTTGACTTTCAACATCAACTAAATGCTTTCTGCACTGTCTTCTTCCAGTTTTCCCAGTGTTTTGGTGGATTGAATGATGGAGCAAATGGACCTTGCTTGAATCTTTGTTCTTTTGGGCCTTGTACTGGTGAGATTGTTCCAGGAGGATGTTCCAATCCTGGCAGAAAACCAGGATTGTTCCATCAGCTCAGGTCTGTGAACAGTCAGAAGTAACCTATGATCCTAAATGCTTTGCAGGGTATTTTGAGAAAATACACTGCTAGTATCTAGTATGACTATTGGCATTCAGCTCTGCTATGCTTGAAAAGGAAAGAGTTTTTCAGGACCATTTGGCTTCCCCTCATGCATTAGCATTCACTGCATGTTTCATCGTGATGAGCGAACATCAGCTGGTTTGTTTTGTGATGATTTCAGTTGCAATGACTGTGATCAGCCAGCGTTTTGTGATGATTTCAGTTTATTCAGACCTCTGTGGCCTGGACTTGCCCGAGATTCCCAGCACTCCTCGGCTCCAGCCTGGCCACAGATGCTGGGAGAACATTGGTTCAGTATGTCTGTGTCTGGCTGAGAGCAGGCGGTATGCAGACATGGGAAAAAACAGATGGGGGGCGAGAAGGAAATATGTCCCCAAATGAGAGTATTTTGGGTTCTAGTTTTAAATGTTTTGTGTTTCACTTTAGCTGAATGAATGATTTTGTTTGTAATAAATGGAGAGAATGGAACCTAAAACGTTAGTGTGAGATGGGCTTTAAAAATGCATTTATTGGGAAAATAGCATTTCAGAATTATAATCTTTGTGGAAACATGAAGAAGAAAGCTTTAGTTTTGCCAGTTCTGTGAATGTATTGTACATGTGATATCTGTGGGACATGCGGTTACTGATGAATTTCTCATGTTTTTGAATTTAATTCTGACTGAGAGTTAGCGGCAACCTGCAGTTAAGTCTTCATAACGTAAAGTTACTGCTAAGAACAGTACTTACCGGCAGGGAAACTACCCAGGCTTCTTCAGAGCCCTTCCATGATTTAAACGTGGCAATACTGTTTCCAAATGCTGTTGCCATAGGATGGACCTTCTGTTGGCACAAATCGGATGTGACCCACATTTCTTCAGAGCATGAAGATGCTTCAAAGATAAATAAGATTATTTTACAACCTTTCAGAGGGTTGTGTAATCCACTTCGGTTGAGCCTACGTTTTTTCTCCGGGCATAGAGGTTGAATACATACTGCACTGACAGACAACTGGTGTAGGTATGCCTTAAGGTGATGAATAATTGGTATCCCAACATCTTTAGCTTCCTGTAACCTTTCTCTTACAAATATAAACGCCAAGTATCTGTGGCACCTTGGCTAAACCTCCTCTTGCATAAAGAAGTGTCTCCAGAGTCTTGTGTTAGTGTTTTCAGCAGCTGTTGAGAATTACTCCTGGTTGTTTTCCTTTCTCCCTCCTATTCACAAGAGGAACAAATTAAAAAGGTCGAAATTTGCTGCTTCAAAAATGAAAGGGAAAACTTTGCTAGAAATGAGGTCTGCACAGGAATGGGGTCTTTGTTCTGCAAAGCAGCAGTTGCTTTTGTAAGGGGGAGCACCTTTTTGTGGATCATTGCTGAAAGGTGTGTGCATGGCACCTCTCCTTCCAGGTGCTGGAGGAATAGCTTTNTATGAATCAGACAGCAAAACTGTTTCTGCTATTTATTTTTCTTTCAACATTTGGGCTGCAGTGCCAAACTGTAGCACAGGCTTTTGCCTGCTCTATTCTGGGATGTTTATAGGAATATTGCGGTGGCTGCATGTTCGTCTGTTATTAAATGCTGTAATATTTCAGCCAGAGAATAGTTGCACCACTCATGGGATATACTGAAACCTCTGAGGTAATCAAGGAAAGCATTCACAACCTTCAGAAAGAATCCCTGGTTTAAGGGTGTTTTACCTGTGGTGATTACACGTTTATTATATTCTCCTTTAAGAATACTTCTGGGTTGTTTGCTTGGTGTTTGTGGTTTTGGGTTTTGTTTTGGTTTTGTTTTTTTTTTTTTTTTAAACAATAGGTTTACTAAATCATGAATCTAATGTTAAGCTCACTAAATTAACATAACTCCTTTGCAGGTAGTCTGTTGTGCAGTGTCATTGATCAGTAGCTCAGAAAACAGCAGTATTCTGGCTTATGAATAGCTTGACAGTCAGTACAGGTCAGATATACAGGCAGTAGGGAACTAAAATCCAAAGCAAGTGGACCAAGTGAGCTTCTTAGCACAATGTAAACAATTAGGCATATTAAGTCTCCCAAAAGTCAACACTTTCCCTAAGGTGCCATTCTTATTCAGCACAAGTAATATAACAAATTTTAGACTGAGAAGTACTATCTAATAAAGCAGCATCTTCAAAAGAATATCTTTAAAACAATTCCTTCCCTATTATCTTCAATTTAACAGTTCACGGACTTTTCAAACTTGTTTGAAATAGTTAGGTGTGGTCAGGGTAGACAACATGCTGATAGAGCCGACAAATCCTGGGGTCAGATTTGTGGTATCAGAAAATGTGCTGTCTACAAACATTCCCATGAGAATAAAACGGGGAATAAAAAAATGAGCATTAATATGGCAAAAATGACGTCGAGACCTGAGGCTGAAGGACTGATGCTTTCAATATGTTTTGTTTCCTTTTCCATTTAATTTCTTGTCTTTGTCTATGAATGAAGTTGTGATTTGAACAACAGACCATGTGCCTTCTCTTAGTTCATGCGTAATACAAAATAATTTCAGAAGAGTAGACAAGCAAGTGTAGTTATCTGCAGTCTTTAATATTCTCCTTACTTTACTGTGCAGTTCATGCTCTAAAGTCTCTTATTTTTGCAACTATGTAGTTTGAAATTTCTGATTGGAGTCAATCAGTTCAAAGCAGTGGCAAGCAAAGATATTAAGGGGCTGTTGAAGTGCAAGCTGGAGATCTGTGTCTGGGTATTGGCATGTTACCTTCTATGCCTCAGCTCCGCGCCGGATCTGATACCGAATTCCAGGTGCTGCTGCATGGGTCTGTAGGTAGTCAGGGCTGCTCCAGGAATGCCTTGGTCTGTCCTCGGTTTCATAAACTGCAGTGCTCCTCACTTCAAAGCAGATTTGTGGGGAACAGTCATTGAACTAACTTTTATTCTAACTTTTATGTTCTGAAATCTTTGAGTGTGCCTCCTGTTTTATTCTGTTGGTGTAGCTTAGCAATCTGTATTACTCGGTGCAGACTAGCCGGTGCGCGTGACCAAGTCTCTGACAGGAGACGTCTCTATCTATTATTGGACTCTGCCTAGTATGCTGTAGACATTAGTGGAATACATTAATTACTACTTATTTAAAATTGTATGCACAGGCGATTTTATACCTGTCAAAAGTTAATTGCATAAAGTATAATACCCAGGAGTGAAGAATTCAGGGGTGCAAGAGGAAGTGTGCATATATCCTTTGTCAGCTGCTAACAGTAATTGTGTTAAGCATACGTAACTTTTTCTCTAAGTGCTGCCAAGTAGAGAAACTGGGCTGGCTGCTGCCTCACCCAAGGGAAAGTTTTCGCAATCAGGAACTTTTAACTTGAACTGAAGGATGTCGGAGTCCACAGAGCTCCGTACAGCTCTGGTATCAGATGCACAGGCTGCTGAAAGGAAGAGGTTCGCTCTGAGCTTGGACTTTACAAACCAAACACTGCAGATTATAAGAATGCTGAATTGCTACTGCAGACAATTTGTGCTGTATTTTCAAGTATCTGTCCTACTGTAGATACCTCATGTGATGCAGAGAAATAAGTCAAAGAGTTGAAGGTTTTTTTCCTTTTGGCACCACGGCTATGGTGTCTTTACAGACTCCAGGAAGGAAGGTAGTAATTAGATCAATATTATATCTAATCTGTGTTGGCAGTCTCAGCTGCATCACAACAAGGCTGTTCTGTTGGGAAAATACTCATGTTTGGCTCCCTTTCTCTTTTTCGCCAGGAGTGGCTCACTTCCTTTGAGTGATTTCAAATTCAAGCATTTGCACTGAAGAGACTCGTGCAGAGTGCTGTCCCGGCAGCGGATCGTCACGCAGGCTGTATTGACATGGGTGGTGGGCAAAGTGCCTGGACTCACAAGGGTACTGGGTCGCTCAGATGGTGGTGTCCTGTGTGTTGTTCTTTCAATGAAGAACAGCGCCGGTACGTCCATGTGGCAAGGCTCAGGTTCCACCAAACCCCTCTTGTCACCTGCTGTCCATGTCACCACCACTGCCAAAGCAGAGCTCTTAGGACCTGAGAGCAGTAGAATGAAGCGGGTTTGTTTTTCAGCTGTGTGAGTATAGATTTTTTTTTTTTTTTTAATGGAGCAGGTCATAAACAGCCATGCTGACTTTAGACAGTGTTAGACTAACAGGAAGGCCGGCACAGAAATCAGTCTGTATCCATCCTATTCGTCTGAAAGAGACACACAGAGCACCTGGGTGGCACACTGCCCTGTCAGTGCGGTGCTCAGAATTCGGCGTGCCGGCGGGGCTGGGAGCAGGAGCTGTGGAGCCCTCACCGCTGCTGGCAGGCATGTTTCTTCCTCATGTAATCTGCAGAGTCAAAAGCACATGGATGTCCCTGGATCTTTGAACACGTCCTAGTGGTTACTTTATTTAAGGCCAATCATTTTTTACTGTGGAAGAGTCTGACTTGTAAAGGCTGGCCAAATTCCAGGAGGTGCCACTGTGAAGCAAATCTGATGCAGAAACAAATATGAAATGTTTCTGTGGAGTGCTTCCCTGCATGTGTATTTTAACAAATATTAGATGCAATATAAATGGTTACATTCTGATAGTCCCGTTCATCGTGGCTTTAGCTGCTTAATAACAGCATTGAAGAGTCTCTCCAGTGCATTGAAATCCCCATCCTTGTTTTCCTAACTTTTTTCCTAATTTTGGAGAAAGAGAGTGGGGGCATTGAGAGCGACATGTCCTTGAGATGCACAGCTCTGGCTGCCTTCCACGGCTTGTTTGGAGAGGTGCTGGGATGTTCCTAACAGAGTTGGAGGGATGCCTTGGCAGGACAGACTGTGTCTCAATGCAGTTGGGACTGTGGCATTCTACAATCCCATTTGAGCGACTGGTCTCATCAGACTTGACATCTCTCCTGACCCCTTGGACCTGTGTGAGTCGGGATTACCGCAGACTTCCCTCTCTGAATTTGTAGGTTGTAATATCAGGAAAGAACCTGCAATCATATATCTGACCTCATGCACAGCACAGGATAGTGGGGCTGCCCCCAGTCAATGGTCTTGTTGGGCATCTGGAGCAGCAGGGAACTCCTATATAATTTTGTATGTGCCCTTCAAAGACATCTCAAAGTGTTCATTTTGAAAGATAAACAGCAAATGTAACTAAATTCTGGCTTTCATCAAGCTTTTTTCTTCTCTGCTGTTGAAATTACCTTTTGGAGCTGCTCTGTTGCTTTAACAGCAGCTTAATCCCCCCAGATGTCATTGCAGCTCAACTTTAAAAATGTATAGACCTCTGGTTTGAATAATGTCTCTTCCATTCATCATCCTCAGCATGCCCATTGACTCTGCAATCCCAAAGTATTACTAATTTCAGAGTTCAGACTTAAATATATGTTGCCATGTATATATGTACATTCATAAATTCAAATGTATGTTTGAGTAAACAAATCTAAGCACTCATTTGCTGAAAACATTTACCAAATGGTTTCTTTCCTTGTTTGCGGTCCGTCAGGCATTCCGCTTTCCCAAATAACTGCTTTGGACTAAAATTTTCAGCACTGCTTTAATTTTATGTAAGATTCCTGCTGAGTGTCCCACAGGTCTCTCCTCTACCAGTCTCTGTTCCCCTGTGGGATGGCAAATTTAACTTTTCAGCGATCTCCTGCTGGATCCTGAATTCGAGAATTGTGCTTATTGTTGTAAAAACAAGAAACTACGTGAAAACTAGAAGTATGTGAACATGGAGAAGCTGGAAACTTGAGTTGTGAGCAAAATGGATCTGTTGATATAGGTTTGGGTTTCTTAAGTTGTTCTGAACTTTGAAACTTAAGAAATCAGTGCAGGTGGTTTAAAGTCTGTGTAGATTTCTGGTTCAGTGTGAGTTAGGTATGGGAGTTTACTGTCTTGATCTACCTCCAAAGAGGTCACTGTTTTGGTTTGGAGTGAGATGACTCCGGTGAACTAGTGCACCCGTGACACAGCTCTGCATCATTTCTCTGCTGAGCAAATCTCTTCACTTCGAAGAGGAATGGACATGGATGAGATGAGNGGGGGGGGGGGGGGGGGGCACAGAGCAGGACGACTGCAGTGTACGGGATGTGAGGAGGCAGAAGGCTTCTGGCTGTTGTCAGCTTCCATGAGTGGTGTGCATGAGTCACTATGGCCTGCTCTTCTCAGTCCTCTTGCAACCTGTGCATGAGGAAATGAAGGAGATATAAAGAATAGATATAAAGAATCTCTCTTTGGGTCTTTTCTCTCTTTGTGGTGGGGTGACAGTGGTCAAAGCTTTAGAGGTCTCTTCATCGTGTGTGCAAAGCTGCTCCTGGTAAGGCTGTCTTGTTGCAACAACACAGCAGGCACACTGCAGTCTTCAAGCTCCATGCTTCACCACTGGCACAGAAGTCTGTTGGAGACCTATGGCAAGGGTAACCACATTCAGTTGGGTGTTGTTTTATTCTCTGTGGTATTTGACGAAGAGCAGGTATATTGTGTGGTAATTTCTCACCTTTCCCTGGGTCTTTATCAGTTATGGACCAGTGACTTCACCTTTATAATCTCTTAACATTATTATATAGACAGGGGTAATAGCTTCAAACTGAAAGAGGGGAGATTTAGACTAGGTATCATGAGGAAATTCTTGACTGTGAGGGTGGTGAGACACTAGCCCAGGTTGCCCAGAGAAGCTGTGGCTGCCCCATCCCTGGAGGTGTTCAAGGCCAGGCTGGATGGGGCTTGGAGCAACCTGGGCTGGTGGGAGGTGTCCCTGCCCATTGGAGCAGATGGCCTTAAAAGGTCCCTTCCAACCCAAACCATTCTATTATTCTATAAGTCTTAAATGGATTTTTTTTTTCATGGAAAAAACATCAGAATTCAAGTAATTAAGGAGGAGGCAAAGAAGGTATTCAGGTAAATTTGATTATTTAATATCCCTCCATCCAGTGTTGAAGATCAGTGCATGCTCTAACTAGAAAAGGAAAAATTAATTGCTTTTTCAAGTCAGTGGCAAAAATGAAAACAAAGTTGGAAATCAGTATTTCCAGAACAGTTAAAAGGACAAAAATATTGCTACCTTTCTTCCAAACTGTAAAAAGTAATATGTTTGAAAACAATATTTGATTTTAAAACATTAAAAAAAAAAATTTACTTATTTGATATCTTCCATTATCTTATTCTGATGATACTATGCTTTTTAGACTGAAAAGGAAAATATTTTATTGGATACTTTAATGCTTTTGTGAACCTAGTGTATTTCTGGAATTGCTGCTTTGTCATATATTCAGAAATACTGCATATGTTGAATTTCAGCTTATTTAAGTTTCAGTGAATAGCTTTTTTTCTGTTCAGATTATGAATATGGTCTCAAATAAGACATTTGTTTCCATTTATACGATTTACAATTCAGTAATAAAAAACAGATGGAAAAACAATATCCAAATTCTCTTGTATAAAACATCTTGTGAATACCACTTCTTCATTTTATAAAAACAGGCCAATTTCCAGATAGTATAAACCAGAGATAAACTTCCCAGATAGTATAATCCACTCAGGCTTAATCCTGCCCACCCATCCAATCAGGGAATAAAACCCATAAGGTTTGGGTAGAAAAAAGGGTAGTCTTTTCCAATGATACAGCTGGCACGTAGGAGATTCTTCCCCCCTTGTCCGGGACACCATACAAGGTAACTCCCAGGGATGAGGAGGCCTCACCTGAGAGAGAGGGTAAGTGGTTAAGAAACATACATATGATATTTGGCATGCTTTAAGATCATGATTAGTGCACTCTTTTTAGGTACTAAATATCTAGTGTGCTTGTGGTTTATGGTAGTATGTTCCAGGATCACTTATAGGTTGTAATAGCATGTCCTGTGAATTGTTTTTTAAATTGCAATAGTGCGTTCCTCTGCTGTGTCCGTAAAGCCTGCAATAGTGGCATATGGGACCTGTGAGTGAAGGTCAAATAAACTGTTAGTTTAAACCTTACAGTGAAGTTTCTCTGTCTCCGTCACACCATGCCCTGGCCGTGGGAAAGCTGGGGACATGGTGTGTCCCCAAAAGGTGGTATGGGTCTGGTGGGGGCAGATGGGCACGACTGTGTCTGCTCCTAGGAAAACTGGGGGACAGAAGAGGGAAAGCTGCTGCCCCTGGGGAGCAGGGTTGGTCCATGCTTCCTCCAGGCGCCCGGCAGCTGGTGAACTCCTGGCTTTCCACTGCATGGTTGCTGTGCTGGGAGTAGGTCTCCTCCGTTCCCCAGCTGAGGGCTGAAGGTCCTTCTGGACTTCGTGGTGACACTTTGATCTCCTGCTAATGCCCAGCCTTGAGGCTTTGGTTCTCTCCCCTTGCAGATGTGCTGAAGCTTGACATGCAAAGGATTTGTCCTCACCCTTGGGTAGTGAAATCCTGTTTTGTCTCTGGTGTTAAGAAGTCTTAATCCCCTGCGGTGAAGGACACGAACCCCAGCCTCTTTAATTTACTGAGGATGGATTGGAGGGCAATTTGATTGTGGTGGGACAAGCAATATGGTACCATGAAGCTCTGAACTTGTTGGTATGAAATGCAGCCATTGGAGCCACCAGAGACTTGGGACAACTTGCTATTGAAACCCTTCAGTTTGTTGCAGAATAAAATGCAGCAGTTTAGCACTGAGGGTAGGATGGCTTGATAAGCAACAAAATATCCATGGCTGAAACTATTAACGTTAACAACTATACATCTAGGTTTGGTGGGGACTTACTTTTGTTTGCTTTAATGTTTAGCACTGTTAAGCTAGGTCCTAAATGGCTGTTATTTACTGTGTCTTCCTGTGTTCGCATAAGACGTAGTTACAGCAGGTGTGGTGTTGTTGCCTTTCAAAGGGTATTTTCAGCCCCACACTGTTCTAATTATACTGATTGCTTAGTGGCCATCGATCAGAGGTTTTTAAAGGACAGTAGAGGAAAATTTTGCTTCTTACTACAAAGTTGTGACTTGTTTCACTGAAGGCAAATATGGACAGTATTTACTAACTCTAGTGTAGCTTTTTGTCCTTTCCCCTCTTTTTCGGAGTCTCTGGGTGACAGTCGCAGCTGAGCGAGGAGGACTTACAGAACGGCTGTTTCTCACTGGGCTTTTGAATGCCCTTGAATGCAGTCGCTAGGTGGAAAGGAAAACTTTGGCAGTGCTTTACTGCCTCCTGGTGGCTTTTCAGCTTGTTTACTGAAATATTGTATTGGAATGAAAAAAATCGCTTTGTCATGTAGCATGACTAACTGGAATATTTTTGCTTTTCCTGTTGTCCCCCTATGATGGCTGCAGCCATGAGCACCACCAGTGGCTGGTGGAGATGCCTGGGACACCTGGACACCTCCTGCTGAAGCTTGGGACAAGTGTCTGCCCTGCCAAGCTGGCTGCCCATGCCACCACCTGTCCCTGGGGCTCGTAGCTATTTTTTCCTGCATCCCCTTTCAATCCCGTGTCTCCATCCGTTACTCCCTGGAGCCCTGCCCGGGTGAATCAGGCGCCAGCTGTCCCCTACCCAAGGTGTCTGTTCCCAGTGGGTGTGGGGCAGTGGTGTACCCTGACGCTCTGCCACCCAGGTGGGTAACCAGAGCACGATGAACCTGTTCAGGCGTGGAGCCCATGTGCTTCTTCCAGCCCTTGGCTGCTATTTTGGTAAGTTGTTACTCTGTACCCCAGTCAAGACGTGACCCTTCTCAGCGTCAATGTATAAAAACACTGCGGTCATCACAGGATCAAATTAGTGTCTATCTTTAACAGCGGGGCCACCCTGGCAGCCCCGGGGGTGCTGTCACTGCCAGGAGCACCCCTCAGCCCAGCCAGCACCACGCTGGTGCCATGCCCAGCACGTGTGGTGGTGCATGGGCAGAGCAGACCCCTGTGGCACAGCCCAGGCAAGGACTGTGCTCAGGGCTGGGTGCCAGTGGGTCCCTGGAGGGTGGGCAGGGGCGGGGGGAGGTCCCAGGAGAGGCTGGTCGGGGCCACCAATGCCCATTAGTGTCCCGGGCCAGGCCAGTCACAGGCGACCATCCAGTGTAACCCAAGGGTCATCTGTCATCTGCTAAACATGTCCCAGTTGGGCTCTGGGTACAAGAGACATTTAGACTATCAGTCTTGGAGAGTTGCATGTAGCTCATGCAAATGATATGCAAATTACTATCCCATAAAACAGCTGAAGGAAAAATTCCAGGTAGTGATGGGGTGAGCGAGGTGGGAAGTGTCCCCACTGGTGTGTATGGGTGACCTGCAGGAGCAGCACTACAGCTTGTAGAAAAAGGTAGCCTGTGTTTTAAAACTGCAAGAATGTTATTCAAGAAGAAGCAGAAAATTAAAAGACATGAAAGAAATGTAACGATTGATACACAAGTGTAATAAGCTTCTAGTGCTCCTGCATTTCACTGACAAAAAAACCCCAAAAGAGACCACAAGACCACCACTTTCCAGAGTGTGACATAAGGCACTCCTGTGTGCCTGCTTGAGGGCTGTACCCTGACGGCAGCGCAGCTACCGAACGTACACTAACGGACAAGGAAAAAGAGGTTTTTTGCAATAAGTCAGGTACTAATAACTTTACCCAAATCGCTGATTTTATTTTTTTTCCTCTGGAAATACATCCCATTGACAACAGCTGCTCTAAATGTGAATAAGAGGGTTGTACTACAGTCTTTGATTCATCATTTGTTTAGGTCTTATATTTTGGACTATATTATTATTAAAGGCTGAGTCACAATGAGGTTACACTCCATTTTTTCCCATTTAGGCTAGACAATACTTTTTTTTTTTTTTTTTTTTTGCTGGGCAGCCTTGCAAATGCTTTCTGCTTTGAAGAGGTTTATTTCCTGATGTGTTTTCCTAAAGCAAGCGGTTTCCTAGGGGTCCATCTGAGCAGAAATTGGTTGACCTGGATGATTCTTTCACAGTAATGCTGTGAGTGCAGTAAGTGGAAATGCAATAGGGGTGGAAGAGAGGTGAAGAGGTATTGCTGTTACGAACAGATGCAAGTTATAAGCCCACGTATTTCTTCCTTCCAAACCGCAGCTTGAAAATTCATTCTGATGTTGCAATACTTATTTTTAGAAGGACTGATTTATTGAGGCAGAGGTCAGTGTCGGAGCTAGTTCATGATTCTATGCCAGTCTTTCCACTACCATGCAGTATGGAGGGACAGCCCATTCCCACTGTGACCATCCCTGTGGAGCCCGCGGCGGCGGGGGATGCTGGCTCTGGGCAGGGCTACACACCGGCTGCTCTTCTGTCCATTGCATTGTTAGCCCTGGTTTTTAGTCCATTTATGTTAAATTTTTTTCTTTCCTTATTTTCTGAAACACCAATGGAATATATGAAATGCATGAATATATGAAAATGCTGCAGATAGGAAGGAGGGCACGCTGCATGGCTCTTTGTTGGTACGCTATACGCTGGGAGAGCAGCAAAGCGAGGTTGGTTTGCTTTAGGAAGCAGTGAGTAGTGCGAGATTGTGGGATGCAGCAGCAAACTGGCTGTGGTGGGTGTTGGTTGCAGGGCTGTGAAGAGCGACAGCAGTGGGGAGGCTAGACGTTGGGTAATTGCTGCATGGAATTAATCTGCATTTTCATATTCACGTGTTTCATTTGGCACCTCATCCCCCCC
>VXBH01009550.1:196944-251584 GCA_013400035.1 Rynchops niger
CATTTGAGGGGGGTCTTGTGCTGTCTCAGCTGGTCTCTTCTGCAGAAAGGGCTCTGATAAAATCGGCACAATACAGACGTTTCCGTATTGAAATGGATACTTTAGGATTGCTTTGGGTAAATGGTGAATTCAATGTATTATTCTCTTTATCCAGTATCACTGTGAATTAGGGTAGGCTGCTGTGGTGGTTCACGGGAGGGCAGGAGTGCTGGCTCTGCCGGGAGATGAGATGTTGGTGCCTGAAGGCTAAGCACTGTGAGCTCTTGCCTAAGCCAACGGTGACCTTGGGGTAAGGACAGTGCACAGCACGTGCTGTAAAGGCACAGCCGTAATTCAGCTGGTGGTTGGCATGGAAGAAGAGGTTGAAACAGTCCTAAAATGCAACAAAATAAAAGACTGGTTTTGTGATAGTTCCAGGTCTGGCTATATCTTCCTCCACGCTGTTTGTCAGTGCCGAAACAGTAAGCAGTGCTCAAGCAGAGCGAGCTGTCCTTGACAGCTCGTCTCGCTCCTGGGGAGGGACAGAGGGAGCACAGGCCTCCTTCCTCTTCACCTGGCTGTGCTTCCTCTTCCCCTGTTGTGTGAAATCCAGCTCCTTTATCTGTGTTTTTGCCTCTTAGCTTCCAAAGCTTGCCGCTGAGAAATGAGTGATCTGAGCTCTAGGAAAGAGAAGATGGGTTTGCTGATCTGCGTGCCCACCCTGCATGTGCACACGTGTTACCGTGTGTGTGCCCGCTGCTTGGGCATGGGGCCAGGGCAACCTCACCACCCTCGCCTGGGTTCACCCACCCTGATCTCCAGCACTTGCACTGGCTTCCAGGAGAAGTGCAGGGACCGCAGAGGTGTGGTGGCTCTTGGTTTTGTTGGAGTGGTGTCAAGAACGTCAGGCTTTGACCTGTGCTGCAGAAGGACTGATAAGGGAGAACTGGATATTCCCTCCTGGGCACAGGAGGGATAGCACAGCTGTTTTTTAAAAAAACAAAAACCAAACAAACACTTGAATATTGTGCAGGTGCCTAGAACTTAAATAAAGAAAGCATTTCAACGATTGACTAAGGCCTGCTCTTTCTCTGCACTTGGGCTGGTGACATACAGCTCAGCTTTCAGTCTTCTGTGATGCTTCGTGCTCTCTGGTCCTCCAAACGATGCCCCGTCCCTAGGGGCTGCTCAGTGTGTGAGAGCAAGTGGCGGTGCTTCTTTGCAGTTGATAAAACTTCAGCAAAGGAAATAACTCAAATTTTAATTGAAATTTTCAGCTTTTCAGTTAATCTCGAAAGCAGAGTTCCTGGTGCTGCAGTCATTCTTTTTACCCCTCCCTCTGTGTGTGTGCCTGTGCTTATAGTGTTTCCCTAGTGGAATTATTGTTACCTGTTTATGAGTCCATCCTGTGCAGAAGCGGCTGCTTCTGGGAGATGCATAGAAATCTCTTAATCCTGAGAACAGTAGCTATTAAATCTGATCTTTCAAATAGTAACCAGAAGCCCTGTGAAAGATTATGGTTCGGGTTTTTTTTTCTGCCAAACCTATTATTGCACAACTGCTTTGGTGTGTTAGTACAAGATGAAGGGTGTGCTTTGCCAAAGTAGGAGGTGCTTGGTATTGCCTGAGACACAACAGTGGGTTACACGCTGCTGTAGTCTGATTCCGCTGAGTTTCTCTGTCAGCTGGGCTGTGTTTGAACTGCTGCATGATGAAGCAGCAACTAATAGCTCCTGAATATTCAATACATCCTTTTGCATTCGAGTGTCACTTTGTGTCAGCCCTCAGTTTGCTGGCCACGTTCTATTCCTTATGTTTCAAATGCCTCTTTCCTCCTGAGCCCTTCTGCTGGCTGCCGTTGTCAAATGCAGGAAGGGGGGTGTTGGGGACGGAGGAGCCTCGGTGGTTAATCTGGGGTTGAAGTGTCAGCTCGGAGTGGTTGAACGCCTTGATGAAGAAACATGTTTTCTGGGGAGCTGCATGGCAGAGTAACCTCTGCTTGGGTGATCTGATGAGAAATCATCTCCTGGCCTGGAACCAAACAAAACATGGGATTAACTTTGCCCTATGCATGTGCTGGCTTGTAGCTGTTAAGAGTCAGTGAGAGCGCTTAATCCGGTCAGTCTGGGAAGAGCTGTGCCCGTAGAGATGGGAGCCAAGCTGCTGTGCCTCTTCCTCGCCTCTGCCCTCATCGCCTACTACATCTACACTCCAATCCCTGAGGATGTTGAGGAGCCCTGGAAAGTGACGCTAATCACAGCTAGCTTTAGGGCTGTGGGGCATCTGGTGAGTTTGGTGCTGGGCTTGGTGTGGGGCTGGCTGCAGAGCAGAGGGTGTTCTCAGTGCCTCTATAGAACTGAGATATGGAACATATATGTTATACCTACATGATATATATGTATGGTAATATAGTAAATGAAGGACAGAAGCATCTGAAATTAAGCATTAAATCTACTGTAACTATGACTATAAAGAAACTTAGAAAAGATTTAATTGTGCAGTCTTGAAAAAGAGGACACTCAGAGTAACTGGAAATGGGATATGGAATGTGAATATGGATAGATAAGTGCAAACAAGCTTATTTTGCTTTACAATCCTTTCCAGCTGAAGCACTGCTCCTTGAATTTTTCCTGTTTCTCAGAACCTGTATATTGAGTGTCCTCTGAAGTATTGTATTGGGTGTCACGGAGGGAAAACTAGAGCACTTCTTAAATGCTATTGGCTTTTGTGGTTTCATAGAAATCTACCAGCAGAATAAGCCTAAAAACTACACAAAATAGGGGTGATAATGCTAGGGCATGTAGAAACTAAGCTATATATATAACTTTTTTGTAATGCCACTGTAATCTTGCCTACCAAAAAATGGTATCTATCTAAGTAGCACAGAACCATATGTTGCAGACTGGAAAGGCAGTGGTATTATACCCTGTCTGTAGTTATATGGCGATATTTACTGACAACACAGTCCTTATGTCTTTCTATGCTATTTTTATATATACTGCATCCCTGGCTTCTGCTTCCTTTCAGTCATGTTATACAGCCATTTCAAACATATGTAAATAATCCATGAGGCTGCACACACAAATAATGGTGCTGTGGTTCGCACCTCCTAAGTACATTAAACTGGGAGCTGTTTTGAATCCAGCCTGTACTTAATATGCAATGGTGGCTGCAGCAGTGTAA
Organism: Rynchops niger; assembly: GCA_013400035.1. Lineage (NCBI taxonomy): Eukaryota > Metazoa > Chordata > Aves > Charadriiformes > Laridae > Rynchops > Rynchops niger. The sequence continues at coordinate 200,107 of VXBH01009550.1, forward strand.
TCAAAATCTAAAAACAAGGTCAAAGATGAAGGTTTGGGGGGAGGAGGGGAGCGGAGTGTTTCGGGCATCTTTCTGGGTGGCTACAAACATTTTGAGACTGCTTTTTTTCTCCACCATAAAAATATATTGAAAGGAGGGTCTAAGGAGCCAGGAGAGAGAAGTTTCTAGTTTTGCTTAAGGGATGCTGCTGAAAGGCTTGTCTGCTGCAGGCACAAACACAAACAGCGCAGGGCTGTTTGCTCCAAAGTACATGAGGTTGGGACTTTGCCTTTCCTGTTGTTTCAGTTAAAACGTGGTGGGTATGATTTTCAGAAGTCTGTGGGAGCCGCTTCTTTTTTGACTTTTCTGGTGGAGGCAAAGCTGCAGGTTTTCTTGGGATGTCTCCTAAACGTCACACTTCTGGACAGTATCTAATAGTTACTGTCAATCTCCAGAGCCATCCCTGTGTCAGACAGCCTGTGTTTGCAGTGGAGAGCTCTTGTTAGGTCTGTACAGCCGGTAGGAGGAGGAGGCAGAAGATTGTGTGTGTTTACTCATGGGCCCTTTGCTGCTTCCTTGTCTGTTTTGAACTTGTGGTTTGAGTCTTACAGGCTCAGAGGTCGTAGATTAAAAAATGGTGAGACAGAAACTGTAGTCTGCACTTTTGATGGTGCTGCCTTGCTGCTTTCCCTGTTGGATCTCCTTTTGGAGGTAGCCTGCAAGCAGGGTATGTGCAGGGATAACTCATTTCCCCAGGAACGCCTCGTGTTTCACTCGGTCAGACCTGTAGCCTTCATCACAGCAGTGCTCAGCAAGTAGAAGTGTTTTCTCTCAGTGTTGGGCGATTGTGTGCTTTCGCTTTAACGTGGAGTTGGCGTCTTTTATGGCTGTTGCATTGGCTGCTTGTTAAGCCTAAATCTGTTACCAGCAGCAGTGGCCCAGGGCAAGCGTGTTTTATAACTGTGCTCCAATCTCATGCAAAACTGTAATCCCAAGGGACTCTGATGAAGATAGATTCCCTGCAGCTGCACTGGTGCAAATTAGATTTGAGATGGCTCTAAAGTGTCCTAAATACGTTCTGAATAATCATCCGATTATAGGGTAAAAACTTATAATCACTTAACAGTAGGTCTAAATTTGCGGAGGGGACCCTATTTTAGTCTTCCTGACTCCCTGGTGTTGGTTTGAAAAAAGGGAAATAATATAGCCACCACCAGACAATCCTGACCAAGAGGGTCCTCTCCAAGCTCCCGAAAGGACATGCCATGAAATGCCATCCTTTGTCGTCTTTGCTTTAATAGGTCCTGGGGAGCTCTTCAGCTTCCTAGCCAAATTGTGAAGATTTTCTCCAGTTTCAGGCTTCCTGGCCTGGATGAGTTAATGGTTTGAATGCAACCTGTGCCAGTCCCAGGTTGTTTTCAAACTCTCTTCTGGGCAGGGTAGTGATTGCTAAGGTGGTCCAGAGCCCAGTGGGAGGCTTGGGGTTAGGTCCTGCCCTGAGTTAGCCATGGGGGAGAATTGCAGTGGTGCCTGGTTTCACTGGTGTGCCTGGCCTGTGGTGTGCTGCAGAGTCCCTTTGTACCCATCTCATTGCAGAAAGGAGGCTGGGAATGTCTCTCTTAACATGTTTATGTTAAAATGTCTACATGCCGTTTAGGTGGGGAATAGCCTGTAAGAATAATCCCATGCACAAATACAGGCTAGGTGGAGAATGGATGGAGAGCAGCTCTGAAGAGAAGGACTTGGGGGTGTTGGTGGATGAGAAGCTCAACATGAGCCAGCAACGTGCACTCACAGCCCAGAAAACCATCTGCATCCCCAGCAGCGTGTCCAGCAGGGCGATGGGGGGATTCTGCCCCTCTGCTCTGCTCTGGTGAGACCCCCCTGTAGTGCTGCCTCCAGCTCTGGGGCTCCAACATAAAAAGGACATGGACCTGTTTGAGCAGGTCCAGAGGAGGCCACAAAGATGATCAGGGGCTGGAGCCCCTCTGCTGTGAGGGCAGGGATGAGGTGGGGTTGTTCAGCCTGGAGAAGAGAAGGCTCTGGGGAGACCTTAGAGCCCCTTCCAGTCCCTAAAGGGGCTACAGGAAAGCTGGGGAGGGACTCCTTATCAGGGAGGGGAGCCATGGGATGAAGAGGGACAGTTTTACACTGAAGGAGGGGAGATTTAGATGAGATACTAAGGAGAAATTCTTGACTGTGAGGGTGGTGAGACCCTGGCCCAGGTTGCCCAGAGAGGCTGTGGCTGCCCCATCCCTGGAGGTGTTCAAGGCCAGGCTGGATGGCGCTTGGAGCAACCTGGGCTGGTGGGAGGTGTCCCTGCCCAGGGCAGGGGGGTTGGAACCAGATATGATCCTGAATGTCCCCTCCAACTCAAACCATTCCATGATTCTATGAATAAACCAGCCCGTTTCTGTGGTGGTTAAGCACAAAATTCTGCGTGTATTTTCAGAAAGTACCATGTGCACACAGTCTAAGATAGAATGTGTGAAGAAAGTATAGAACGCAATACATCATCTTTCTTCCTAGCTGAACCTTTCCCTGGCTGCAGTTTTGTGAAATCCTCCCAAAACTTCTTCTGTCCTTGGCCTTGGCTCCTCAGGAACAGTAAAATCTGGATTAAAGCCCTTTGCAGCCCTGCCACAAACTACCTGTGTTCATCTGATGGAAAGCTTCACAGGGAGGGTGCCTCCCCCTGCACTGTTGCCTGATCAGAGAAGTCAGCTGCTAAAAATCAGTGCCAGGCTCTCTGCCTGCCAAGGCACAGCTCCCTTCCTCGGAAATAAGTTTTGGGGTTTTTTTTGTCCTTGCTGCCATGCTCCCCTTACGGAAGATGGAGAAAGTGATTGTGGAAAATGTTTTCCAAAGCGCAAGGAGCACAAAACCACAAAGTGGTTCATTTTCCTCTTCCCCCATAATGTGCCATAATCTCAGCTCAGGCACAATGAGGCTTTTCTGATGAGGGTATCATACAGACCTTTTGGGTTTATATGGTATCTTAGAATTATCTTTATCTTAGTATAACTGTAATCTAATTGTTAGATTAACCCATAAAATTTCATAATTAATGTTTAAAACACAAATTTCAAAGGAAACTGCTTTAACAGCATTAAGACTTGGCAATTCTTTGGCTCTGAACTCCCTGGACCATATCACTTTTCTTCTGTCAGGGAATTTCTGTGGAGTTCAGTGGGAAAGCTTTCCTTGCCCTTTCCATAGCTCTGCCCGGGGCACCGGTGGCCTCCCCTGCTCTCTCCGCTTGGAGTGTGGCACAGGGCTGAGGCTCCAGCACTGCTGTACAGCTGGGGTTGATTCAGGATTCCTGGGAAAAAGAACCTTTTAAAAAAGTTAGCCCTATGGGTATTTTTTAATACCCCAGACTAATGCACTCATCAGGCAGACAGAGATCCCGGTTACCATCATCCTTATTTCCCCTCCTGGAGGATGCTCCTCCTCATCTCGTGGAACCTCTCTCCAGGTCAGGGAGTCACTGGGATGGTCCTTGGTTGGAGTCGGGCTGAGCCAGCGCTGGGCGATGGCGGTGATGCCACACCGGAGTTGTACTTCTGTCGGTTCATTCAGCAGGGAACTGCCTCACTGGCAGAGGGCTGGTGGAAATCACAGCGTCGGTGGCAGGGTTATTCTTCACTTTTTACTGTGAAATATCAAACCAATTTAAGGAAAGGATTTGTGTGGCTCAGACAAAGCTGGATCACCTTCAAGGATAATGGAGCAGGGAATAGCTTCAGAATATATACCAGAACTATACCAGTGGCACATACGTAGCATGACAAAATTCTGTCTCATCTGCTGACCATGTGGAACAGACAATAAACGCACAACACTACTCTTGCTCTGCTATTCAGTAGGAGCGTTTCTTCTTTAGATAGAGAAACATAGAGGTATGTAACTAATGGAATTGTTACATGTAAACTGAAGAAATTAAACAGAGCTAGACTGTGGTAAAGTGGCAAAAATATATTCTGCCATCTTAACATCTCAAAGTAGAGAAAACTTTTCACTTTAATAATGTAAGCGTACTCATCTCTAAAGGATGCTCTTTGGCTACTGGGATGGAACTGATCATTAAAAATTATTGTGCAGCTTGAAGTCAAATTGCTATATCCTTTTATTTGTGCCACCAGTGTCCTTGGCATCCTAAAAGTTCTGTCTGCTTTTGCTTCTGGAGTTCATCTCGGGAGCAGCTATTACTTGGTTTTGTGGTAACTGTCTGTAAGGACGAGGAGATCTGACTCACTGAGCAGATCCTTGTCCTGGGTATCCGGAGGTTTCAGCTGATTCTGCTTTCTTCCACACCCTTTGTAGCATCCTTGATACCCTTTGTACCTGTGCTTCTGGTCATTGTCTCAGCAATGACAAGTGGTGTCCCCTGGGCTGCCTGCCAGCCACCGAACTTCACACGGAGGTGATGGGAGATGAGGAGGGAGTTGAGCAGCTCAAGCTGGACAGTGTGAGACTGTGACTCTTCCAAGCCAGCAGCATTTGGCTTAGTGACTTTCACAGCAACCTTACAGGCTCGTACAGAGTATCAAATGCCTTTATGGACCTTTAATGTCTGCGAGTAACTGAGGCTGTGTTTAAAATACCATTTTCCCTTGACTTGGGCTTCAGGCTGAGGTTGCTGATCAGCTGGGGATGATGCACTATATGGATGCTCTGATGCTGCTCACGGCTGCCGAGTATGTCGCACCCACATCTGATGAAAACGTCACTGTGACGGACACACAGTTCAGCAATGTTGCTGTCCGGCTGTACCTGCCCAGAAGGGTGTCTGATGGGCTGAGAAGGGCAGTGATCTACTTCCATGGTGGAGGATGGTGCGTAGGAGATGCAGGTGAGCTCTTCTGTTGGTACCAGGGTGCCATATGGAAGATCCCAATGTGTTAAGCGCTGCCTTTTGTTTTATGGAAGTTGCCACAAAGGCAGTCAGGGAACTGGTATTTCACCAGTTAAAACCCAGTGGAGGTTTTGGAAATCACCTGAAAGCTTCTGCAAAGAGGAACATGCTGAGATATATATGTCTGTTCTCAAATGTACTGGAGTATATTCTAAGTGACTTATTTCATTTCAGGCATGAAATCCTATGATCATCTGACAAGGTGGACTTCAAACATGTTAAATGCTGTTGTGGTATCAGTCAAGTAAGAGAGATTCTCTTTCTAGATGGGATGAGGGTTTGGAATTAATTAGTCTGTTTAAATAATTCTAATTTCTTTATTGTGTGCTTTCCTGCTAGCTTAAGTATTGGTAAACAGAAGCTGTCGAGGTTGCAGTGGTTGAATTGTGATTGGTAGTTATTTTGGATATTGCTTTATGAAGCTGGGTGGGTAATAAATTATTTGATCCTCCAGCATAGACAGATAGTTCCCATTTCTCTGGGCACAGAAAATAAAACATTCACCACTAGGGCAGATGTTAGCTAGCCTTTTTCTTTACTAATGGCAGGAAGTAACACGCTTCTGCTTGCCTCTAACAGTTACAGGTTGGCACCTAAATACCATTTTCCTGTTCAATTTGAAGATGCGTATTCAGTAACGAAGTTTTTCCTCCAGAGCAGCGTCCTCTCCCAGTATGGGGTAGACCCAGATCGGATCTGCGTTGCAGGAGACAGTGCAGGTGGCAACTTAGCTGCAGCTGTGGCACAACAGGTAAAAAAAAAAAAAANCACAAACACAAAAGACTAACAAAAGCCCCTGCTCAAAGCAAGTGCACCTCCCAAATGTCTGTCGTGGTCTGGGTGCACATGGGCACCTGCGTCACGCAGCCTGCAGGACTGTCAGTGAGGGCTCTGGGCGTCCAGGCAAGCAAATTTACTTGAGCCATTTAACGGCATCAAAGTAGCTTTGATGCCATGATGTCCTCCAAACCTTTATACCCTCAAAAAAGTCTCTCTGCCCTGTAATTAGGGCATATATCACTCTATGCTTAAACACATTTTGACTTGTTTAGGTATGTTGTTTGAAAAAGGAATTTTAGCAATTTGACTCATATAGATGTAAATAGCAGCAAAAAAAATAATAGTGTACTAGATGTTCTAGTGTCATTTCATCACACACAGTTCAGTGCCTTTTGACCTTCTCTCTCAGGTTTGTAATGTCAGTGCAATGTTGTTGTTCTCTTAAGACGTTATTTGGATTGTAATGAATCTCACTTGGAAAGGTTGTGAATTTGCCGTGGACACTGAAGGCAGAAGTCACTTTTTAACTAACTTTTTGTAATTATTTAATTCTACAGCTGTTAAAGGATTCCGAAGTTAAAACTCAACTCAAAATCCAGGCTTTGGTTTACCCTGCTCTTCAAACCCTTGACTTGAATTTGCCATCTTACCAAGAAAATGAATACAAGCCCATTTTACCCAAGTTGCTTATGGTCAAGTTCTGGAGTGAATATTTCACTTCTGATTCATCTCTCAGGGAGGCGATGGCTTCCAACAGGCACGTCCCAGTTGAATCGAGCCACTTATTTCAGTTTGTAAACTGGAGCAATTTGCTGCCTGAAGAACTGAAGAAAGATCGTGTTTATACCAGTCCCACCTATGGAAGCTCCGAGCTCGCTCAGAAGTACCCGGGGTTTCTGGATACCCGGGCGGCCCCGCTGCTGGCGAGCGATGCCCAGCTCCGCGGGCTGCCCCTCACCTACATCCTCACCTGTAAGCATGACGTCTTACGGGATGATGGAGTCATGTATGCTGAGCGCCTCCGGGCAGTGGGCGTTCCTGTCATGCATGATCACGCCAAGGGTGCCTTTCATGGGGCGATGATGTTTGTCTCGAGTCCAGCTGAGTTGGCTGTAGGGCGCCGGCTGCTGAAGAGATATATCGAGTGGTTAAATGACAATCTATGAATCGAAAATGTTTCTCTAGTATACCCGGCTCATGTTCACTTGGTGTGATTGAGGAGCATAAGAGAATAGGAGTTATGTGAGTTTCTGGGTGTGATTGCCATCTTCGTTGTGTTGCCCTGCAGCGTCTGGATTGCAACGTTTCTCATCTTCTCTGGCAGGAGCATCAGTCTGATTGTAACCTAAGTGTTCTTTCTGTGCTGTTGTCTGAGCTCAGAACCCCATGAACCATTGGGCTGCCCTGGGATTTCTCTCCTGGCCAAGACCAGAAGGGTTGGTGTGCCTGATCCTGCCCACTCGCTGCCTGGGCTTGTGGGCCTGTGGGACTTGATCTCTCATGCTGGTTGCTTCTTGTTTCTTCCTATTACAATGTCTTCATATCGCAGGCCTGTGCAAATGGGCAAGGTCACCATTTGCACGCGGGAGGTGCTTGGTGGCAGCTCGCTCCCTTATCCCCTTTGACGCACTCCCTTGTCCTGTGGGACAAGCCGGTGAGGCACCAGTGCCACCACTGGGTGACGGGGTTGAGTGGAGGTGCAAGGACCCAACTTGATGAAGTCCTCAGCAGCTTGTGAAACCCTGCCCATCGCACGTGGCTGCTGGGCTTGTGCTGTTGCCTCTCTCCAGCACAGCTCAAGGGAAGCGCTTGAAAAAGCAAATGGGATGACTGTAACAGTGCAAAGGTTTGGGTTTTTTGGTTTTGCTTGTTTTTTTAAAAGTATCTGTCTTACTCAGTAATCGCTTTAATAGCTATACTAAAAGGAAATAGCCAAACAAAACGTCACTGGATATTCCTCAGATAAAGGAAGACTAGAAGGTCCTAGCCTTACAATAGCACTGCTGTGTGTTTTATGCTCCACATATCAAGTAAGTGTTCTAATGATCCTTAAAATTGTTTAGCAGTTTTTACATATGAATTTTTAAAAAGAAAACTATCTTAGTAGCTTTATAGCCTTGAAAAAGAAACACAATTCAGCTTGAATTAATATCCTCTATATAAATGTTTTATGCATTAAATATATACCCTAAAAATTCTGAATGATGAATACAAAAATTAAACTTGTCTTTGATTCCAATGCAATGTACTTTTGTCACTAGAGTATCCTGTTTATCAGAAAGGAATAACGAGTTGGCTTTAGTACACACGGTAGCTATTGCAAACAACCAGGACCAAACCCAGGGAGATGTTGTTTTACTTCTGCTGTTATTGTTAATGTGAAGCCTTAGTAATGCGTGACTGTGCTTATTGAGGAGAGAAACAGAAGTGGCTGAGTAGGTACCTGTTATCAATAAAAGGATGCTGACGCTTGTGCTGGGGCTGGAGGGCAGTGGGGAGCTGAGCCTGGCTGTGGGGACGGCTGGGCTCCTGCTCGCCCCAGGAGACGGGTCAGAACACTGGGTTTGGTGTTGCAGCAGAATCATTACACTTCTCTGCTGCTGAATCCATCCTTGAAATAGCGAGTGCCTTGATGCCAGCAAACCAACCATAAAATGTACCATGGGATTAAAAAGCATCACATATAACCCCCGTGCACAGCATTGCAATGTGTTTGTACGTTCTCAGGACACAGAATTATTGAGGTTGGAAAATGTGTTTGTGCAAGCTCCCAGTGTACTTGGGAAGTTATTTCTCACAGGGCTCTCCATAATGCTGCTGGCAGGTCCCAGCTCTTTCCCATGAGACTGGCGTCCCATCTGCTGGCAGCAGGTATCTTGACTGGAGTTTCATTTATCATTGGGGATTAATTAACAGCAGTTTATTATTCCTGAGGAAGTAGGGGTTTGGGGTTTTGCCTTGGTAACACCTTTGGTCTGACTTTCTATATAGTATTAGGGTCACGTCCACAAAAATATTCCTTGGGTAGGGTGTTTCCCATGCTGTAAGTGCTAGTGGGATGAACAGACTTGGCCTTTAGTCACTCTAAGCGATCCTTTCTGTGTCCTACAGGCTGCTTTATTTTTTCTTCTATATAAACAGCAGAAAAAGACTTGATTAAGAGAATTTTTAGAGGGGACAGTTATTTTTTTGTGTGTCACAGAGGACATGTATGAAGCTGGGATATAAAAGCAGGCATCCCTCAGCGATTACACTGCTGTCACTGATATTGGCTTTGATTGTTTTCTTTCCCTGCAGGTATCGGGGAACACGCTGATAAAACAGTGTTAGTCTGAAGTGTTGGGGAGAGCTCACCACCCATCACTCAGTGGGTGACAAGGACTAGCACAACAAGCAGGAGAGACGTTGGTCCTAGCAGACTGAAGAGCTGGGGACGTGCTGCCAGGGCAGCCCAGGTGGCCTAAAAGCACAGTGGGACCCTGGGCAGGATCCATCCTGCCCCACGCAGGGGAGGCTTTGCCTCCCTTCAGTGGGTCCTGGGGGCACTGGGCAGCACCCAGCCTCTGCCGGCAGAAAGCATGCCAGCCCTGAAGGAGCAAATCTGGGACACCCTCCTTGCCCACGTGGCCACCAATGTGGTGTTTCCTCTGTTGTGGCCCAGGTATCAGCTGCAGCAGGGGCACAGGGAGCACCTGATGCTGTGAGAGCAACAGGGTCTGTTGGGTGGACACTACTACCCCGTCTTTGCACCCTGAGCAGGGCTCTTGGTCCTTCCTGTGCTTCCCTGATGCACGCATAGCACAGTGTGTGTGCAGCTCCTGGCAAAGCCTGGGGAAGGCTTTGGATGTAGGTCCTGGCATTTCCTCTATTCCTTCAGACAACTCATGGAATCATAGAATGCTTTAGGTTGGAAGGGACCATAAAGATCATCTGGTTCCACCCCCCTGCCCTGGGCAGGGACACCTCCCACCAGCCCAGGTTGCTCCAAGCCGCATCCAACCTGGCCTTGAACACCTCCAGGGATGGGGCAGCCACAGCTTCTCTGGGCAACCTGGGCCAGTGTCTCACCACCCTCCCCATCTTTCCTGTAGCCCCTTTAGGGACTGGAAGGGGCTCTAAGGTCTCCCCAGAGCCTTCTCTTCTCCAGGCTGAACAACCCCAACTCTCTCAGCCTGTCCTCACAGCAGAGGGGCTCCAGCCCCTGATCATCTTTGTGGCCTCCTCTGGACCTGCTCCAACAGGTCCATGTCCTTTTTATGTTGGGGGCCCCAGGGCTGGAGGCAACAGTGCAGGGGGGTCTCGCCAGAGCAGAGCAGAGGGGCAGAATCCCCCCCTCGCCCTGCTGGACACGCTGCTGGGGATGCAGCCCAGGATGCACATGGGTTTCTGGGCTGTGAGCGCATGTTGCTGGCTCATGTTGAGCTTCTCATCCACCAACACCCCCAAGTCCTTCTCTTCAGAGCTGCTCTCCATCCATTCCCTGCCCAGCCTGTATTTGTGCGTGGGATTGCCCTGACCCAAGTGCAGGACCTTGCCCTTGGCCTTGTTGAATTTCATGAGGTTCACATGGGCCCATCTCTCATGGGGCTATGCTCATGGGAGGCATTGGAAGGGCTGATGAGACCTTTATTGGATGAGAAAGGAGCCTGGGGAGGCAGTGAAGAAGGAGGTGAAGCCATGCCTGAAGGGTAAATGCTGAAATTAGTGGAGAATCTGGTGGAGCAGGTATAAAGGGAATAAAGTAGTGGAGATGTTGGCAGTGAGAGGAACAGCATAAAAGATACTTCCAGAAATTATCTCTCTTACCTTTAGAAAATTTTATACCTGTAAGGTAGTAGAAAAAATGTATGCTCTAAGCAAAAATGCTACAGTATTATTAATCTCCTGCTGTGTTTTTATAGGATTCTGCTTGGAACAAGAAGTAAATGTCTCTTAACCACCAGCACCTAAATATGGATTCATGATTGATTGGACCATATATGCTATTAATTAGGTTCCTAAAATAGACTTTTTGAGTTGGAAATGCTTGGTGAGGCACAAAATGAGACAGTGAAAATTGCAACATCAGCATCTCTGGCAAGAGCGGCTGAAGCCATGGTGAGCGACTTATTTATCCAGAGCAGAAAACAGTAAAAACCACCCTAAGGGAAGGCTTTGTTCAGTCTCCCAATAGAGATGTAAATGAAATGTGGTGTTTGATAGTAAACAAAACACAACTTGGCAAATCGTTTTAGTTTTCTAGTATTTTTGGAACTGTTGATTATGTTGTTCCCTGTCGGCAAATTCAGTTTAAGGCCCAATCCCATTGGTGCTGCTTAGCATATTCATTATTTTCATCAACCTGGTTCTGGCTGGGATAGAGTTAATTTTTGTGCTATTAGCTGCTGTGTTTTGGATTAGTATGAGAATAATGTTGATAACACATTGTTTCAGTTGTTGCTGAGTAATGCTCATGTTAAGTCAAGGACTCTTTCAGCTTCCCATAGAAGCTGAGAGGGAGAATAGACAGGAGAAGATGGCCAAAGCAACATTCCATACCACAGATATCATGCTTGGTATACAAAATGGGATTGGCCGGGGGTGGGGATCCATGATTGCTGCTCGGGACAAGCTGGGCAACTGATCATCGAGTGGTGAGAGCAATTATATTGCATCACTTTAGTTTTATCTATTCTTTTACCATTATTATTATCATCATCAACTCTTGTGTTACTGTTCTATTAAATTGTCTTTACCTCAAGCCACAAGTTTCTTTCTCCTTTTTTCTCCCTCTTCTCCCTACCCCGCTGTGGTGGTAGTGGCACGAGTGAACAAACGGCTGTGTGGTCCTAGTCGCTGGCTGGGGTTAAACCACTTCATAGAAGCAGTTTCAAAGGCTCCCGTTCAGTGCTAACCCGTAAAGCTGTGCTGTTTTGTTTCTTCACGCTAAGGTTAGCCTGGAGCCCCAGGCGGAATGCTCCCCAGCAGAGGACAGCACCTCTCAAACCGGTGAGGAGAACCCTGACCTGCCTCCCAGTATTGCTTATCTGACACCAATATGGGACACCCAACTGTTGGCAACAACAAAAACTGCTGCAGAGAGACCCTTTAACTCAAGTATTCCTTCTTGATAAGCCTCCTGGAAGCCAATGTAATTACAGGTGCCAGCTCATGTGACTAAGAGCTGTGCTAATTCTCTGGCTTCAAAATAATCAAGGTTTAGAAAACTGGGTTTAGAAATAAAACGAATCCATGCAACATTCATAGAGATGTTAATCTGGGACAAAAATCTAAAAACATTGATATTACATTAAGACTGCTTGAACTATAACAGTTATAAGACATTTTTGAAATGTCTTTTTCTTTGAAACATTTGTGCCTTGCCGTACATTGTTTTTTCTTGAGGGAGAGCAGGTTTCGGGCTAGACAAGGATTGTGACCTACCCTCCTTCCCTGCCTCTGCTGCAGCTTTGGTGTCCCCAGGGTGCTGGAGCATGCCCCTGGGCAGAGCCCTGCAGGGACCCCCCGCCCGGCCCTTGGCGCTGTGTGAGGAGAGACCTTCCTGTCCCCGGGGTACCAGGGGCAGGGTCTGGGGGTCAGGGGAGAGGTGCGGGGGTCCCAGCCGTGGCTCGGCTCTCCCGGCAGCACCCTGGCCCTGCAGCTGGAGGGGGTCCCACCACCACCAAAGCTGGAAGAAAGAAAAAAAAAAAAAAAAAAAAAAAAAAAAAAAAAACAAACAAAAAAAAAAACACAACAAAATGAAAAAGTTGTGTTTTACACCTTTCAGCCTCAGGTGTTGGGTCTGGTTTATACAAATCCACTAATAGTGAAAGTGCTGAGGTGGAATTAGTTATTAATTACCTGTGAAGCATGCACAACTGTGCCAGGCTATTGCTTTTGCAAACAGTGTGGCCAGACTGGGCATCAGTCTGACTCACCTGTGCCACTGGCTTGAGTAGCCAAACATGGGCAGTGGCAAAGGCAGGGGCATTTTTGGAGGTTTATGTCTTTGTTGCTCTATTACCAGTTCTTTGAAGCTTTACTGTCAGCGTGGAAGAATAAATGCTCCATTTATTCTGCCCCCTTTTATCCTTCAGTGCAACAGCAGTTGCCTGAATGAACAAAATATTTAACAGCAGGTGAATGAGAAGCCCGTACTATTTATCAGCCTTGTGGGAAATTTTAAAAGCATTGGATTTAAAGCTGTGGATACTTAAGTATTAGCTGATTCATTTGCCTTGTCTTCAGAGAAAAGTCGGAGTACCTTTTTATATCTCAGATATTAGTAGGGTTAATATCTGCTAATCTTAAAGTAGATCACAATGAAGGGAAGGGGCAGGGGGAACTGGTATTTTGGGTATCTGAACCATGTTTATTTCTCCTATTTTAAAATAATCATGGTGATATTCAGACTTTTTCACTGGTGCGTATTGTGATCTTGCATTTAACTTCTGTACTGGGCTTATTCACCAGGCCTTAATTACACTCAGCTGCCATTTGTATTTTAGAAAAGAAATAAATTTATAAGAGTATGATAGATATGTATATTTCTTTGTATAAATACAACAAAATTTAACATTTTAAATAAAACACATGTCGCACTTTAGCAAAATACCAAAGCTCTCTGCTCAGCTGTGTGGGGAAGGAGCACCAGAACACACCAACCCAGAGGGCTCGGGGTGGCAGAGCCCAAGCTGGGTCTCCCCGACCTGCCCCCTGCCTGGCCACACGGCTGGGCTGGGCTGGGCTGCAGGAGGAGGAGGAGGAGGAGGAGGAAGGCTGCAGGGTGGTTTCCATGCAGCAGCTGAGAATAGCAAAGGCCCCTTCCTCCTCCTCTTACAGGGAGGTGGAGGTTGAAAAAGGGGCTTTGTAGCTTTGGGAGATCGAATGAAATCTGTGCGTTAGATCTCTTGAAACATACATTATTAATGAAGATCTATTCCTCTCAGGAAAAAAAAGATAATTGAATAATGGAAGCAATTTCATGTCTTCCCTCATTTTCAGGCTCTGCATGTAATTAGTACAATTCCAAATAACAGATGGCAAAGTGCTACGGGGAGCAATTGTATACGAGATGTGCATTATGGAGGTATTTTATGCAAATAACACCCTACATACAGCCATTACGCTGCAGGCTTGCTGAGATGCTGCTGTCATAAAAGCAGAGTTGCAGGCAGAAGTTATGCAGGTGGGAGCGGGTTCATTTGGGGTTTATCTGCTCTTTTATATGTGCTGCTTGTTTGCGCACAGCGATTCATAAACGTCAGGTCCCTTGTCCGACAGCGCAGTGCTGTCGCGATGGGTGAGTACGGGCGCTGGGCCCACGCGGCTCGCTGCTGTGATGGAAAAATATGTAACTTCTGGTTTACAGAAGTGGCTGCAAAAGGTCCCTGGGGTCCTCCTGGGGCTTTGGTTGATTGTTCAGCTATGAAATATACTGTTCTATGGAAAAGAGTCACAAAGTTTGGCCGGGTGCTGTTCGGGAAACACCACCTTGCTGGGGGGAGCTGCTGGTGGCCAAAGGCTGGGCACTGCACCTGAGCACGGTGGTAGGAGCTGCCCGTGGCAGGGCAGGCTGCCTCTCCTGCTATAACGCCAGATTTATTTAATTTTGAACTTTCAACACCCTGACGTAGTGCCTTTTTTTTTTTTTTTTTTTTTTTTTTTCCTTCAGGAAAACCTTATCACTGCGGGAGGCGGGCAGCGGGGGACGGGTGCAGCTCAGGCTGTGCGTTTGGCACCGCTGCTGTGCTGGGGGAGAGCCTTGCCAGCCTGGGGCTGGTGGGCAGGGGGAGCAGCCGTCCTCGCTGGAGCCCCTGAGGGGTACGGCAAATGCTCCCCATGCTGTGCTGGGAAGGCATCCTGCCCTCCCCACCAGGTTCTGCTTGACTTTTTTTCCTTACTGAATTCAGATGTTATTATTCCAAGAAATCTGGTGTTCATGGTAAATTATATTTGAGCCAAACAAAATTTGTTTTGAATTAAGTTTGTAAGCCAGCTCTGCCTGGGGAGTGTTTGTATCTCTGTTTCCCTTCAGTGGGGGGGGCAGAGCCTGTGTTAGAGCTGAGGGTTTCACAGACAAACCATGGTGTCAAAGTTTGGGAACTTTATCTTACGCTGGCTCAGCAGGAGGAGCCGAGCCAAGAAAGTTGCATCCCAAACTCTGTGGGGGAGGTGGGGGCTTCCGTGGGTCTGGCCAAACCTGCAGCTGGAGCTGGGTAGCGCTGCTACTGAAATGCCATGCGCAGACACGGGTGACAGCCCCTTGTGCTTGCAGGAGTGATGGCCCCTTAGTGCCCATTCGTCGCCCAGCTCCCTGTCCCTGGGGATCCGCCGAGCAGGAGGCTTTACCACGGGGCCCCAGCAAGGCTCAGCTGGGAGCTGGGGTCCTGGTGCCGTGTGCCTGCAGGAGGAACAGCAACACGGGGGGGTAAAGAGAGATTGCTGGAGCCTGGGCTGTGTTTAGCATCCTACGCACATCCCCTAATTGCCGTGGCCAGCTGGGGTGGGTACTGCTGTGTCCCCTTCCTAAGAGAGAGCTAAAGGCAGGGTGAGCACAGACATGCTCGGATGTGTTCTTCTGGCAGAGCTGGCGAACAAGCATCTGAGTCCAAACGTGATGACTTTGGTGTGGGCACTGAAGCAGAGGAGAAATGGGTTATATTTATTCCGGAGCACAGGGAAACCAGGTACGGCTGGGCTAACACAAACAAGCCACAGATAAACAAAAGTAAACGTTTAATTCTATCCTTTCTTTGTACCAAGGGCAGAAATGTCATTAAGCTGTTACATTTCCAGTAACCGCCTGTACAGACTCTGCCCAGCGCCGTCTGGGCTGGTGTGTGGCAGCGGTGTGTGCTGCTGACCCCTTTCCACTGCCATTGTCATCGCAAAGTTGTCTTCTGGCTCGTGGTGGCCAGGGCAAGGTGTTAATTAATGTTCCCTAGTAATAATTTATAAACTAAAAGAATGTTCCTAGGTTCCATTTTGCTCTTAGGGATGAATCCCGAGTGGGGATAAACGTCACCTGTTTAAAGGGCTCTGCAGGAGAGGCGCCACATTTCACTCAAGGTCAACCTTAATGACTCATTCCAATCAGTCAAATGCAAATACACCATAATAAACTGTTAAATATGCATGACTCATTTAATAGGCCTCAGTCTGATATAAATTGACAAAGGGGTATCTAA
Source organism: Rynchops niger (assembly GCA_013400035.1). NCBI lineage: Eukaryota > Metazoa > Chordata > Aves > Charadriiformes > Laridae > Rynchops > Rynchops niger. The sequence goes on from VXBH01009550.1 coordinate 215,953, forward strand.
TGGTAACAGACGTGCCTGACTCCCGTTGCATTTCTTTAGAGCCCAGTGAGTTTAGCAGCACGGCACTGAGTTACAGCCGGAGCCCGTCCTTCTCTCCCTCTCTAAATGCCCGGGTTTTTTTCAAACTTGCTTCACCTTGCCTGGGAGCTGCAGGATTAAATCTGGGCAGCACCGTTTCAATAAATTCCCTGAGAAACACTATAGACATCTACCAAAACAGTGCGAAGAAGTTCTGTAATCGTTAGGGGCACGTAGTCATGTTTGCTTTTTGGGTGGACGGTGGTTGCATTGGGCTGCTTCTCGGTGGAAAGGTCTGTACTGACGACGTTCCTTTGAAGACTGGTTGACTCTAATAAAAAAAGCATGTTATTAGGGTGCTGTAGGAATAAGGGCTCTGGGATGAATTTCCCTCCTCCCAAGTCACTATGGACACGTACCCAGGGCCAGCAAATAGTGTAAGGTGGCCACGGCCGCATCCTGCTGCTCCCAGCATCCTGCCAGGTCTCCCTGCTGCTGGGGGCTCCCCCCAGGACACTGTGGCTTATGCAGGTGCAGAACCTCACCAAGCTTTTAGTGCACCTTTGGAGCGCTTGTGCTTTCCACCTGTGCCTCTCTGGTGTGCCCCCACCCCAAAATTGTCTCTCTCCTCCCTTCTGCACCCAAACCTGCTCTGGAAGGTTAGACTCGTATAAGCAAATGTAAATGGTGGAGTACTGACTTTGCAACTTGTATTAACTTGTTCTTTTAACATAGCTACATATGAGATCCCTTGTAGTCCTCCAAGTACTCTTTAAACCCCTCCGGGTGACATAAGGTACAATTAGTAGATCTGGCGAGCACTGGGTTGCCTAAGTCAACCCGCCGTTGAACAATATCTTTCACAAGCACAATTTGTTTTGAAAAATAAATCCCTCTGCCTTTGAGTGCAAGAGTGGAAGAACACAGCAGCTGCTCGAGTGTTTAGAGGTTTGTGACTTGTGTCAACATTGTGTAATTAAAGTTTCATTATTACCCATGCTGGAAACCTTATCAGGCAAACACAGGTCTCTTCAGGTGCTCTGAAAAGACCCAGCACACACACCTGGTGTTCTGGCCACACGACACTCTTTTAGACAGTGTCTAAAACCAGTAGACACTGGTTTTATTGGGTGATTTGACTAGCTGTTTGTGTGAAGTTGTTGTTCTAACAGAAGAGGAATCTGTCACCGCCTGCAGCGCAGAACTGAGTGGGAATGTTGGTGGCTGTGCTTTCCTAAAGCCGGGTGTGCAGGAAAAGAGCATCAGTCGCTTCTGTATCAGTTTCTAAATAAATGATCCATCAAGGACATAGGCATTTGGAGAATAATCTCACACAGGGGTGATGGATGTGTAGAACTTTGAGAGGGAAGTGCGTGTAGAACTCTTAGAGAGAAGTGCTCTGTGGGGAATTATTATTTCCCAGTAACGTACGTTCAGGGTCTGGGGTCACCCTGGCACGTGGCTGTCCCACGGCTGCGCGCTGGCAAGCGGCAACTGGTCACCCGTGTGGTCTTTTGGGGTGTGCAGGGGACTGAGAGCACAGGAGGTCCATCTGTTCCAAAACACACCTTCATTCTTCTGATGCATGTTGTAGAGGTTGGCCTCAATATTTGGAGAGGTCTAAACCTCTGACTTGAACAACGAGTCAGTAGGAGAGGAGACAGGGAAAAGTGGCTGTTTTGATTGCTTTGAATGCTTCTGGTTTGTCCTGAACGACCATTATGCCTACAAAGCACGCGTAAATAAATATATTACAAAAAAAAAAAAANTCTGATCCTTGCATTTTGCAGTAGGGAATTTGTCTCTGAACCTGTATCGGGATCAGCATTTGCTGGGAGCAAAACCCAGAATAATCCAGTTCCCAGTAACACACGATGGTGTGGATGCTTATTGGAAGAGCTCAAAAGTCCCCAGCACGCCGGCGGTGACGGCTCTTCTCCGTCCTCAGGTAAGACAGTGATAAAACGTGAGGCTGGCGCTTCCTTATATGAGTTTTGGCAATTGCTCACGTGAAGTATGAATTATTAGTGATTTTGGTATATCTAATCATAATATTGAAGTACATGAAAAACATTAGGGTAAGAATTCTGTGCCAATTATAAAAGCGCAAGAACATACCAGTTCTCCTTGAAAAGATCTGGGTTTTGTAATACAGTTGCATGAAAGATGTGATGATTTAAGAAGAGTTACTAGTTTTCCTTGCAAATTGTTACTGATATAAAGTAGTGCTCTAAAATGTAATGTGTTACTTTTTATAGTGCTTTACTTGGCCATTGAAGGAAGTCTCATTTTAGTCACTCATTTACTGTGACTTTCTGCACATACTCGTTAAATTGTGTCACAGCACTTCATCCGCCATAAACTTCTTCCATCATCAGTCACGTATGATGACTCATTTGTGGTGGACTCTTTATGTTATCAGTGCCCATCCATTTCCATTTTGGATATTTTATGGCACATGTTGTGCCATAAATTAAGTGGTTGCTGCTCACAGTTTCCGTACAGCTCCATGTATGCTGACAGCCACCCCCCCCGAGCCAAGTTACTGCTGATGGTAGCAAAGAAATCCTTCTGGTAGCTGGGACAAAAGATGTGTGCACCAAGAAGACTTATTTTGAGCATAATGAACCCCCCTGTTCGTTCCCTTATTTGATTTCACACGTTTTGTTCAGTTTTGTCCAGGCGTGAGGGCTGTACAGCAAACCCAGCAGCTCTGAGCAGGCGGCAGCTGCTCCTCCTGCCTCGGCGGCGTTTCCCCTTTCGCCCTGCTCTTACTGTGACAGGAGAGAACAGCAGCTCCTGGCTCCTCTAAAACCAGACAGCCACTCCATGGGAGCATCAGCGTGGCCCACCGCACCGCTGAGCTAATGAGAAGTTTCAACATCTGGTTGTTTTCTGATTTATCTTCTTAAAATTTTAATTTCATGGGGCTGGTAAAACTCAGAAAAGGCTCTTTTGTATAACTCACCAAGGTGAAGTAATCTGAATACCTGCTTATGCTGATTATTTCCAAAATTCCAGGGACTGAAAGCTAATGTGTCATTTAGCAGTTTATTTAGCTTTTTCCCACCTTATAATAGTTTTCCTGCAGCCACCTACATAATGCTGAGTTGTTGTTTTGGTTTTTTTTTTTTTTTTAATTAAGCTTTAAAAATGAGGCATTCAAATTCTGGATTAAATTTACAAAAACGTAACTGTACTTCAGCTATATTTGCTAAACTTGCAATATCGAGGAGTTTTCGTTTCTCACAAACAGATTTGACGTGAACCATATAGCTGTTTCTAAATAGCGTTTTTTAAAAGTGCCCATCCTGCACAGCCGTGTTAACGTGAGCTGGGCTTGTTCAAATTGCCACACAACAGGCAGTGGCGAGGCACGTGTCCCCCCCCCAGATAAATGATAATAATAATTTTATTTCCTTTCCGGATTTCTGCAGTGATTGTTGATGTATAGAGGTTTGTGTTGTGCCCTGTGTTTGTGCCAGATTTAGTTTACAACAATAACAAAAAAAAATAAAATAACTCCTCGTAGCAGCCTTTAGCTGCCGTCCTGGCCCAGAGAGCGGCTGGAGATGCTGCCCCTGGGCTGGGTGCTCTCTTGCGGGCAGAGGAACCGACTGAGCAGTCGCCGGGGATGCGGGCACCATCCCTGCCTGCCTCAGCCATTGCCAACTGATGTGTTTTCACGACTTCAACATCAAAAGCTTTGCTCTGAAACGCTCTCCGTGGCCGTGAGCCCCTGGAGAAGGCTGGATGAGAGGGTGTGCTGTAACCTGCGCAGTCAGGAGCAGGGATGAGCCTGGGAAGACCGCAACACTGAGCCCGAGCGGTCCACCAGAGACCTGGAGATACCAACCCAGCAGTGCTCTGCCTGCGGCTGTCCCCCACCCTGACGAAAGGTCCCTTTCTCCTGGGCATGCCCTTCTCCAGTGAAAGGACTGTCCCGGCTGGAGCATGGCACAGCATCACTGTCAGCCCCCGCCACCTGGGCTTCTCCCACTGCTGCTGAGCCTCTGGGGCTCCTCTCCTGCCTGAGGAAGCCTTGCCCTCGGGTACACAAGCTATACAAAGGGCTAACCCAGCTTAGGGCAGCTTTTTAAGGTACACTTAAAGCATCAAACTTCACACCAGTTTGCTTGTTCCCTGCCGGCGGGGGGACAAACAGCTGGGTGCTGCAAGGACATACGGTGCTGTTGGGAGCCGCTCGCCCGGCTCGCAGCTACGCCAGCACTTCCCGTGTTTTCCAGATGCCGCTTGCGATCTCAATGATGGTCCGGCTGGGATCAGGTGAAGCAGTTAGACGTTGGTGTACGTGCGTTTTGCAAATGCATGGCCATCTGCTGGGGCGCAGCCCTGCCTGGTTTGGTGTCTGCCCATGACAGACACCGGCAGCTTTGCCTACAGCGTGACTTGATTTTTCAGTAGCAGGCTGGAGCCTGGAAAGAGAGACTGGTCCTCTTGTCTTCAGGCATTAATGTGTATTGACAGGTCGCAGAGCAGACGCTTTTTGGCTTGAAACCTCACTTAGAGCATGCTTATGCACAGCAATAAAAGTTAAATGGAAGTACATGAAAGCTCACTTTGCACAGTGCAGGATTTTCTAAAAATCTCCCCTGGATACAAACCTGCCCTGTAGCAGCAGAAATCCCAGACTGGGACACCTCCCGTGTGTCAGCTGCACGGCCACCCAGTCCCGCTCAGCCCAAACCGCTGCTGAGCTCGCTCTCCTGCTCCTTTTTATGCAAGAAAACCGCAGCACCCTCACGTTCTTGTGCAACGATCAGCACTTTCAGCCAGGGCACCCAGCCTGGGCTCAGGAGATCGAAACCTAGTCTTTTATGGAGGGCCTCGGGGCTTCTGAACAGCAGAAGACAGTGGTCCACAAGTAAAAATACAATCAAAACTGCACATAAAAATGCCACTGTATAATTTGAAACCAAGAAACAATTTTTGTGCTGATATAAAGGGGTTCAGGTGCGTTACTTGCAGGAACGGAGTCACTTTGCATAATCAGCACTTAGTCTCAAAGTTAAAAGCATAATAATATTACATAACGCTGACGAATAAACCATCAAGCCTTGAAATGTTAAAATGCGTTACCATACGAAAACTAAGTGCTCTTCTCCAGTGCTCTGCTTTCATATAACTGGAATAGGTTGTTTTATTTATTTGCGATAACTATAGGATGTCACTGGGCTGCGGCACCTGTTGGGTTGATCTCTGAGTGTGAGGGGAGCGGCTGTCCCACGCTTGAAGACGACGGGATGTAAGCAGGACACAAGCCACCAGCTTTGCTCTCCTGGTGCCTCTGGGGACCTCTCGAAAGGTGGGATGAAGAGCGGTGCCCTCAGCCCGCCCGAGGGAGTGCTGGGCACGGCGCTGGGCACCTCCGACTGCCAGCCCATGGCTCGCTGTGGGCGAGATCCACACCTCGCCCCCACGGCAGCATTTTGGGGGGAGCCCCGTCTCCGAGCCCCATCACGGAGCAGAGCCCAGCCGCCCTGGCCGTTTCCAAACAGTTCTCTGCCGAGGGGAAGTGTCTGTTTGCTTCTCTCCTTGGCTCAGCACGCATTTTGCAGAACCTTCCTCCCACAAAAACTGCCCCCCGCGTCCCGCTCAGCCAAACAAATAGTGCCTTTGTCTTGACTCATTAATGATTGAATCATATGCAAACTTGGCTGCGCGGCGAGGTTGTACTGCGCGCCGGGGATCCCAACACATTACACCACGGCATGGTCCGGGAGCGCCGGGGGAGAGGCAGTGCCAGCCCTGGGGATGGTAAGGTGTCGTTGTGCCCGAGAGCCGGCCACCGGACGGCCGCTTCTCCAGGAGGCTCTGCTGTTCCTCGGCCGAGACCTTTTCGAATTAATCCTTTCATTGTGTTACTGACTACTTACCCTGAAATTGATTAATTGGTCTTTTTTTCTGACTACCTAAATCAATGTGTCTGTCAATGCAGTAATGTTTTAATTATTATTTGTGTTTGAAGTGCTGATGTTAGTGCAGCCTTTTCTAGAATTAAAATCTCACTAAAGTGTTGAGTTTCTTCCCAAGGGCCTGAAGAGCCAGGGCTGGGCTGGGTGCTGCACGGCAGGTTGTTCTGACCAGAGTGAGCCTTCGTGGCTGTATGATTTTGTTTGTTCGGTACAGCACAAGCGTAGCTATTTGTTTGATGTAACTTTATGAAGTTTTGTATACGCTGTACTTTATTCTGCTTCATGATCAACCTTTAAAATAAAATACAGTGTTTTGAGAGCAGAGACCTATTAACAAATTCTAGACACCAGAACAACTTTGGAAAGACTGACAATAATGACAAGATCTGTGGAGACTGTCATTAGCAGCTTTTTCTGGCTGCCACCTTGCTGCTCTTTCAGAGCTTAGACTTAGCTTGATTTCAGTTTTAATCTATATCCCATTTTTCTACCGTTTTGTTTTCCCCTGCTTTCTAATTGTTTCGCTAATGTTTTAACCAAAGGCTGTCGCTAAAAGCTTTCTTTAGCTTGCGGTTCCCCCGCAGGTGGGTCCGGGTGTGTTTCCCTGAGGAGCGAGAGGAGTGAGCACTTGAGACCCTACTCTATTTCTTCCCCTGTAGCGTGAAAGCATTTTTTTTTAACCAACCTTTAGAAAGAAAGGCCACAGCAGGGAACGGGGTCCCCTCCTCTGGCCGCCCCATGGGGCTGGGCTCGGGGCACGGCGAGGCAAAGGCTGACCACCAGAGCCCTGGAAAAGTGTTATCTTTCCCACGGTGGCCGGGGTGTGGGCTGAGCAGAAGTTAGGAGCTGTGACCTGAATAAATCATACACTGTGTTCTCACTTCACAGGAGGTTAGTAACAAAAGCGACTTAAACTTTGTGAATTAGGCTTCGGAGGCTTTTTTATCCTGAACTTGACGGTGCTGTGCCCTTAACCACAGTCGCTTTCACGTCAATGACAACTCATCAGTTGTAGCTGAACCTTCCTTTTTTGAAAGGGCTTTTTGTAGAAAACAGAAGATACTTGTGAAACTCCAGGAGCAGAAATGCCCTGTGCCTGCCAGAATGGCTGGGAAGTGCTCCGGCACATCTGCCGGGATGCATAGGATACGCGCTTCATCCTCCCTCACAGCGCTTTCCGTGCAATTCTGGTACCGAGTTACCAGCAAAACCACACAAAGTGCACGATGAACGGTTCCATGAATTTAACAAACACGTTCTCTCCTGACCTCTTAATGAATTCTGAGTATCAGCGTCAGAGCGTGGCCGTATTGCTACTAATGAGTTCATCCTTTATCAATCTTGACAGCCAACTTCTGCTTTAGTGATGAGTGAGGGGACCACGGGACGGGCATTGGGTAACAGGGAGGCAGATGACGGCCAGCGAGGGCTGTGAAAAAGTGGAGAGAAGCCGTTTTCGAATTCCCAGCCCCTGGTAGTGCCATGGGTTTGGCCAAGCGGCAGCTGGGTCGCTACGGCAGATGCTTTCAGGTGATGCCAAACCTCATACAGGTTTTAGATCATGCACGTTTTCATCTTGCTTGGCAACTCTGGTCAATAGCTGAAAGTAGAAATCTGGTGTGCGTAAGGAATATCTTTGAGTTTAAGTCTCTACTTACCGTATAAGTCATAAAGAAATAGCATGCTATATTCAAGTATTGCAGGAACAATATAAAAATAGCCATGCAATTTTTATAATTTTTATATATATATGTATGTGTGTGTATATATTTTTTTTTGTTTATTTTTTTTTCCTTTTGAATTTCCAGGCTGTGAATGAGACAGATGGCTGTTTGCTGATGAACAGAGCCCTAGAAAAGTATTATCTTTCCACCATGTACAGCCTTGTGTTCATTTTTGGCTTCATTGGAAACGCTGTTGCTGTGTTTGGCTATATTTTCTGCCTGAAAAACTGGAAAAGTGGCAACATCTACCTGTTCAATTTATCATTATCAGATTTATTATTTCTGTGTACTCTTCCAATACTCGTGAACAGCTACTCCAGAGATCAATGGGCAAAGGAGAGCATCTTGTGCCATAGCAACAGATTCCTGTTGCATGCAAACCTGTATAGCAGCATCCTTTTCCTCACCGTTATCAGTGTTGACCGATACATGCTCATAAAATATCCTTTCAGAGAACATTTTCTACAGAAGAGGAAAACGGCCCTTATCACCTCTGTGGCCATATGGTTTGGGGTGATACTGGAACTGCTGCCCTTGATGTATTTCCTGGAGCCTATAACGCCTGACAATAATTACAAGTGTCTTGATTACGCGAGCTCTGGAGACCCTGCGGAAAACCTCATCTATAGCATGTTTCTGACAGTCTTTGGGTTCCTCATCCCTCTCGTGATCATGTGCTGTTTCTATGTAAAGATGGTTCTTTTTCTTAAAAATAGGAGTGAGCAAGTCAGTTCTCTCCTGACACTTGAAAAACCCCTCACTGTAGTCATCCTCACAGTGGTTATCTTCTCTTTGCTCTTCACTCCCTATCACATAATGCGCAATGTCCGACTTGCTTCCCGAATACCAGCCTTGAACATGTCTGTGTGCACGCAGGGCATCATCAACACCATTTACATCGTCACGAGACCCATTGCGTTTTTGAATAGTGCCATTAATCCTGTTTTTTATTTCTTAATGGGGGACCACTTCAGAGAGATGCTGGTGGCAAAATTAAGGCAGCTCTTGAGCAGGGTGACAACCACCAGCAAATGAATGAAGGAGGAGACCTCTCGTAGTGGGACACGGAGGGAGAAAACTCTCTTAGGGAGAGAGCATTCACCAATGTACAGTGCCATTTGGTTAGATAACTTTATTTACGCTATAGAACATGCATGAGCTGATTGCATTCCTCTAAATGCACTTGTTGCCTTACTGTACAGGAGCCCTCCTCCTGCTGATTTGACTGCGGCAAACCAGAAGTGATGTTCTCTCACAACAGTACAGCAGGAAACCATGCTCTCATAGCAGGACGGGCTATGGCTGATTAATATTGAAAATAAAAGGTCATCATGGTAGTTATTAGAAGGAATATGCTGTTCTGATACGGCTGCTTTGTGAGCCATAACTTGATGCTGGACTGGACCTAGGCTTGGATAAACTGTGCCAGGGGCACTAACTCACATTCTCAACAAAGTCTGGGGATCAAGGTTGAGTCTTCTTTGCATAAATGTTTGCAAACTCTGCTTCTCCTGGGAGGTTTACCTTTCAGAATAAATAACTGGGACAATTTCCATTTCCAGCTGATTTGGCAAGGGTTGGCATCTCAGATGTGACGAAAAAGGAGGGTATGCAAAGGGCTGGGTGGAACACCGTCAGCGTTGCAGGAGGGAGGCAGGGGCGAGGTTGCTGGGTTGGTTTGTGATGAGTGCGAGGAGCGCAGAACACTGTGACGTTTGGCTCCTTGAAACAAGCATTTCACGGGAGCACTGAGACAGCGGAGACGTGTGTGTGTGCAGTCAGATTCTTTCACTCTGATGTTAAACCTGGATTCAGCTTGCGGAAGTAGAAATAAGAAAATCTGTCATTTTAGTTCTTACCTGAGATTTGCCTTTGTACATCATGGGGACAGCTATGCAAGCTCATACTGGCATTTTCGCAGTCGCTTTGCAAACTATAGATTTACTGAACTTTAATGTAATTATCTATAAGTGTGAGCAGGATGTATATCTTGAAGCAGAATTTGCACCTTGCAGTTTGAACTTCATTAACAGTTCTGATAATGAAAGAGGAGCTAACGAGGAGCCAGTTCTCTGCCTAACATCCCTGCAGAATCTTTGCAGCAGCAGAACTTACTCTCCGGTTGACCGACCTGCCTTCAAATGGAAAGGACAAAGAGATCCATGGAGTAAGAAGCCGGTACGGGCTTGGGCTGGGGAAGGACGTGCTGAGAGCGGCGAGCGCCGGGCAGAGCATGGGCAGCATCATGGGCAGCATCACAGGCAGCCCCCTCCTCTGCCTGCGCTCCACGGGTGATGGAGGGGCCCCCGGCACAGCACAAAGCCAGCGCTGCCCACGGGCTCGGTGGCCCCAAGGCATCGAGAAAGGACCAACTTTCTCATCAGAGACAACTCCAGTTCTGCTTTCTGATGTGGTGTTCATCTGCAACGCACCTAACTGTTTCATTGATACCTGCCTGCCCGATAATAAACCGTGCATCCTGTTTAAAAAACACAACCAACCTTCTTTGTGTTGAGTGTTTTGGTTTATGTGCTATTCTCTTTAATGTCTATGAAGCCATTCTATCTTCCGTTTTCCTATTAATCCTAAAACACTAAAAGTTTGTGAGCAGAGGTACTCCTTCAGCTCGATTTGGCGGATTAAGTAGCTGCGTGTATCTCGCACAAATACCTGTGCCAGCGTCCTGCTGGGGCGGCCACCACACATGCTGGGTTCTGTGCCCAGCACCCTCGGGGCACCTGCGGGGATCCCCCCCGAGCTTGGGGTGATGCTGGTGCTGATCCCGGTGATGCTGCGGGAGGGATTTGGCTGTCACATCTCATGAATGTCTCCTGGACTGCTCCCTGAGAAGTTTGCCATGGGAGGGCTGGTCCTGTCCCCCCCGGCAATGCCGCTGGCTAACACTGTCACTCTCCGGCTCTGGTGGCAGCGGGTCCCATGCTGGAACAGAGAGACAGTGTCCGGGGAGGGCTAACCAGAATTTTAACTGGAGAGAAACGTACGTAAAGCCTTATTTTCTTCCCTCTGTTTGCTGTTTTATGCATGAATCACCCTGCTGGTGATGAAAAAAAGATCTATCGTGTGTGTTATGGCAGCACAGCCTGGGACAGATAAGGTTTCCCTTATAAATACCTCCTGTTTTTATAAGGACCATTGGAAATAGCATCAAGAGGCAATTATTCAGCTGTCTGTGACATTGTGCACGTTCATCCCAATACAGAGGAAGCTGAAAGCAGAATTTCCAAAAGCTGGTCGAATATTCACTTTTTAAAGTTGGAGTCTAATGCACTAAAGAGGAATTTTCTTCCAGGGAAAGTACCACACAGCAATAAATATTAAGCTGAAACTTTATTAGACTCACTTTTGCCTTTTGCAGTGGACAGAACAGGACTTTTCAAAGAAATGTTTATTTTCTAAAACTGTAGCTACTGGGGGCTTTCCTGTATCAGCTCAGTGGCTTGGTTGTCTTGTGAATAGGCTTACGTGGGGCACAAGAGGAGTTGGTGAGTTTTGGTTTTGTTAAAATATGTGCATAATCCCCTAGCAGAAGTGGAAAGGCCATGTACACTCCACCTGGACATGCTGTTTGTATTTAATTTTTTTTCCGCGTTAGAGATTTGTGGTTGCCAGCTCCTACACCTGACTATCTACATTTGCTTTCACTGCTGCCATCCATCTTGGGCTTGAGAGACAATGTGAAAGGAGAAGTTTTGCATATTCAACACAAAGTCACTTTGTGTTTAGCCTGACTTCTTATGTGCATCTCATGTAGGAGTCTGCCAAACCAAATGCAATGCCTGTCGCTCCACAACCCAATCTATTGCACCCGCTGGCCACCTCTTCACCTAGCCCAGTTATTCATAGAATCATAGAATCATAGAATGGTTTGCATTAGAAGGGACCTTAAAGATTGTGTAGTTCTACCCCCCTGCCCTGGGCAGGGACACCTCCCACCAGACCAGGTTGCTCCAAGCCCCATCCAGCCTGGCCTTGAACATCTCCAGGGATGGGGCAGCCACAGCTTCTCTGGGCAACCTGGGCCAGGGGCTCACCACCCTCACAGTGAAAAACTTCTTCATGATACCTAATCTAAATCTCCCCTCCTCCAGTCTGAAGCCATTAGGCTCACTGTTGTTCCCAGTGGCCCCACCCCAACCCACCAGAGGCAATGCCTGTCACAGGCAGTTTGCACCGTGTCCTTCCTTCTCAGTAGGAGCGTTTCTCTTCTGGTGAATTCCATCATCTTTACAAGGTATGGAAACATCTTTCTTCACCTTTTGATGTCACGGGCAGTTTTGTGATGCCAGCCACCCCTTTTTTCCCCCCACGTGATGGCCGTACATGCAGAGCAGTGAGATGGCAGCAACTCCTGGTTGTGCAAGCGCCGGTTCGGCATCCTCATCTCGGCTGCGAATGGGGAAGCGCAGGAAGGGGCTGCCAGGCGCTCGTTCAGGCCCCATACTGAAGGCAGGGCAGGAAGGAAGGAGAAGGCAGAAGAGAAATAAACTACCGCCTGCGAGCCATTTTCCAGAAAACAGCTTGTGCAATCCTCAGCTCAGGCCGTGCTGCCAGCTCAGCCTCCCCCGGCAACAGCGTGTGCAGAAGGGCAGATAAAGATCGGCAGCTTCCCTGGAAGCATCTGCACTGGTAATTTGAAAGGATCTATTTAATTAGGCCTGTATGAATCTGAAATGGTAAGCCACAGCCTATCTTTACTGATGTTAGAAAACACACCTCTGCCCCTTCAGAGAGCACACAGGATGGCAAGGCTTGTCGGGGGAGCGCAGGTGACCCTGCCTGACACTCACCCCAGCTCGTTCCTGCCCGTGGGTGGGCACGGGGTGTTCCGAGGCGGGTACGTCTCACAGGTTGAATCATGAGGACACGGTCCTGTCACAGCATGATGAAAGCAAGGTCTGTTTTTCCCATCAGCACACATCGTCAGTAATTCTGTTACTGCCAGGGAGGTGACTCTAGGCTCTTCGTATAAATCAGGAATAAATGTATGGGTTTGCTTTTGGGGTTTTTAGCACAGAAAAGAGTCTTGCAGAAGGTCAAGTTGCTTTGACGCACAGAGGTCTGGCTTAAGATGTTCTCCTTAAGTCTGGGTTTGCTGGAAGAGCCGGCCCAACACTTCCGGGTGTCACTGCCTCGTCCTTGCGGGGTCTGGCTGGTGTCTGTCTGTGATCTCTTGCCCAGACTGGGACGAAGCCAGTGCAAGCCCCGTGACAGGGCTGAGCTGTGGATATGCCAGATGCCACTGCCCTCCCCCCATTGGAGACGCATCTGTACAGCATGTGCCATCCCATGTCCAGCTGATCAATGGCCAGGAGGTGATTTTTCTTTGTAAACAATGTGTAGTGACAGTTCTTATGGATTAACACGTTCAATTATTTGTTTTGTTGTGTCCATTGAGGTGAGCAGGGTCATCTGCTCCTTATCAAGTGGATCGAGTCACTACACATACCTCCCTGTGTACACACCGGTGTCGGATTTACCCACACAGCTATTCCCCGTAGGCTTGGTACCCAGCAAGTAGTCATCTCTAAATATATGCTCTTTCTGTTAATATATACTATATATCCATCATTAAAAAGGGGCAAAGTTAGAAACTAGTGCCTGTGCATCTGAGAGACCAGCACTGCTTAATGGAACTCCCATACATTATATCAACTAGGGCAGTGATCATCCCCCTGTACTCGGCACTGGTGAGGCCCCACCTCGAGTGCTGTGTTCAGTTCTGGGCCCTTCACTACAAGAAGGACATTGAGGTGTTGGAGCGTGTCCAGAGGAGGGCTACAAAGCTGGTGAGGGGTCTGGAGGACAAACCTTATGAGGAACGACTGAGGGAGCTGGGGTTGTTCAGCCTGGAGAAGAGGAGGCTGAGGGGAGACCTTATCACCCTCTACAACTACCTGAAAGGAGGTTGTAGAGAGATGGGGGCTGACCTCTTCTCCTTGGTGACAGGTGATAGGACGAGAGGAAATGGGTTCAAGTTATGTCAGGGGAGGTTTAGATTGGATATTAGGAAACATTTTTTCACTGAAAGGGTTATTAAACATTGGAACAGGCTGCCCGGGGAGGTGGTGGATTCACCATCCCTGGCGGTGTTTAAAAAAAGGGGTACTTAGGGACATGGTTTAGAAGTGGCTTTTGTCAGGGTAGGTTAATGGTTGGACTTGATGATCTTAAAGGTCCCTTCCAACCTCAGCAATTCTATGATTCTATAACTGTTTTATATAATAGAGATGCTATTATTTCTCTAGTACGCGTCCTCATCGTGTCATGGCACATGAAATTTTGAAAGTCACAGGCTAGCTAATTAGAAAATCGGTTATCAGTTGTATTTAGCTGAAATTCTGAGGGACTGCAACGGCTCTAACCGAAGGAGGAACAGGCTGGCAGCTGTTAAGCTCTTTTTTGTTTCTATGCAATCAAGCTGCAAGACTATGACTGAAAAAAAGCACATAAGCAATTTCCCACCAAGCCGCTCCGAGGGCTTCAGGGGGGATCCCTGCTGCTCCAGCGCGGGGTCCAAGGGCTGTGGGGCTCAGCGCCCCACATTTTCCCCCTGCACCCAGGTCCTGCAGCCCAACCCAAACCCTGCATCGTGTTCCCACAAACAAGTGGGATTTGGAGCTGCAGAACGAGAACCTAGAAATATTTGCATGGCCTGACTAAGCAAACAACACCCCGAGCACTCGCGTCCTTCCGGAAGACGAGGACAAGGCTGGAGCTGGCACCATCCTGGGCCAGGCTCAGCTTCACTCCGCTCTCTGCATGTGCGGCTGCTCCGTCCGGAGTTGCACCGGGCTCTGCCTTTTGCAGCACCCCCAAAGTGGGACCTGGCACCGATAACTTCGCGTCCAGCTGAAAGGTGGGCACCTCAGCTGGAGCAGAATCATCAGCAGGTAATATTTGCCTTTACAAAGTGCGCTGAAATCTCTGAAACCATTTTGAGCCTCAGGATTATAAATCCCAGTGCTTTTGAAAACTGTCTTTCACAGCACTGACTATTATACAGGTTTGCGGCACTTACAGATGTGGGCAGTATGTGAAACCAACACCTTCTGAGATTTCTCATGGCAGATATTATTTCCCGTTTCACATATTTTTGACAAAATTCCATACTCCTGACTGCTGGTTTGTGTCTCATATTGTCATTTTTAATGTTTCCTTCTTTTTAATGTCTTCACTGCAGATGCTGTACTCCTGTGTAAATTGGATTTATGGGCCACCTGAGATGCAGGAAGAGGAACTCAGATTTTATTGACCATTTTTTCTAAGACCAGCTGTTGTTTAATCCCAGGAAATATTTTCTATTTAATAATATATAAGTACGTAATATCATAGGATCACAGGATAAATCAGAGTAGGAGGGACCGCAGGAGATCATCTAATCCAACCTCCCACTCAAAGCAGGCAGCTGTGAGGCCAGACCAGCGTATCCCCAGTAAGTCTGAATGGCATGTCTGATTTCACGCTATGGGAAGAATTATGTATAAAGCAGATATAGAGATACATAGCCAAAATAAAAATCCATGCTATCTATATAAGTAAGTTTTAGAACCAATCTGCTTAGAACGGAAGAAGACAATGAATTGTAAATATCAAGCAGTACAGACTAGTTCCTTCTAAAAGGAAGAATTAGCAGAGGACATACATCACTAGCGTCAAAAAAACACAAGAGGGGGGAAAAGAGGTGGCAATGACGGTGTTAAGCTGCAGCTACAAAGCAAAACCAGAGAGTAAGAAACCTTTTGCACAGGCACCAAAGCTCAGGGCTTTGCCCTCCTTCCCACAGCCGGCCCTGGCAGGTCCCGTGGAACCCACGCCAAGAGCCGAGCTCTTCATGCTCTCCTGTGGCTGAAAGGCAGCACTGCAGCGGCGGGGTGGGACCTAAAGCAATGGCAAAGAGGGAAAAAAATGCAGTTTAATAACGTCTTAGTAAGCCTGTTTCTGAGTCTGGTTTTGTCCTGATTATATGGTATTGATTAACGTAATTTTAACTCTTCCTATAATTCGAAATTGTGATATCTGCAGCTCCTGCCTTGCCCAGCCTAAGGTGAATATCACAGCAGCAGCTTCCTCTTCTCCGAGCCCCCTTCAGCTCTGCCGCAGGACACCTTTTCTTTTCTTGGACTTCATAAAAGGCATTTCTGTTTAGTGTGGGAGCTCCTATACAAAACCTAGGCACCTCGGGTGATTTTAAGACCTGTCAGGCCCTGGTCGCTTTCACCACCTGAGATAATCCTGGTTTGTGCCTTTGATTTAGTGACAGTCTCTAAAATCCCCATCTACTCCCATTTCCCCAAACTCAATAGTGAAAACTTTGTTCATTACACTCTTTACTGTGGTGTTTCTGGTCTTGCAATTAAAAATAGAAAAAAATCCACAAAAAAAGATCTCTTTACAGAAATTATCATGAAAATGAATAAATAGTCAGGTAGCATCCAGCTAGAAAAACATTAAAGTTTCTTTCCAAAAAGGCTAATATTCAGAGGACCGTTTGCTTCCCTCCGAAATTACTCCCTACAGCTGTACCCATTTCGCTTTCAAGGGGCAGCTCTCAGGGCCTTTGCATGAACCGGCTGCATCTCACTTCACAGGGAAAATGTATAATTCTGAAAAAAAAAAAAAAAAACCAAAAACAAAAAACCAAACCACTTTAAGGTAAGAGCACTGCTCCCCCAGCCCTGGGTGCCACCGTGTTTCCAGCTCTGCGACCCGCCCCCACCGCCCCCCACCCCCACAGGCTTTTGTTTTGTGTGTCCCAGGTGACGAAAGATAAAACCCCTATGGTTACGTTCTGCATGCGTGCTCCTCGCTGCTTAATTCTTCCAGTCCTGAGGAGCATACAGGCAAATTTAAATTAAAACAGCCCCAAAGCGCAAGCTCTGCTGAGGGCTGTATTTCACCCAGGCTGGGCTGAGTGGTGCTGAGCGGGGGTGCGGCGGGGGGTAAAGGCCATGGGCTGTGGGCCTGGCTTCTCCTGGGGAGACCCACGTGATGTCCCATCACTGCTGTGGCTGTGGACCAACGCTGACACTGGCCAGAGTGCCCCAGCCACCCTCTGCCGTCCTGTGATGGCCGTCCCATGCCCCGCTTGGACACAGGCACCAGCACGGGCTGGAAACATCTGCACTGGGCTTCAATTCGGATCCAGCTGAGGTTTTTTTCAGTTTCATTTTGTTTTGTCTTCCCCGTTTTGGGTGGGGACAGAAAACTCATCCTCCAGAAGAACAGGAATTCAGCTCTGAGTCAGACTGAAAACAGTCCAAGTATGTTTTAGTGGTGGTAAGCGATCTAAAAATAAATGTTCCTTGCGATGAGCAATGCTGGGTACGGCAAGGGGTCCCGTCCCAGCGCCGCGTGCCCTCGGCTCTCCCCAGCGCGGGCATGCTCCAAGCCCATCCGTCTCCTTCCCCACTCCCAACACACAAGCCAAGGTACAGGGCTCCTTTTAATCTCTGTTTTTAGGCGCCTGACGTGTCCGTCTGAAAGAGGGAGTAGTCACTTTGCAGGCGACGCCCGGCTTTAGGGGAAGGAGCTGCGGGAGCAGGACCCACCTTCAGAGGGAAATCATAACTGGCTCCAAACCCACCTGTCAGAGCAGGGGGCTGAAAAATGCATAAGTGTGTTTTTTATTCATTTGAAAACCAAGCGGAGCTCAGCTCCTCCACAGCCCAGGATATGTAAAATATTCTACGACGTTTTTTCTTACATTCAGGGGGAATTTCTAGCGTTTCCCTCTGTGCCCGTCGCCTCTCGCCCCGTCACTGCCCGGGCAGCGCTGCTCCCCAGCACAGCAGCATCAGGGACAGGAACCTGCTCCTCTCCCCACCAGCTCTCCGGCAGTGCTCTATGCCAAAGCACCTTCTGCTCTGCATTATTTTAATAATTATTTATAAGACTAGCTTTCCAGAAGAACAGGATTGCCCACGGGCCATGGCAGCGACTGTGGATTTAGTGCTGTGCCACGTGAAGGCTGGCTGCCTGCAAAGTCAGAAAAAGTCCTGGAACCTCGGAATGAGCTCTCCCGGCAGGGTGACCGTGCAGCCCCTGTGCCCGGCTGCCACCGCTGCCCGCTGGCACCCCTCTGCATGAAGAACCACCCCGGTATATTCCCGACACGGTAGCTGGTACAGCTGGACAACTTTTTTTAACTACTGATGTTGATAGCAATAAGAGTTACTAACTCAACTGACGTTTGCTTGTTTTCAATTTGGTTTCTGCTTTCTAAAAATACTTAATCTAAATAATCTTCCCGAAGCCCAGGAGGAACTCAGTTCTTTAAGAGTCTGTAAGCCAGCCAAACACACTCTTTGTTTGTTTAAATGTTATCACCTCAACAGTACCCCCAAGGTCCAGGGACAGCATCTGAAGTATGCAGTAAAACATATACTTAAATGCTGATACGTTTGTTCAAAGCAGCTTTATAGCAAGTGATCAGCAGCACAGGGGTCTGATCTAAATGCAAAAACACCCTGAGGACAGGACATTGCTGGTGACTGTTGTCGTGGGTAAGGTGACAGTTAGACTCGTCTCAATTCTTTTTACTTTCCCATGTCTTGATTCTGATCCACAGAAGTGAAACCAAACATTTAACTGCTGCTTTTGACTCACGTTGTCCATTCCTGCGCTCTTACTTCACTTCCTGACATAGTCATGTAAGAATTGCAGGATGGAAAGTCTCACGAATAACCTTCCAGTAGAAATAATTAAGTCACTTGATAAATAAAAGCAATTCAGCAGCTTGTGTGCTGACTTTTGAAATAAATTCTGCACTTTCAGCTACTCTAAGGCTTGGTGTTATGAATTTTTCCTTCCTAGAGACCTGCTTGGTTTTGGTGGGTGATGTTGAGAAGCCGACAACACGTCCCACCTGCTCTCGGCTTGATTCCTTCTTTCTGATGGGAAAGACGAAGACCGTGCCTCTCATAGCCCAGCTTTCCAAACCACGGCAGGCCATAGGCTGTAAGTGCCGTTCTTCTTCCCCAGGCAGGGGGCTGGGGAGCATCCCACCACCTGGACGAGGGGCTGGGGGTGGCCAGCAGTGCTGACGAGGAGGGGATGAATCCCACCTGCCCCAGGAGCCACAGGCTCCCCGTCAGACGGGGTGCGGTGCCTCGGTGGGGGTTATATAGGAACCACGATGCTGGCTGCCTGCTTGCACAAGGACCCTCTGCCCTGATGCTGCCTGTGAGCCGCAGGTGGGAGCACCCGGAGTGCTGAGACAAGGGTGCATGGAGAAAGAGCCAGCTGAAAAGGTAAGAATGAGATTAAATTCCTCAAATATCTTTTTCTAACTAAATAATAAACTGCAGCAGAAAAATTTACTGCTGAGTGTGGCATTTCTTCTGAAAGCATCATTAGATGACCTGCTGGGGACACAAAGCTCATATGAGCATTTTGTGTGGTATTGGGCTGTGGTGTGAACCATCAGGTGGAAATATAAGTTGCTACAGAGAAACAAAGTGACCCAGTTTGGTTTATCTAGCAGCGGAAATAGATATTCAGTGTTCATGCAGCAATGTGGAGGGGAACTGGTCCTTGCTAAGATGCTCTCTGTGGCACAAGTGGGAGATTGTGAAATGTGGTGGATGGAAACGAAAGCGGGGTTGGCACATAGGGCCCGTGGTCTCCTGCAGATGTGTATTGCTGGAGGAGTCAAGACTTCACTGCATCGGTCCTGCATGATAGCTCAGGCTGCTCCTTCAAAGGCATCCTCTCCTTAACGTTGTCCTGTGGAAAATGTGATGGAAACCATATGGACGTGAGTTTTCTAGTGCTACATCAAAACATTAATCAACTTGAAATGAAATGGCCTTGCAGTGGAGGAAGAGGATTGGAGACTGGTGGTCCCTGCCAGGCAGCCCGTGCCTGCCAGCAGGTGAACGCCGGTGAGGAGCATCAGAAATGCTGTTCTGGCACACGCACCATCTGTCGCACCCTGAGCTGGAGGGTTCAGCTCTACAGCTCTTGTTGCCCTTGCATGCACTGGGAAGATGAGCCTGGATGCAGTGTCTCTGCCTGGTGTCCTGCAGCAGAGTGGGGTTAACGGACCTGCTCCCTGGTGGGATGTCCACATGCTTGAGTGGCAAGAGAAGGGGTGTCTAAGGAATGATTTTACTGGTCAGACCCAGCGACAGCAGTTTAAACGCTGTATTTTCTGTCACTATATCCAGCCACAAAAGCTATCAATGCACCTAGGGAGTATAACATGACCAAGTAGGAAGGTATCGCTCTTAGTAGCGGCTCTGCAGCCTTTCCAAACTGTTGGTCGCTGTTAACGTCTCTATTGGTGGAGAAATGTGCTGATGCAGACACTTGTCTGTAAGCTGGCTGTTTGGTGGTATTTGCTTCTGGGCTTTTCTCTTGATTCCATCCGCGCGTGTTTGCCTTGTGTAAATCTTTGATGAGGCTGAGAGCGCGTTGGGCTCAGGAGTGAAGCTGGAGGAAGCAGTGCCGCAATGGCAGCAGCTCGTGTTTCTGCCAAGCAGGAAAGGCAGTTCCACCACCGATGGAAATGCCCTGGCTGCAAAGGGGCGAGGGGAAGGAGAAGCCCTGGGAAGGAGAAGCCCCTGGAAGGAGTGCTTGGCCTCTGCTTGCATTGCTCCCTGAAAAAACTCTATATAACAACAAGATAATCTAAATCTTGCTAATTGCCTGTGCTATTATTTCATATCAACAGAACAGAAGCCAGTCTTCTCTAATGACACACTTAAATCATTAACCTCCTAGCTTGAATAACACTGCCTGCTTGTGATGCTGAGAACTGAAAAAGCTAAAGCTAAAAATGACCGTAATTCTTAGTAACCAGATTTGAGTTATAGGGGTTGACAATAAAAAGACTCCTGGGGTTCAGCAAGGAGATCGATTATATGCTGATTACTTGGCTGCTTCTGGTTATGGAGGAGCTGAAGTGGCTGTGCAAGTGCAGCTTCTGGGGACGTAAAAGGTGCGGTATTAAGTTATGTTGAAAGGACACCTGAAGTATTTTTGTGTTTGTTTGTTTTTTTTTTTTTAAGAGGGTAACCCTTTATAATAGGGGTGAGGATGACTTAAACTTGTAAGATTTTGTTTGGGGGGGTTTTCCCCTCCTTGTGCAGAAAAAGATGCTGAAATCTGCTGTTTCTTTATGTAAAATTTTATTGTAGTATTTAATATAAACTAAGATTTATTTAATTAATTTTAGACATATATCCCTTCCAAGATGTAAATGTCATAGAAAAGTTAACCCCACGCCCCTGCCTGGCTGTGCAGTTGCCTGGGTGGCCCCATGAAGGCAGCTGACAGCATCTGGGAAAACGCAGCACGTGCTGCGGGCGGCGTTGGGGCTGCCCACATGGAGCAGCGTGCTGTCAGTGCACCGAAGGCATGGACCAGTGGTTGGCATCCAGGCTGCCCAGGGCTGGAGATGGCGCTTGGTAGCGCTTGGTGTAACTGTGCTGTCCGGCCACTGGTCTTACTGGGAGGAATGGAGCTGCTGGTACAGAGCAGCTGCAAGTGGAAACCACAGCTGAAGTAAATCCAGGAGCTGGTGTCTAAGAAACTTGTCTGTGGTTTGTCACATTTGTGACAATGTGAATCTGACAACTGAAAATTTTTATATGTGGATATAGGATATAGATATATCAGGATATATAGATAAGAGTACTTGGCAAAATAGTGCCCAGGTGGTGCTGGCAGAAGAAAAGGTTTTCGTGCACAAGGTGCAAGTCTCTATAACTGACCTCAAATGTGTTTTGTCTGCAAATGGAACGCAAATGCCAAAACCAATAAACTAAGCATTGATCTATTAATGTATTGGCTCTTCCATGATTTATCATCTGACGTTGATTAAGAACATCCTTGGCTATTGACCTTTCTCTTCTTTTAGTGGTGTGTCATCTGTTTATTTTAAAACATTGGCTTTTGCTTATTGCAGCATAACTCAGTAAGTACCTGAGAAGATGACAAAGTAAGATTCACTTTATTATATACATTTTGTGTAACTGCACAGGCTTAAGGAAAACGCTGATCGCTGGAGCAGCAATGCCGTTATTGACCCTGTTTGCAGTTCTCGCAGTGCCAGCCCCAGTTTCCCTGTTGTTTTCATGCCTCCTTGTCTGTAGCCATTGTAGAAGAGGTGATGCCCGTGCCATGCTGTTTGCAGGTCACTGGGGTTCCTCCCGCACAGCCCTGGGATCGCAGACCCGAAATGTCTCTCCTGTGCCTGCGAGGGGATACAGAGGCTGTAATAAAAGCTGTAGCAAGATGGTGGCTGTAATAAGAACCTGTCACCTAAACTGGGTGGCCGTGAGATGACAGCTTCTTGGGAAGATACTGTTAGAGGAGGGATCTGGGGGTGATGCCCAGGCAGGGGCACAGCGGGGGCTTGGCCATGGCTGGGAGCGCACGTCTGGCTGCAGTATTAATGATGATTGCAAAGGCTGATAACTGCACTGAGACAACTCTCAGGGCAGGCCTTCGCATACCGACATGTTACTATTTTCTACCACCTCCTTTTATAAATATATATAGTTGTATAAGATGTATTAAAAATATAGAAATATATCCATATTATATATTTACAATATCTATTATAATATAGTTATATTTAAATTGACTCCATGCCCTTGCAGTTGTTTTCCCTTCCAGATCATTCATATCATTCTTCTTGTATTCCTCCCTTTTGCCAGGGGAGGAATGTGCTCCTTCCCAGGCCCTAGCGGCTCTCCTCCACCTATGCCTGCAAGCAGGCTCTCAAGAACCTGCTCCAGTTGGGTCCCCTGATGCATCTGCAGGACTTGTCCCTGCTCTGGCACCGCGGACCAGTGTGCTCAGAGGTTGATGGAGCCTTTGCTCAGCATTCCCTTGCAACCAGCAGTGATGCCCATTAGAGAGCGTGCTGGCAGGGCTCCCTCTCCACAGGTACCGAGATGTGGCCAATGGGATCATGACCCAGGAACTCCACTCTGAGGAACTTCTTCCCTTTGTCTGCAAGAGAGAGGAGTTAGAATACACTGTGTTCTTTGTTGAACCCAAAAGCTTGAGATGGTGTTACCATTAGTCTATGAGACTGTGCAATGTAAAGCTTTGAAATGAGCTTCACTAAGACCAAAACCCAGCAGCAGTAAAGCTCGTGGTGAAATCAGCACTAATTTCATAAAAGTCTTACCTTTAGGGGTTTCCATATTACCCGGGAAAAATATTGCCCCAGGCTCAAGCTTGTCAGTCACATTTAGGTTTCCTTTTACTTCTGTAGTTTTGCATGTGCTTTAACAGCAGTAATTCCAATTATTTATTTTAAATCATCATCTAATTCTGTGTACAATTGTTTTGAAAATGGCATGTGAATTTTTGAGACACGTGTGGCGCACACGTGCAGCGTTCAAGCTCACAGCATAACATGTTAAACTCTCTGGCCTGTAACCCAACTTTTAGAGTGACAAAATATCCATTGACATAACGTAGTTTTAGTACGTTTGAAATGACAACGTAGGGTGTGAGGTTAGAATCATAGAATGTGTTGGGTTGGAAGGGACCCTTAAAGGTCACCTAGTACAACCCCCTGGCAGTTAGCAGGGACATCTTTAAAAAACACCTGTTTCAGAATACCTGAATGGGGATGCAAAAGAAGAGCTGTGACTGCTGAGAGATGGGAAACTCTCTAAAACTATGGCTTGATGGTCATTATACTCAATATTCTGGGTAAACTTTTATACTTTTACAGCTGACAACATCAATTGAGGAGACTACTCTTCTGATTATCACAGTAAATCGCTCAAAAGCATGCAATAAAGTCTTCTGACACATGGAGTCATCCTAGCAGAAGATACCTCTAGTGAATAATGGGAGGTAGAAAGTGGGCAAGAAGGAAAGCCTCTGGTTTAACACATGCCTTGACTGACCAAAAAAAAAAAAAAGGTGTCCCTGTCCTCTCTGCCACCCTGAGAGGGACCAGGGGTCCTGGTGCTGCTGAGCTCTGCCCTGCCCTTAGGCTGCTCGGTGCCACGTTGGGTGTAGGAGCTGGTGAAACCCCGTGTTGGCAGGAGCCATGGTGCTGGTGAACAGGGTTTTAACCAAAACCAATGCCAAATTTCTTGTGGTGATACAGCAGGTGAAATTTGTGATGAGAGCAGCGCAGGCCTGAATGAATGTACAAAAAGAATTATAGTCATTTGCTAAAAGCAGTGGCCCCTCTGGGCTGCTGCTTCAAGTTTTCCTTACATGGTTACTACACCACCCATCAACAGCACTGATTTATTAGAGATCTCCTTTGTTTTCTTCTTTGATGGATTTTTTTTTTTTTAATAATGGATATTAACATGTAATGGCACTGTATCCAGCTTATAGGATTGCTTCTTAGTCATCTCATGTATGATTAATAGTGATTTGCTGAGATATTTTCAGAGGGATTTAATAGGATTCTACACTGCAAAGCACGTGGCTGCATGCGAAGCATTGGGAAGCTATTAAAGGTTTTTTTAGAGAATTTTAGAGTGGTTTTGATATGAAATTATTCATTGTATGTCTTGCAGTGGATAATACTGCTTTAATAAGTATATTGGTATTAAATCTAGTATGAAATTGGAAATAAGAGTACTCTGATATGGTATCTCCCTTCCTTCTGCTTTTGCAGCCACAGGACCCTGGTGTGTACTTCAGATAGGATCATAGAATGGTTTGGGTTGGAAGGGACCTTAAAGATCATCCAGTTCCCCCTCCCTGCCCTGGGCAGGGACACCTCCCACCAGACCAGGTTGCTCAAAGCCCCATCCAGCCTGGCCTTGAACACCTCCAGGGATGGGGCAGCCACAGCTTCTCTGGGCAACCTGGGCCAGTGTCTCACCACCCTCACAGTCAAGAATTTCTTCCTAATATCTCATCTAAATCTCCCCTCTTTCAGTTTAAAACCGTTGCCCCTTGTCCTCTGGCTCCTCTCCCTGAGCCAGAGTCCCTCCCCAGCTTTCCTGTAGCCCCTTTAGGGACTGGAAGGGGCTCTAAGGTCTCCCCGGAGCCTTCTCTTCTCCAGGCTGAACAACCCCAACTCTCTCAGCCTGTCCTCACTGATGTGTATTCTAATCAATAAGCTTCAGTAAGGTCTCACTTTCCCCATAACATACATTTCTGCAGCTGTGGCAGATGGGAGGTAATGTGCAAAAATACTATTCCACAGAGCTGGTTTATGAGTAAAAAATGCTCAGAAATACCCCGTGTAAATGAAAGTGTGAAGAAGAAGCTTAGCGCCAGGCAGCAGCCAGGAGCCAGCCTGCCCTGCTCTGTGGGGGGGTGCCTGCGTGGGAGCCCGTGCCGTGCTCCATCCTCCGCTCAGCGGGCAAAGCACTCAAAAGGTGTGAATCCTTTAAGCATGCTTTTTCTACTCCTCTAATGGAAGACGATGCGAGCTAGCTTCAGAAAAAAATTTGGACTGTCTCTTCTTTTCTTTAACAAAAAACCAGCCCCCTGCCTCTCATTTCCTCTAATCAGCTAATGGAAAGTTTCAAATTGACATGACTTTAAATGATGAACCTTGGGCTGCTCACATCTAATCTTTTTCTATTGAATAGCTCATGCCACTTCACGAGTTTACCATTCTTCTAACCAAATAAAGCTATCAGGATGCCTGATTGTTTTTGTTTTGTTTTTTTGTTTTTTTTTTTTTTACTGGCAGGTTTACTAGAGGAAATCCTCCTTCTGGAGGAGCACAATGGCTGGTGATTTCTCCAGGGTGAGCAGTGGCCAGTAAAAACAAACGTTATCCTGTTATAGTACATTTCTAAAAAGGCCTGAATTAACAGGCTTATGTACGGCATTCAGTTAACACAATTTTAAATCTAATAATATATTTAAGTGGAGAGGAAGTACTTTATCATCCTATTTTTTATGGTGCATGCAGAAATTCTGCTTTCTGCTGCGCTTTTCAAACTTGGTGCATTTGCAGGGGATGATTTAGGTAGGGGCTACACTAAGCAATGTTGTTTTGTCCG
This sequence comes from Rynchops niger, assembly GCA_013400035.1. NCBI lineage: Eukaryota > Metazoa > Chordata > Aves > Charadriiformes > Laridae > Rynchops > Rynchops niger. The sequence goes on from VXBH01009550.1 coordinate 241,606, forward strand.
AGGTTTGTGTATACAGTTCTGTCACAGGGAAATAACCTTTTCCTGACATGAGAGCGCAACTTATTTTCAGTGCCTATTTGGTTTGCAGGTTGTTTTTCCTTATCTCCTTTTAATTATTGTTTTGTGCCTTTAAGGAAGGTCATTATGAAATTGCAAAGAACACACTTAGTCACCCTGTGGCAAGTTTCAACGTATCTTCAAAAACTCAGTTTTGCTTATTTCACAGTGGTGTTCCCCCTGGGGCCAGCAACACCCCTCTGCTTGACCCCCAACCCTGCGGGCAGGTCTGGAATCAAAGCTTTGCCCTAAATCCCGGCCCAGGCAGGCTGGCATCACCCGGTTCTACCCCACACATGGCAGAAGAGTTTTTTCTGGTGGCTGTGGGACCCAGGACACAGGAGCTGCCCTGGGCAGGCACAGCAGCTCCCATGCCACAGTGGAGGCATCTTCATCCCGCAACTCTGGAAGGCAGCACCCTGTGAAGCTCCACCTGGGCTTTTGACCAGAGGAAACCTGGCAGCGCCATCTGCCCTCGCGCAGTGGGAGAAAGCACTGCAGCACACAGAGAGCAACTTTGTGCAGTCATAAGTCGAAGGTGCATCATAGGGAATGTGGATAACCTCGTACGTGATGTTGTTGCATGCTTAAATAGTTAAGGAGTTATGCTGTAAGGTCAAAATAGGGATCTTCTCTTGGGGGTGCACCTTGTTCATGTAGTAGTCGCACACACTGCTGAGTATGATTTGCTGTGAGTATGACTTTTGAGTATGATTTTACTCCCAAAGACATTTTGGGTGACTTTACTGAAACTTGCATGAAGAAAGCTTAAAGGTGTCTCCAGTTCCATGGGCCTTTTGGACATGAATATAAATGGAGTGGGAAATAATTCCCTGTGAAAATGGAGCTGAATGGCATGCAAACTCCAACTCTTGATCTCATAATGGCTGTAACATCAGCTTAGCATCAGTTTGCATATTGTCAGCCATGGTTTTGAAGGTGCCTTTTTTTTTTTTTTAAGGTCTCATTTGCATGGTTGTACAGGCAGCTGAGAGAGAAGGGAGAGGTTTTCCTTTTAGGGCAGGTCCTCCAGCAGCCAGGGGTTGCTTGGTGCCCTCCTGGGTACCCAGAGGCTGGAGCCTCCCTGCAGAGGAATCTCATGATTCCTGGCAGGAGCTGCCTGTTCCTGGCCCAGATCTGCCGGGAGGGGAGGCGAGAGGAGCACTGCTGCAGGGAGTGCTCTTGGAAAACTTAAGCAGCTTCTGTGCAGGGAAAACAGAGGTGCTGGGAAGGACGTGTCTGGGTGGTGAGCCCCGCAGCCTGCGCGAGGGCAGCAAATCTGCAGCTAAACATTGTGAAAATACATCAGTTCACCACCCTGTTGGGATTTAGTGAGTACAGATGCGGTCCTCAAGTCCTTAGTGGATGTAAAGCTGCTTGAGTTCATGGGACCCCTTGGGCACCGTGCAGCACTGCCCTGCACAGACAGACCCTGTCTCAGGGGGTTTGGGGTCCAGCAGATGTTTGGTGCCTCCAGGCCAGACCCACACACTCATCCCTCCCCGCTCTAGCCCCTGTATAGCAAAGGGTTCTGGCCAATACATACATTTGAGGACAGGGATTTGATAGATCATTGTCCTGAGAATTGAAGTGGTATAATAAATTATTTTTTTTCCCCCCTTATCTGACTATCCGGACAGATTTTTTTTTTTCCCCTCTGTGTTTCTAGTTTTCTTAAAAATGCAACTGAGCTGGTCACTGGGTTCTTAAGCAAAGAATTTGGTCTGTCTGAAGCTGGAGCTGACAGCCTGGACCACTGATTCCCGGATGCTGCTGACCAGAGAACCTCACCGGTAACTAACCTACTGTCCAAACTGGAATCGGGAGGGTGAACACTGGCATGTTCCTGGTTGGTGCTGAGCCCTCCGGGCTCCTGTGTAGAGTGGCTGGAAGGGGAAGACAAGAGAGGCTCTTTCTATGGGAGTTCAGCAGATTTATCCCACCTAAAATACCAGAGTAATGCAGAGAGCTGCTTTAATCGAATGGGAAACCTGTTTCGGCAGTTTTTAAGGACTAAAACATAAAAGTACAGTGGTACTGATATTTTTCAGTAGTAGTGGTAGTGATATTTTTCCTAATTTTGCTTTGCTGCATGTGGTGAAGTTTTGCTGTTTCACTATGATAAAACCCTGTGAAACATGATCTCCAGGCCGCTTGGGAAAACAATGTGCTGGAGTGTTTGTGCTGCAGACGATGTCTGTTCTTGGCAGCTGCCTCGATGAGTGTCCCGCTCTGTTGGAAATAAATCCTGTGGAGAGCAGGAGCCGCCTGCCCAGCCCGGAGCACGCAGCAGCACCTCGATCAGTGGGGCTGGAGAGAAATTCTGTCTACTCAAGGCAAGACTTCAGTGGGTGTACCTTAAATAATGGAGACGTATGGTTCTTTCAACAAGCCAGTGTTGTCTACCATGACCAAGTATTTTATTAGAGTTTATCTGCTCCATGATAGGAGATCTCATCCCAAACTTTAATTTGATGTTGGGGCTGTGAAGATGGCACATGGCTTGTTCTGCCATAGATCCTGCTTGGGCAGCTGGGCGCAGCCCCCAGGGCAGGGCAGGCTCCATCCCGCTGGGAGATGCGGGACGTGCAGCTCTGGCCAGCACCGCTCGCGTCTGCAATGGTGGTGTGACAAGGGCAACGCCGTGAGCGCAGCCGGAAGGGACTTGCAGGGATGTCCGATGGGAGATCCTGCTCTGGGCATAGGATGGCCAGCGTGGTTCTTCTTGCTGCTTGTTCTGTTTCACTTGGAGAAGTGCCTTGAGGCATTTTTAAATTGCCTGATCTCCATCAAATCACTTTGAATTCAAGTTTTGTTTGTTTTTTTAGGATGAGCGTTGTGTTGCCCCGAATGCCTGTCCCAGTCCTCATCCTTGCCTTCCCCTAGGACCAGTTGCACATCTTTCATCTTCCTCTTCATCTTATGTGTGGAGCTGGAGTTGGGTGGGCAGGTGCTCTCTCCTTTGTTTTAATTTTTGTTATTTCCTAGAGTGATTTCAGTAGTATCCTCAAAGAAGACAGAAATTAATTTTCCAGTTACCATCAGAGGTTAATGCATCCGTTGTTTTCCCCTGACTGCAGTACCTTTGGACATAGTGTTTGGTACAACTTGGCAAGGGAAGAAATAACATCAGAATTGACCTTGGTACCAAAATAATAGAGAGGAATTAATGTTTAGTTATAATTATCCTGTTCTCATTAACAGTTCCTCTGCTTACTGTGAAATATATGAGGTTCCAAGGAGTTTTGTGTGACTTGTGTTTGTCAAAGTAGCTTTTCAAGACCTGCGCGAGGAAGAATAAGGCTGCATGCTGCTTAAAATGGTTTTCAGACTGCTCTAGGTAACACTCAGTATTGCTTTACACAAGACAAAGATCAAAATAAACATATTTAAATGCTTCCTCTTAGCTACTTTATTCCTACTTTGAATTATATCAGAGTAATCAGCTTTTTCATGAAAGCTGCTGCATATCGTTGCAATCATTTGATATAATTGAACATTCTCTAAATGGTATTTCTTAGCATGAAGTATGTCAATTTGATTCCTTGTGCTGGACTTAAATCTTATTTTAAATGTTTCTGCTTTATGCCTTTAAGAGGCAACCTGTAAATCTGTTTTAATGGACTTGCTGTCTGTATGTGCACTTCTTATTTATTTTTGTGCCTTTCTGTAATTTGGTCTTTCATATTTTTTTCTTCTTCATATCCATTTCTGAAACATAAGGTACAAGTAACGATGCCTGCATGATCTGGGGCTCTCCTCCTGCAGAGTACTCTGGATGTGCTGTGGCTCTGCTGTAGGGGTACAGCCTGCCATGGACTGGGCAAACCAGCCTGGAGCTCTGAAATGACACTTTGGATGAAAACGCGGTGTTCAGCAGCTGGACATCATACATGGGCAAGAGACGTGCTCTGTGTGTCACTCCCCCCTACTCATCATCAACATTCATTACTTTGCTGCTGCTCTCTGAAGGCTATTAATTAAGCAGCAGTGCATTACAAATATTTTGGAATTAGGAGTGTGACATCTGGTGACCCATGAAAGGAGCATCTCTCCACAGCTGGCTTGTCACTCTGACACGCTGCTTTGCATAGGCTGTACCACAACACAGCAGAGTAGTGTAAAGGTTTGGAGAGTCGTTCTTTAGCAGGATTTTTCAAGCCCCGTGTGATCAGAATGTGAATGGAATGACATATTTTATTTTACATGGAGGAAGTTGAAAAAGTGGTGTAAAAATCAGAAAAAATATTGATTTTAGTTAAATAAAGTAACAGGAAATATGTGCATTCTGCAAATCCCAGGGTTTTTTTTACTGTAATGAAAGTGCCTGCTGTTAATGTGAATCTTGCATCAGGCCAGCGGGGTCAGTAGTGGAGGAAGCACGAGGCAGGGCAGGTCTTTGGTGCGGGCACAATGATGATGGTGGGGACCTTGCTGTGCTCAGTGCCTGCTTTAGCTCTCTTAGGGCAACCCAGACATGAAAACAAGACATGATTAATAATGAAATGCACTTACTAGTCTTCTCAATGCAGCTATGACAGCACCATAACTGGCCCTGTGCCCCAAGAGAGACATTCCCCTGCTGAGGTCTTTCATTTAACATGGAAAGATGGGCAACCCAAGAGCAGTGGGCATCTCCATTCTCCATCACATAACTCCCCGAAGTTATTGTTATTTGGTTGATCATAGATGTATGATTTTTCAGTTAAAGTGATCTTTAAAGGCAGCTGTTGAATTTGACTGTCCTTTTTTTTGCTGCTGCTTTCATTCGCAGCGTCTGAAGTTATCGCCCCCAGCGCCGTGCTCTGCACGGAGTAACAGTTCAGCTAGTGAATGTCCAAAGCACTCCTGTACCCTGATCCCCACTGCTGCTGTGTGGAGCCTTACAGGTTGTGAAGGTCGGTGTATCCTCCGGAGGATAGCGCCTTCTTCAATAAAAAAAAAAATTAATAAAAAAATGACCTAATATTCATTTACCTCAAATCTGATTTTTATGACACGCATCTATGCTTACTACTTAAATACAAGGAGTACAACTCTAAATATTGAGGTAGAAAATCCAGCTTATGTTTATGGAATAAGCTAATCATTAACCCAAGGCTCTAGAGATATTGCCCTATGCCCTTTTGTGCCCGGAGCTGTAACGATTGCATCAGCTGAACTTTACTGCGTGAGCGCTGTTCTGTTCCCTGTGTCAATGGGATGGACGGCAGGCTGGGGAAAGGCTGTGCTCTGGAGCCGGCGTTGGCAGAATACGGTCACAAGCACGTTCACTTTACAAACGGGACGGTTCTTTCTATGAACAGTTGCATCATAGAAAAACAGATTGTGGAATATCCAGGATTGCGTGAAAGCGAAGTGGGTAGTGTGTTTGCTGGCGTTTGTGTTTGTCGCCGCGTTCTCGTTAAGTGGTAGGTTCCTCAGCCCGTTTGTACTTCTCAAGCAATGTGCACTTTACAGAAAAATAATCCCTGAAAGAGGGGGATTTTTTTACATGGCCAGACTCAGACCCTAGGTGAGAGGAAGACAGAGGTGATACTTCTGTTGTTTTCTCATTTTTTTAATCTGATAATGTTCAATTTGGGCGTGAAAGGATGGGTCTGGGTGCATATGGACGAGGGCTGGTGGCAGGAGAAGTTGTCATAACGAAGCGATGTGGCCTCTTGAGATGTTGTGAACCCAATGCCAACCCAAAAATACATTAACTGTGTTGGTTAATTCCTCAGATTGGGAAAATATGTGCAGTAAAAATTCTTGTTTGGAGGGTGTTTCATTGCAGATGATGTGTTTGAAAGTAGGTCTCAGCTAGACCCGTGAGAATTAGCAGCATCTTTTAAAGAACTCGAGGACTATGGTTTATTGAAGAGTCAGGGAGTTACTGAAGGGTGAGGCAGCAGGGATCTGTGAACTAGAATACCTTGGAATTTGAATTTGCAATCAGCGGTAACTGAAATTTCCTACAGACATCAGATTTTGGTTTAACTTTTGCACCAGGAGCTGGAGCCGCAGCCAAGCCCTGGCATCTCTGGGACGAGGGCTGAAACTATTGACATAACACTGCGGCGCTTCCCCTCGAACCTGTAATGGCACGCTTAAGTATTGGTTTTAGCCACTGTATCTCATTTTCTGCCATGAGCTGTTAACGTGTAAAGCGCCGTAGACGCCGGCTGATGGCAGCCCTGGGTGGTGCTGGCTGGGGGGGCTGCAGGGACACGCACACAGGGGCTTATGGCAACCCGCCCCCGGTTTAACCCACTTCCCACGATGGATCTAGATCCCATGGCAGAGAGTTATCCCTTCCCACATGCTGCTGCTTTCCTCACAGTTCAACTTCTCCCCCTTCACTCTGGGGGCCCTTACCGCTTGGTTCTGTAGGCTGAATGATCATTTTTCTCTCTAGATGATGGTAAATGCAGAAGACGGAGTGGAGGATGTGCTATTTGCATTACTGTTGTTTATAAGAACACCCTTTGCTGGTGGCTGAAGTGTGCTCCCACACCTGCCTGCGGAGCCGTGCCTCAGGGATAAGGGGCTGACCAGGCATGGTGTCCCAGAGGATGCTCTTCTGAGCTGGGAAGTGTCGTTGGGAAAAATGTCCAGTGCTAAGGCAGGTGGGCTTGGGACTGACAACCCCACAGTGAAAGTACGTCTACAGCCTCCTTGGGATCCGCTGCTGCGCTCTTCAGAATCAGAATTATTTTTTTTTCCTTTCTCTCTTTCTGCCTTTCTCACGCTTTTAATGTGGTGTAGCGTATTTGCACAACGAGGACTGTTGCCATCTACTCCTGCTATGACAAAACATCAGCTTTAATGTAGATTATTTTTTTAATTTTAGTTTGGAAGGCCCCAAAGCCAGGCTGCTAACTCTTGTTATGCTCGGCACCCTTTTTCAGGGCAGGGTCTGTGAAGAGCTGCTGAGAAGAACTGCTGTACCTGGCAGCATGTTTCATCCGCACAGAGGGACCCTCTGACCCATAGGAAAAATCAATTCACTGTTCTGAAACTCGGAAATGGTGTCCAGCACGTATAGAGCTTTGACTGCTTGTCATTTAGGGACTTATCACTATGGTGATGTCTCGTAACTTCTAATTACAAGTAATTGGAGAGTAATTTACTGTCTGCAGTGACACAGTCAACAAATTCCCCTGCATCCTCGTGCAGCCCTCTGTAGCTTGCACAGAACATGTTTTCCAACAAGAAGATTTTTCATTACCTCAATAAGAATATTTAGTGTGAGATTCTGCAATTCACGTCTTTACCATGATGGCTGTATCCACAGCAGCCAAACCAAAGCTCTGCCAGCTGTGCTGTCTCTGCCATTGTCAAAGAGCACAGAGCCCTCTTCTTAAATATCAAGTTTTCTAGTAGTTTTAATAAAGATTTGGGGATTGACAAGCCATGTATATAGAATCATAGAATGGTGTGGGTTAGAAGGGACCTCAACGACCACCTAGTTCCACCCCCCTGCCCTGGTGACGTTCCACCCCCCAACCCAGATGAGGTTGCTTCAAGCCCCATCCAGCCTGGCCTTGAACACCTCCAGGGATGGGGCAGCCACGGCTTCTCTGGGCAACCTGGGCCAGTGTCTCACCACCCTCACAGTGAAGAATTTCTTCCTAATATCTCATCTAAATATCACTCAAGCAAAATGTTCTTTGATTTAGAGCACTTCTTTCATTTAGAATATTTAAGAATATTATCCATCTTAATGTATTCCCAACCATTATTAATAAAAAAAATAATGGAATATTTTATACCATAGATGTCAAGCTTGGTATGTAAATGGGGTTGGCCGGGGCTTGTGGGTGCTCATGATCACTGCTTGGGACAGTGCCTGTTCACCAGGAGGTGGGAGTGACTTATAAATACTTAAAGGATGGGTGTCAGGAGGATGTTGATGATGCCCGGCAACAGGACAAGAGGTAACAGGCACAAACTTGAACATGGGAAGTTCCACCGAAACATGAGAAGGAACTTCTTTACCCTGAGGGTGGCAGAGCACTGGAACAGGCTGCCCAGAGAATTATTATTACTACTACTACTGTTGTTGTTGTTGTTTTCCTTTTCTGTTATTGTTCTATTAAACTGTCTATCTCAACCCATGAGATGGGGGGGCAGGGTTTCCCTTTCTCTTTCCCCTCTTCTTCTCCCTCTTCTTCTTGCCCTTCTGTAGTGGCTGTGTGGTCCTGGTTGCTGGCTGGGGTTAAGCCACCACCAAATGGCACCTCCAGTAGCAGTTATGGGGACTTTGCAGCACTTTGGCAGAGAAGCTGTTGGTGGGTTGCTCCACGCTGCTCCTGCGCGGTGCGCTGCTGCTGCTCCCGCACCCCAGCAGCCTCCGGCCGGCCGGGGCCGGGGCCGTGCAGCCGGCCTTAAAAGGAGAGAAACAGCATCTCCCTCTTGGCGCAGGGGCCTGGCATTCTAAAAAGGGGAGCGAAGCGGCCTTTGGCTCTGCCGGAGCTGGCAGAAGGGGTGCGAAACGAAATACCGGTGTACAAAAATGCGTACGCCACCATCACAAGGCGTCTGGCTGGAGCTGGGGCGCTGCTGCTGCCAGAGCTGTGAAATCCCTTGCTGAAAAGTGAGAAAAATAGCATTCTCTTTATTTGGCTGAAAATGTGTGGGGCACAGAAAGTCATGTCTGCTACGCTCATTATAACGTAATTATTTAAGTGTATGTGTAGGCTAACCTGCAATAACTCTCCATGTTCACATCAAAACGAAACCTGACTTTGGAAAGTAATTTTAATCTTCCTCTAATTTTAACCTTCCTCGTTGGCAGGAGGGGAACTGTGCTCCCTGTCGTAGACTTCCCATCTATGTACGTACTCTTAGAGTGACTAGACACAAAAGGCTGTGTATTATTTTGGAGCCATTCTGCTCCTGACAGTGTTAAAGTGAGCCAGCAGTATTAATAGATCTCAGCATTTCAGCGGTGAATCCAGTCAATGCCATTCTGGCAAGCGAATGTTAATCAGCTGATGTTGCTGTAACAACAGCGGGGGAAAAATGGTAGTTGTCCTTTAGCTTATGATCCTTTAAAAATATCTCCATTCCTGAAATTGCTGTATAAAGGAAGAGTTACCGTGTACTTCCACCTGTGCAACTTGGCAGTTTTGCAGCAAAATACTATGAAAATGCCATTGCTTTGGATCGCAGACATATAAAACCCTCTTGCGAACCAAAGGAAATACTTTGATAAAATGCCAAAATGCCAGAGCTTTCACACAGATCAGAGTTTATTGCTTCTGTTAGCACAGCGGCATACACGCTTTCAGTTAAATATTAAAAGCAACTAATAAGTAGTTGGCTACATTCTTTCTACAAAGAATTTCTTCGTTTCTAAATGTGGCTGGCAAACTGTTTGATGCCTCTACTCGAGCTGAAGTCCAAAGCATCATTTAATTGCTGGAGCACGCAAGAGAATCTTGCTTGTTTCACAAAACACTTAACAAAGGTCTGTAGGCCTGTCCCTCAGGTGCAATTCTTTATTTGCTCCAGCTGATCGCTATTCTGCTAAATTGCATCACAGAATCGCAGAATGCTGGGGGGTTGAAAGGGATCTTTGTAGATTCTTTAGTGTGGCTCTCCTGCCAAAGTAGGTTGGAGAGGATGGTGTCTGGGTGGGTTTTGACTGTCTCCAGAGAAGGAGACTCCATCGCTTGGCGCAGGTATGGAATGCGGAGCAAAACCTTCCTGGGTGCTCTGGGAAGGTTTGGCAGCGCTCCCCTGGCAGCGGCATGCTCGCGCAGCAGAGCATGGGGAGGGGGATTGCTGATTTGCCAGCATGCTCTGGGGGAACGCGGGAGGTGGGTACACCTTGCCTGCTGGGACAGCTATGGATGGGGAGGCGTGGGCTGGGTGCTGCCGGCTGCCTGCGGGGCTGAGGCTGCCCCATGCTGCCTCTCCATCCAGCCACACA
>VXBH01009550.1:251592-267082 GCA_013400035.1 Rynchops niger
CACAGCCCCGACAGCCAGGGACTCTGCTGTGGGCCCAAAGCAGGCCAGAAAGAGGGAAATTTTTTTTTTTTCTTTCTGAATTTCTGCATTATTGCCCACTGTGGGTTTTCAGAAGGGTTCATGTCCAGGATTTGAATTCCTGCAGGATCCCTGCTTAATTCAGTCTCCTTCATTTCAAACTAACAAGCTGGAGTCATTTAAAGTGCAACGCTTTGGACAAATAAGAAGTTGAAGCTGCTGCATTGTTATAATATTTTGGCATAAATAGTATTTTCCTGGGGGAAAATAGGTGAAAGAGCTCGGGGGTGGGGTGGGGGGTGGTGGTGGGCAGAACAGCGTCTGTGCTCAGTCTCAGCACGTGTCCCCAGGGGCAGGGCAGTCAGCAGACCATCAGGGCGATCCCCAAATTAACCCCCATGGTTGACCAGGCTCATGGCAAAGGTGCATGGCGCAGGGGCTGGAGAGAGCTGAACACTCCGAGGGAGAAGGGCAAACCTCACTTACCATGTCTGTTCCACAGCTCGCTCACAGAGGAGATTTGTTACCAGCAGGAGTTCTCAAATCCTATTTTATTTTATCTTTTACTAAAGTGTCTACAGGACATTTTCTGCTGTTACAATAAATGCTGTTGTGTGCTCCTAGTATATGAACTGGGCACTTGGGCTCTTTGGAGGCAGTGAAATAAGGTCAAAGGAAATGTTTGTGTGATAAAATATCAGGCTTTTATCGTTAGGTGAAAGGCCACTTGTGCAAGTCCTGTAGACCTTTAACTGTGAAATAGCATACATGTCTACTTGTATTTAGTTAGAAAAGAAAGACTGCTGGGTGTTGGCCTGTGAAGGAAAATTCAGAATAGCAGAGGGATGAGTTTGGCATAAAGAAATGACGGTTGGTCAGGGGTAAGTAAAGAGATATTTGTGATATCTGCTGGGCTTTTTCATTAGACAGACATGAGCTGTTCAGTGGCTGTCAGAAGTGTTGTTTATACTAAGGCTTGGGAAACTATGTCTTGTCTGGCAATAAAGGGTCATAAAATGTAAAGAGTTAGATTAATGGACATCTATATTTAAAAAATCAACACTTAGTTGTTTTCTTTTTGAAGGTATTTCTTTCGTAGATGAAGGTATCAGAGTTGCTTCTACTTCTGGTTAGCTTCCGATAATGCCAAGTATATTTCTATTTCCAGTAAATGTTTTAAAACTGTTACAGATTTGACACCGGTTTGAAAACAGTGTTATTTATGCTGATCTGATTTAATTTGGGGGGACTGTCATAGACTGTTTTGTTAAGAATTGGGATTTGAAACTCGATAGAATTCAAGTGTTTTTAGAGAGGGTAAATGAAAATGTCTGTTCGTGAAGTTTGCCAAAGCCTGTTGTAAGCGGTGGAAATCCTCTAACTCAATGCTGGCATGATGCTTGGCTTCAAAGGGCTCTCGTTGCCTGCAGGGTGTCCTCTGTCCAGAGGAGGAGGTTGGTAGCATCAGACCAGGGTACCCGTGGCTGGGTCAGGCTGTGACCGGCCTGGTGGCTTCTCTGCCTGCTGCAGCCCTGGACACCAGCCTGAGCTACTGCCTGCATGGGGCTGGTGTGCCAGATGTGGATGAATACATCCATATGGGATTAGGAGAATAAGGAAAGCTCTTACGCACATAGCATGCTAATGACCCTCTGCTTTACTCTTGTATTTAATTAGAAACCAGTGTAGCATGCACGTAACACCTCACAAAACAAGCTACTCAATACTGAAGAAGCACAAGGGGAGAATCCATGTGAAACTTCTGGCTGGATGACGTGTATCTCAATTTGTTAAGGATTAGTGATTTTTGAAAACATTAGCTGTGGTGTTGGTTGTTTCCAGAAACCTTACTGCAGGGGGTTGTGTATACCACCTTGGAGGAGAAAAATAATTTCCTTCTGCAGTCAGCTCAGTTCTAGTCTCCCTGCTGAAGAAAGTGAAGAAATAAGAGAAGCCAGAGAGAGTGAGCTTCTTGATGGAAGTTACAACATGGTGGGTTTATGGTGAAGTTACCTTTATAGACTGATAGACTATTTGATAATGTGCCTTATAAAGTGGTATTGAAGAGACAGTTCTGTGTGGAATTATAGAAACGATGAAGGATTATTAAAGGAGGTCAATAATAAATATTCCTTCACTATGATGTCAAAGGGGTGAGGTGAAGTCAAATCACCTTTAGTTTCATTAAGGATGTGGGAGGGAAAGACAATTACGCTGTCAGATGACACAGCTCGGTAGGGACCACAAACCCAAGGCCAGGCTGTGAGTCGGGCAGGGGGGAAGCGACACGGACAGAAGGGGCAGCAAACTGAAAACTGCTGTGAGAACCCCCAGCTGTGCCCGCTGGCGACTAGCTGTGAGCACGACTGGGCCTTGGAAAAGAGAAACCTGGCACGAGTGGTGTCGGGGTAAGCAGCAGGTTAGATACCCGTCTGTAGCACAGCACGGCCGCCAAGGAAGCTGGGGTATTTCTGGCTGTCCTGGGAAGGGAAAGCCTTCCTCCGGGAAGCTGCTGCACAGCACCCAGGACCAGCTGTCAGTAATAGGCACTGCGATACCGGCAAACTTCAGAATTTGGGGGGAGCCTCGCCCAGAAGATAAGCGAGAGAGAGAAATGAGGAGCGCTTCCAGGAGTTAATATTTAATTTGGCTGAGTCGGTACGGGCAGGAATGTGATATTGCTCTGAAAGAACAGGGAGGTTATGGAAAGCAGGGAGGGAAAGGAGTTGTGCTGGCTTTTTGCCAGGCAGTGGGATGATAACAGGTAGAATTGAAAAAGAAAATTAAATAAAGCCCTAGACCTGAAAATCTGCAGAAAAGATCCATGGTGGTGTATTGCCTTGTGGAAGGATCGCCCAGAAAAAAGGAGGGTGAGGCCATCGGCAGGGACCTGCTGACATAAGGTTGCAACAGAGCTCCAGAAAATGTGTCGGGAAGCGACAGCGCATGCTTCCTTTTAGCAAATGGAGATAAACTTGTTCTCATTCCTAAAATTCTATGACTCTGCTATATTGGGCATCTGCATTTGTCTCGTGTGAACGAGGCTTAAATCGCTGCATTGGCAAGAAGTCCGTCCTTTGAGAGGTCGGCATTGGCAGAATTGTTGCAGTAACAAACTTGTATTCCTCAGGAGATAATAAACGCTTCAGTCGGGTGATCCACTTCTTAAAGTCCTTGGTATTTAGGAGAAATGAAACTAGTTGTGAAACTTGGGGGGAAATGGCATTTTGAAGGCCTGTAGCATACTGAGACCGAATATCTTCATTATTCCTCAAACCAGGACACCATTGCATGGAATGAGATTTTTAAAAGTAATTTCAAACAGCAAAGCTGTTAGCGACGATTAACTGTGTCATAGGTCTTATGCCAGCATTTGATGCTGAAGAAAAGAAAAGGTGGTTCAGTAAACAGAAGGTCAGGGTGGGAGATGAACTGGTAACCTTACCAGTCCAGGAACTTAGCATTCATGGAGCACCGTACACTGCTCCTGATTTGAAATGAGAATATTTCTGGTTCCAGATTCACAAAATCAAGTTAATTAGAAGGTGAAATAAAGATATTCGCCTGTATTAAGAATGAAATGCATGGGAGCACAGCTGGCCTGCCTATCTTCGATCGATGCCATGCTTATGCTGGCACATGCCCAAGGAGCAAAGTAGTCTTGAGTATAAACAGATTGTAAGAATCGACTGTTTGGAGGATTTGTCAGCCTGCTCTGCAAGCACTCGCTGGCTCACATTTTAAAACTATCTATTATTTTATGCCTGGATACATTCAGTAAAAAAAAACAAAACAAAAAACAAACAAACAAAAAAACCCAAAACCAGCAGAAGGGCCTTTAGTAGCGATCAACATTGTTTGGAATTTAACTCCAGAAAGGAAAAAACATGAAACGCAGAAGCCAAATAAGTATCAGTCATTTTACCTGGTGTACTTTGCTTTTATATACTGCCCATCTTCCATATTCAGGGATTCTGTGTTTTACTTCCTTGAGCCAGCCTCTTCCTCCTCCTCCTCCTCCTTATGGTTGGACTCAATGATCTTAAAGGTCTTCTCCAACCTAAATTATTCTATATCAGATGGAGCTCGGGGAAATGGAGGTGCTCCTGCTGCTGCCCATTGACAGCAGAGCCGATGTGCCCATGGTGTGACTCACAGCCAGCGCACGTCTGCGCTTGAGTTACCCAGTTTCTCATGGAAAATAGGAAAGTTGCCTAAACAACGCAAGAAGGTACAAGAGGGTCTTTCTCAGCCCCAGTTTATTATTACAAATTACATTGGTTTTTCATATAAAACTATTAGGATCCTGCTACTTGTTCTCACATCAGGGAGGAGACATTTGTTTCCATCCCAAATCTGTATGACACGCTATACAGCAGGAAGGCAGAGCTGTTACCTCAAAACTCTGGGATGAAAATCAGGAGAGAGGATACTTTATCCCCTAACTAGGGAGAAAAGAGATTGTCCGTATGTTTCCCACATTTCCTCCGATTCAGATAACCTTTTACAAACTAATCAGAGCGTCCTCATTCTTTTCAAACAAAATAAAATGCTCCTGGCTCGGAAAACTTTCCAGATCATCATTTTTCAAAATAGAGCTAAAGACCTGACCAAAATTCAGAAAAATGAAGAAAAGGACAGGGTCAGGTGTCTGGCCAGACAAATGTCAGCTTTAATAAGAAAGTGTTAAAGCTACTGCTATATGCAGAGCAGAAAACCCTTCAACACAGATAAAGAAAACAGCATCACAGGATCAGTTGTTCTGTTCTGATGGAAATGGCCTGGATTTCTCCTTTTTCACTGGAAAAACAGTAGATTTCAGGAAGTTCCAAATGGATTTTTTTTCTGAGTTTTATATTTCACTAGATCAGCACTTGAACATGGAGCTTCAGCTTAATATATTAGCTTCCTTCCCGCCCCGTTGTCATTCATCATCATTCCTATCCCACAGATGAAATCCCCAGATTTAATGGCACGGCTTTTGTGCGCAGCGTGGTGTCAGGGCTCCTCTCCTTCCCTCGCTATTCTGTGCCATCAGTGCACGTGCTTTCCATATGCCTTCGGTTGCTCCTTATCTAAGCAGATTAAGCACGGGTGACTATTTCATCCTTTATGTGGGCGAGCAATTTTTTGCAATATTTAAAGGTAGTTTTTCCTTTCACCTGCCTGATGGCTTCAGCAGGCTGGGATGTCCCCAGCCCGGTCTGGGTGGCCCCACAGCTCTGTGCCGTCAGCGGCATTGTCCCTCATTTTGCGTTTGAGGTGCCAGGGCTGGGTTTGGCCATAGGGAAAGAGGTGCTGGGAAGTGCTGGGACTCCCCTGGAGTGAGAGGCCAAGGGTCTGAGTTGCCGCCAGTGCCAGCTCCAGGCAGGCACTGAGCCCATCCCGCCGGAGCAGGGCAGCTCCCGGTGCCGGGATGGTGTACCTGCCCCAGAGGGGCTTTCTGGGCCTTGGTAAGGGCTCCCGCCTTGGTAAAAAAAAAAAAAAAATTTAGAACAGAAATTGAACCCGGCACTGGCGCTCCACAATGAATCCTGGGTGGGAATGAGCAACTTTGACTTTTGTCATCACTAAAATTTGGAGATAACACAAGTTACCACTTGGATTTCCAGCAACATCCAGGTCTGCCCCATGCGCTTTGGAAGTGAAGCATTTAACTGTCTCCTGAATTTTTAGTGATTGCTGTATAAAAATCCTATTAGAAATCTCATTTTTACAGTACATAGTATTTTAATCATGATCCGATTTTCTTTTTCTAGAAATAGACTAATTCGTGTGTTTTGCAGTTCCCAGGTGTACTCCAAAGTTTGTTCCCTTTGGCAAAAGGTTATTAAGGCTTTACCAGCTCATCAAAAGCACAGACAGTGAGTGTCAGAAAATGCAAGGGGTCTCCAGGGCAACGGAAATGCTAATTTTCAAAAGGTTTTGACATGTCATAGCCCCATAGAGGGATTCCTCATCATCGGATGCTTTTAAGATTCAGCTGGGCAGGGTGCTGGGCCACCTTGTCTATACCGCGCTTTTGCCAAGAAGGGTTGGACCACAAGATCCTTGAGGTCCCTTCCAACCTGGGATTCTGTGGTTCTACATTCCCCTGCTAACAGTGTGAAACGAGAAAGGACGGAACGAAAATGCAGATTAGCCTCCTGCAATTAACAAACAGTAACGTGTACAAAATTGGAATGAAGTTTGTTTGCAAAGGACATCAGCACGCGTACAGCTCGTACTATAGAGTCAGGTTCAGCATATAAACATTTTTGTACTGTGCAATCCTGATACTTCTAACTATGGATGATATTGGTGATGGAAGTGTCACTTGGTGAGATGTACGCTGGTGGGGCTGTATTCCAGAGTATCGACAAGAGAGGGAACTTTGTGTATTTCGTTTCTGCTCAGCCCCACATATGCCGTTGCTGACGCAGAAGTAGAGTGGATGCCCAGCTTGTTCATCAAAGAGCAAACCAGCTTGGGAAGATGCTGGCCAGTTTTATAAATTCCCTCATAGGAGAGCACTGATATTTTTAGGGGATTATATATCTCACTGTCTGCCTTCCTGGCTCCTTTTAGCCAAGAAATTTGCAGAGCTTTCCCTGAAGTCAGTAGGTTTATAAATGAGGCTTGTGACAGCAGTGGCAGGTGGGAATTTGTGTGTCCCCAGGAACAGAGTGGCCACAGGCCAGTACCAGGCTATAGTGCACCTGCATGGGTTTGCTGTGCAAATCAGCATTTCTGATGATTTTCTGTGGGGTTTACAAAGNTCAGGAACTGGCTGCATCCCTGATGACTCTAGCACAGTTTTCCCCGGAGAATTATCTCATTTTAGCTCTTGTTCCTTCTTGGCTACGCTGTTCCCTTTCAGGTCCTGTTCTGTTGAATCACGTGTGTCCTAACTGGGAAATACCATGTATGCGAGTGATATGTGACTGTACGTGCCCGTTATATCCTTCATAACCCATTAATTTCTTGAAGCACATAGATGGTATTTCTTACATTTCTGGTTCTTGTTCAAATGTTGGGGTTTTTTTTTAAAGCGAATAGGTATTAATGAGAGTTATTTTGCCCCAAAAAGCAGAAATTCTCTGTAAAAAATTACTGATTATAAACTTGGAGCCTTTCAGCATTTCAGCATTGTGGAGTATACTTGGGTTTGGAAGAACAGTTTGCTTTATGAATTTTTCATCTCTTCTGCAGCCACTATGATTTGCATAATTACAAAATCATATTATTGACTCTCAAAAAATGAAGTCATGCAGGGCTGTTTACAAGCCATGAGCAATCGCACAGCCTGGTTTTGCCAGCAGCCACCACAACAGCTGCTGAACTGGGTGTTTGTTGGGGTCTTTGCCTCCGCAGGCAGCAGTGGGTGCTGATGCTGGGCCTGGCTCTCCGAGGGGGGCCAGAAGCATCACGGCCCCCCTGCTCCCGCTGCCCGCACTGAGGGGCTCGGCAGAGCCGCCCTTCCTGAACCAGGCACACGTTTCAGGCTTTTGACGCGAGACCTGCTGGGCTCCCAGCTTCCCGGTAAATCCTCAGGTCATGTTTGCCCGCCCTTCCAACGCACAGATTCTCTTTTGAAGTGGCATCCCAAATAGAATTAAAAATACAATAATGGTCTGTAAGGATGAACAATACCAGAATGCCCCCCAAAAATCGTAATGTGTGTTCAGCCCTGCAGCGGCAGGGTCAGTTTATGGCCCTCGGGGGGGTGAAGTGCTCCCCAGAAGGGTTGCTGCGGGAGGGAAGGGGCCAAAGCTCACCCGGGGAGTGTCACCCCCATCGCTCCCTGGTCCTGCACGGCCCGCAGCACCACGGGCTCCTCTCCTCCGAGGCCTTTCGAGTGGCTGCCACGCCACACAAGAGGTTCTCTCAGAGCTTTGTCACAAGAACTGTGAATCGATCATCTCAGCACACTTGCATTTTCAAACCAAAAGCCCAGATCATGTCAAACCCCTGGAGCGCAGGAGGCAGGCGCGGTGACACAGCAGTGGCCTTGCTGCTGCTGCCAGCGCACGAGCCCTGGGTGTAGACATCTGCCCTGGGGACGGCACACGTGGCCCCGGCACAGCCTTGGGAACCGGCTGGTTCACAGTCCTCACTGAAGATCCTTCCTCCACAGGGTTAGCATTGCTAACGACATTTGCAGGGAAAGAAAGTATTTTGCTCGGCTCCTCTGCTTTTGTGTACTGTTTTGCTCTCTGGCATCGCCTTCCCGTGTTTGCGATACCGGCATCTCTACAGCAACAAGTCACACGCAGGGCTGTGACTTCACCCGGGGAACATGCAGGAAGCGTCGAGGAGCTGTCAAACAGCAAAGATGTTGTTCCAGTGCAGATGCAGGAGGCAGACGGAGACACTGCGCTTGGTCTCTGCTGTCCTCCTCCTGGTGAGCCCCTGACGGAGCTGATTTAGGCTCAAGAGAGAAGAAACCCCTTCTGAAGGAATTAATTATTTTAATATCTGTGGAATAAGGCCTGAGAGAGACCTCAGGCTTAGTACAATTCTTTAGGAGTAATAATAAAAAAAAAAAAGGAAAAAAGCTAAGCAGAAAGCATTGTCATCTGACCTACCACCATAAATCGCCCTGAGCACTCCGGTGTTGACGACCCTTCAGCTCGGTGTGAAAGAAACACAGCAAAGCAAACAACAGTCTGAGCAAAAATGTGTCAACACGTTCATCTTTAATCAGTAACTAACAAACAGTTTTACTCATTCATCACAGCGTGAAGACTTCGCCAGCTGCATACCTGACACCGCAGGGAAAGTGTGCTGGCTCTGCTCTAAACATTTTACAAGCCCGTGCCTTAGTATCCTATTAAAGTGAATTACCCAAGGAGCGAAGAAGGGGGGATGTTTGCTAACATGCTATGCCCAATAGTGCAAGAACTGTACAACAAATGACAAAATCTCTCTGCCATTTTAGCCGTGATTTTCAGACCAGAGCAGGACCCCTCTCCGGGGTTGCTGCCGTTCTGACGCAGACCTCGAGGGTGTGTGGACTCCTACAGAGGCGGCTGGCACACAGAGAAAATTTTATCTGTTGTATCTCTATGACTGAAATTTCTGGGTACCTTTCACCCTCCTCAGACGTTTTACTCTGACCAGGCTGCTGAACCTGTGAAAAGCCCAGAGAAAAGACCCGTGTGCCTCTGCTTTGCCTGGAAAAAGGCTTCTGGATGGGAAAAGCGGAGCTCCCTCATGCACGGTATCCACGCCCTTGCACAAATGCACCAAATTCTACACTAGGAACAGGTATTTCTTAGAAGAGTGTTGTAAAATCAAATCAGCTTATCATTTGCATTCTGCAACTTATGCATATTTTGTTATTTATTAGGAATTGAAATCAAGCCTCAAGATTTGGATCTCTGCGATGTCCTGGATCTGGCTTTACATTTGAACTCCCTGTTTGGGGAAGATTGATGGTTGCCAAAAGGAGAGAAGCATGCTTTGCTGGAAAAGGTAACTCTGTTTTTCCTGCTCTGTTTACTATGTTAATTACACCAGTTGATTAAACTAATGATGTAAATCCCAGCAGGGAAAGATTTTTATCCTTGCAACAGACAAAAATAAACTTTTCTCCTGTGCCTCGCAGGGCGTGCAGTAACACCGAATATGCTCTTACGCTACATGGTCCTGGTAGAGTAGGGGTAACTGGGCTACTTTTGAAGAGAGAAGAAAAGCACGATTTTAAATTGGATTAAAAAGCCTTACGTTGCTG
Source organism: Rynchops niger (assembly GCA_013400035.1). NCBI lineage: Eukaryota > Metazoa > Chordata > Aves > Charadriiformes > Laridae > Rynchops > Rynchops niger. The sequence continues at coordinate 261,326 of VXBH01009550.1, forward strand.
AAAAATCACATAAAATCATTCAGGTGCACCAGGCCACGGTCAGCTCTTTCGGTTGCTTCCCTGTGGCTGGTGGCTCAAGACCAATTATTGAGCAATAATATTTATGAGACTTTCATCTTGTGAGAAGCACTTAGCTGGTAAATATATGTACTGAGATGGCACACGCTGCCTTCTAGCGTTGGCCACAAAATCTCCCCAGCGCTACCCTGTGCGGGACAGAGTGTGTTTGTCCCCCTCCTCCTTGGCTGTGCCTCCCCGCTCCCTGCCGCCGCCGCCAGCCCTGTTCCTGCAGTCGCGGTCAGCGACTCGCCCATTTTACACCCATAATTTTGAAAAATAAAATATGACCTATGCAGTGTAAATTTCCTTCATCTTTTTCATTGTAAAACCTAGGAACGCGTGTGAAGCTTGTGGGCTTGGGCTTCAACACCCCCAACCCCGCACCCCAACAAGCGGTAGCTGGATAAGTCATTTAAAAATTCACTGCTTAGTGGATGTCTGCAGCCTGAATTCCGTTAAATAGTTAATGTATTTTAATGCACTATATATTAAAGAGCAATTAACACTTAACGATTACATATGTTCCCCACTGCAGCTGCCGTGGGTTAAGGACTCGCGGGTGGACAGTCAGAGTAGCAGTGTCTGATCTCATTCAATCCCGTGCCTCAGCTGAAACAATCCTGGCCCAGTTTAACAGTGCCCGTAGCAGGGGTTCTGCCAACCAAGTCAATTCACTTGCGGACAGAAGGAGAGCCTGTCTGTACGGGCGGGTGTCCCTGCCCTGCTCTGCCATGCTGGGAGGAGGAGAGGGACAGCAGCTCGGAGCGGCACAGTGGGACATCGCTCCTGAAACACACCGTTGAACCCCAGCTGCCCCGCTGTCATTAAAAATATTTCCTAGAGTTGTCCTTGTGAAGGTGTATTTCGTTAATAGCTGTTGTTTGGGCTTCTAACATGGAAGAAGCCTGGTTTGTAAATCATCTCCTAATTTCCAGGTATAAAGGTGAAACATGGTATCATACAAGATGTGAAAGTATCAAACGTGGAGCATCCTACTCCCTAAAAAAACCAGCTTTTGCTGCTTCAACCTGTAGGAATTAGTGAAGTCCCTCTGCCTGCAAAACCAATGTAAACATAGTGCAGCAAATATACTGTGCTAAGCACTCTACCTATTTCTGTTTTTTCCTGGCAACAGATCCTGGAGAGATGCTGTCTGCGATGCTCTGCTCTTTGAAAGAGTCAAGCCAACAGCAAAAGCTTAAACCCTCCAGACCAGGGGGACCTCAGGGGCCACTGCTGAGGGAGAGGCGTGAGGGCCAGTGCTGCTCCTGCAGCAAGAAGCCTTCCCCGCCGTCGCTCCCCCTCCAGCCCACCCACCGCACAGAAGTTTGGCGGTGGTTACAGAAGGGAGCCCTGGTGCCAGTGCAACTTCTCCTTTCCTTCTGCCCCCACCAGGGGCCCAGCACTGGTCCTGCCTGTCCCTGCCAGCTTTGATGATCAGGGGGCTGGAGCACCTCTGCTCTGAGGACAGGCTGAGAGATCTGGGGTTGTTCAGCCTGAAGAGAAGGCTCCGGGGAGACCTTATAGCAACTTTCCAGTATCTGAAAGTAGCCTACAAGAAAGCTGGATGGGGACATTTTACGAGGGCATGTAGTGATAGGAGAAGGGGTAATGGCTTCAAACTGGATGAGGGTAGATTTAGATTAACCAGCTGGAAGAAATTTTTCGCTATGAGTGTGGTGAGACACTGGCTCAGGTTGCCCAGAGAAATTGTCAATTCCCCATCCCTGGAGGTGTTCAAGGCCAGGCTGGACGGGGCTTGGAGCAACCTGGTCTGGTGGGAGGTGTCCCTGGCCCAGGGCAGGGGGGTGGGACTGGATGATCTTTAAGGTCCCTTCCAACCTAAACCATTCTATGATTCCCACCCCACCTCTGGCTTCAGCAATGCCGATATAAATGACCAGGTCTGCAAAACACCGTTTGGCTAAAGGGCAGCTCTTGCAGTGACCTCAGTGGCGAAGCTGTGCAAAATTGGACACCTTGCCTGGTCCATGGTGCAGCCACCTTTACTGCTGGCACTGCACAGTGCTGCAGCCGAGCAGCGGGGCTGGCTGGGGCTGTGCGCTGCTCTGCTAGCTCTGGGTTAGCTGGTACGTGCCACGAGATGGGCTGAGTAACTCTTGTGAAGCCTTCTGTTAACTGATATAACATCCTGTAGGGTGAGGTGGTGAACCTCCATGCCTTGACACCAGCTTTCTGCCAGCATGACAGTAGCAGAGGGAGGCACTGGTAGAGGAGTGGAGGGGAATAACAAGAAATCCTGTTGGTAATTACTGCTAGTGTTGACTGCAGCATCCCTTTCCAGTGGTTTCCAGGCCGATTTACCTGCAGATTGCAACTCCAGCATGCCCTGGGAGCAGGGGCAGTTGAGGGAAGCAGCTCCAGAGAACCAGGCTGCTTTGCAAGCTGAAGTGTTGTTCACTGTGCCCTGCGCCAGCGCAGCCTCCCGCGCTGGTGGGGAAGGCGGCTCAGGCGAGCAGAGAGGAAGCCAGACAAGGTTTCCGCTGCAGCAGGGCCGGTGCTGCTGTTCCCCGGCTGCCACCCACGCACCCACCACAGCCCGACAGCTCCTGTCCTGGGCTGGGACCTGCTCTGCGGTTTTATGGAGGCTGGCAGTGACTGGTTACTCTGGGGGACATCGCGTTTCCCTCCCTGGGTCGAGCAAGAGATGTTTCTAGCAAGCTCCACAGTACGTGGCAAGCTCTCGCTCCACAGGGCTTTGGGGCGGAAGGGCTGTGAAAGCGCAGAGATGGTGGTGGCCACAGAAGAAATGACAAAAATGAGTCTAAATGTCTCCCGCCGGGCTGCCGTTATCTGCGGCTCGCAGCAGGAAGGGAGCCCCGTGGGCACCGCCCCAACCATCGCCCCCATTCCAGGGCAGGCGGGCGATGGCCTGGCTGGGTGGCCCCAGCCCGTCCCCCCGACAGATGCCAAGGGGCAGATTAATGGGGCGCAGATGAGACGTCTTCGACTGGCATGTTTCAAACTGCACGTTTGTGCCCGAGACGTGAGCCTCCCCGGCAGCGCGCCACGCTGCAACTGGAGATGTGGCCGCAATGCAAAAGCACTTCCTCTTGCGTCTCTTTTTTTATTAGCTGAAAGTAATTTTTGCTTCTTTAAGAAAATATATATGCAAACCACAGCCCGTCGCCATGGTTACTGCTGTATGCTACTGCGAATAGCTTATTTCACATCCTTAGACCTAAAGGGTCTGGAAAGCATAATTCTTCTGGCCTTTCACCGTTTCCCTTCTCGCTAGGCCACCATCCTGCTGTTGCAAGAAAAGCATGTTGTAATTAGCCCCGCGCGCTGCCGGAGGAGGCGGTGGCCGCGCTGCCAGAGCGCCGCAGCACGCTGCGACGCACCCCACACACCGGGGCCCCCAGGTAAGAATTGCCGTTTTTACCCCACTTTGTGTCCCTCGCTGGCTGTGCAAACTCGCAGCAGAATAGCGTACGGTCGTTCTAGTGGGTCACGGTAAGTTGTTCAGAAAGCTTGATTATGTCTGCGTTTCATTGCGCCTACTGTGGCATGTAGGTCTTGCTGTTTGAGAGAAGTTAGGGAAGATTTAAATAATATGTTGAAGAAATGAGCACTAAATGTAAGGTTTTGTTGTGCAAAGTTTAAGTAACAAAACTCCGCAGTTCTGAAGAGTATGAAAAGTAGCCGTCAGATTCCAAAGCAGACCCTTCCTGGTGTTTGCTGGGGGCACAGAAGGACCCCTGTGGCATGTAGCTCCTCCGGGACCCTGAGCGAGCACTGACCTGCTCCCGGGAATACGTGGGACAAACCTGGTGCGGGTCCATCGTTCTCTCATCTTCTGGTTTTACTCTCATTTTGTCAATTAATCTCCTGTGGTGCTTGCTGCCTGGAAAAGCTGAGAGAAAGGTTTTCACGTGCTTCTAAGAGCCCCCGAGTCGGTGTAACGGTTGGTTCCGTGCTGGTGGCGGAGGGCGGCAGGGTGGGATGCTCATGTGCGGCAGCCCCGCCATGGTTGTGCTGCAATTCGGGGGTGTTTCCTCAGCTCCCCCTGCGCCGGGGTCCCCTCTAGCCCTGGGCGAGGCGGGTGGGTGCCTGTCCCCAGAGCATCGCTCCCTGGCTCCGCTCTGGCTCCCTGAGGATCGTTGGTAAAACCTACGAGAAATTAAAATGCTATTAATCCCCTGAGAGTGAGCCCTCGGCTTCCTGCCGTGGCATACACTGCTGCCGGCGAATGTCCCACCAGTTTTCTGCGCTGAAACACAATGTTGGATCGCAGGCAGGGTCCAGCCAGACTGAGCACCACGCTGCTCCCCATGGAGGTTAGAGCAGACCCCGGCGCTGCCAGCTGGGCTCCAGCACCGACGGAATAGTGATATAGAAACCATCTTTACTGAGAGCGCAAAGGACATAGCACATATCATAATTATTCGCTGCGAAATTAGCAGTGGGGGTTTTTTGCTCATTTGCATGCTTGTTGACTAGTAGAGCCTTAAAATATTTTATTGCTTTTAACAAAAATACCGTCACTTGATAGTTGCAGGAGGCTTTAAAATAAAAGGACAGTACAGTGGGAGGGCCAAGTCTGAAATTTGCACATTACCTTACTAAAACGCACATGCGGATAATATCATTAAAGCAGAAAAAAAAAAATTAAATCTTTCAGCACTGTAGTGTGAAAGCGATGGCCTCCATGTTGCTGTGAAGCAGAAGCGGAAGTTCGTTACTGCAGAAGTTGCGCTGTGTTAGGAGAGATGTAACGATTGCTTTCTTTATCAGCAAGACTTGAAATTTAATGTCCGACCTTTTCGGGGAACTGGAGTTTCATGAGTGTCGAACAAATAACAGCCTAAGGAAGCCAATAGCTTCCCCAGGATCATAATTGTGTTTAGTCTGCGTTTGCAGTAACTTGTGTATCTGCCTTTAAAAAAGGCCAGGGGGGGGAAAAAAGGAAAGGAAAATTTAGACTACAAGGTTTATTTTGTGACCGTTGTATTCCAGCTATTTGGAATGAAGCCATGAGGCATATTTCAACCTAGATGGATTTGCACCGTAATTTTTATTTACCTGTGTGAGAGGCGGGGGTGCGGCGGCACCCCGTGCCCCTGGCGGGTGGGGGTTCTGCAGTTGGGCTGCAGCCGCCGCGCGCATCGGAGGCAGGCTGCGGAGGACACTGCGGATCCCTTAATGTAGTTATCCTTTAAGTGCTACCTTGCTGTAAATGCTGAAGGGAGCAGCTTTGCTTCCAGGAGGACAGCTGGAAGCGTGGCTGGACGAAGCCCAGGGGTGCTGCAGGTGCAGTGGGACCTGGCTGGGCACGGAGCATCCAGGAGGATGGAGGGATCAGCCAGGCGGTTCCCACCCAGCGCCGGCCACACAGCTGGCTGCAGTCCAGGGCCTTTTCCAGCCATTTCTGAATTGAATTACTTTCTTAACTGACTTTTTTTGTTTTGTTTTCTTTTATTTTCTTCTTTAGCAAAAGATTCCTGTTTGATTCAGTCTTACTCAAGCAGGAGCTGGGGTTTGAAGGAAAGCGCTGGTGTGAGCTGAGCTGGATGCTTCGGTCCTTGCTGGCTGCGTGTGCACATCAGTTTTGCGCACCTCCAGTCACATATGCCTGCTCGCCTATAGGCACCAGGCCTCTATAGGGACCCTGGGGCTGCTTGGGCAGGCAGCAGGCTGCCAGAGTGGCTGCTTTTATGGAGTAACAATTGGAAA
>VXBH01009550.1:273515-294599 GCA_013400035.1 Rynchops niger
GCCCTGCCTGGCGCCGGCGGGGCCGGAGGTGCGACAGCCCGGCTGTGGGAGCCGGGAGCGGCCACAGGGTTCGGGGGAGAGAGAGCGCCGGCGGCGGGGTCCGGGGTGGCCGTGGCAGGCCGCGGTGCGGGGCTCCCGCCCGGCCGTGCCTCTCTCCTGGGAATGCGGGTGCTCCAGAAAAGCGCAGTTATTTGGGTTAGGTTGTTAAAGAAGACGGTCTAACTTCAAAGAGACGTCGGCGGTCTGGGCGCGCATCGCGGCGTCGGGCCGCAACCCGGCACTGGTTGTGCTGCCTGTCCCCTCGGGAGTGCCCGCGTTCACGGCGTGGTGTAAATAGGTATTATTTTTTTATTCTTTTTGGAGAAAGTTCGTGAATTCAGAACTTTGTCTCACGTCTAGTTACTGTAAACAAATCAGTTTGTGAAGACGTTAGTACAGTGGAAGAGAAAAATGGAGAAAAGCCTTTATAGAATGTTTATTTTAGAAAAACATATGATTATTTCTTTTAGAAATGAATTATTTCTTTTGGTGATTTTTTGAGGGGGGGAATATATGCTGCAAAACATGTCAGTCGCAGAAGCACACAGGTGACAAAGGTGTAGAGATTAGTGAAACTGCATGAGAGCAGGTTCAACAGAGATGTAACGGACAGGTACATAAATAATGAATAATAATACTGAATAAACAGCTGGAGTACATCTTTGGCACTATGGAAAAAAGGTTCTAATGAAAGTGACAACAAGGAAATAATTTGCATAATGAATAATTAACTGACGGTACTTACTACTGCAGGGGAGGTTTCGGGTGAGCACCTGAGGTCGGGCGCTTGGATGAGTCTCAGGCTTGGGCCCAGCCTGCTTGTGTTGGGAGCTGACATACAACAATATTATGACAATTTAAAGTAGATAAAAAAGAAATTAAAGGCTTGGCATCCCCAGCTTCACTGGAATGGGTGACAGAAGTGCCGTGGGTGGAAGGCTGTGAGGTAGCAGTGCAGAAACCTGAGGTGTTGGGTGTCCCCCTGCTTGCCAGGCTGAGCGGGGAGCTTTGCCCAGGAGGTTTCCTGCAGCGTGGAGCATCCCGACAGCCCCTCTGGAGGGGACCGGGTGCTGGGTGCATGCTGGGCTGAGTGGGGAGCTTTTCCCAGGAGGTTTCCTGCGGCGTGGAGCATCCCGATGGCCCCTCCGGAGGGGACCGGGTGCTGCGTGCACGCCGAGCTGAGCTCTGCAGTGGCAGCCTGTCCTTTAGCAATTTAAACTTTGTGAGGCCTACGTCACTCTGCTATCCTCGGCTTGTGTCGGATAGGGTGTGGACCAGGACATTGTAAAATGGAATTGAGCTTCCCTGGATTTAAAGGTTGGGCTTCTGAGCTACAGAACTCCTTTAGGCTTAGTTGTAACAAAAGGTGTTTAAATAGAAAAGTGATGGCGATGATTGAACATTTCAAGTTTAACAAGCAGCTAGTCTCCAGACTTGAGAAAATTTTGAGAACTTATTACCCTGTACGTTCTATGTATGAATTAATGGTAATTGTGGAGCCTGCCTAATCTACATGACACCTAAAAATACAGGATTGTGCAGTTGTTATTTACTCGGGCTACTGAGGAAAGATACACAGGCAACAGGTTTCTTAGTCTGATACATGAAAGAGAAAGTAACAGGGCATATTTATTGTCTCATTTTCCTTAAAGCCGTCATTGGATTAAATTTATTTTAAAATGGCAGGCAAGGGTCTGAGTCCAAGGATGCTTTGTTGTACTCTGAGGCAGTTGTATCAATGGGCAAAACTGGGGCATTGTGTGAGCAATTTGTAATTTGCTTGTGTCAGGAAACAGTGCCAAAGCTGTCCTGTGAAACCCCCTCTCCGCTACAGCGGAGGGTATGGTTTCTATGCATCGACTGCACAGTGCCAGCCTTCCCTGGGGTGGGAACAGCCTTGCTTTGTGATTTCTTTTCATTTAGCCACAAAATCCTCCTTTATGCTGGCTGTCTCAGAAGTGTTGTGAGGCACAGCTGTGCCACGTGCCGGACAGGCGCAAGCTTCATGTTTTTCTGGGCTGAAAGCTGTACTGCAAACACGGGAAATGGCCAGTTCAGAGGTATCCAATGACTGCCTACGGCTCCAGCCCTCCGAGGCAGATGTCTGATCCGCGTTCTTCACCCTCGTGGCAGAAGATGTTAGAGTTGTAGGTCTGGGAGATTAGCGAGGTAATGGATAGTATCTGTCTTCAGGAGCACCAACAAAACAGTTTAATTAGTGGAAGCAGAGAATTTTAATTTAAAATTTCTCTGGTATATTATTATCTAATTGCGGAAGTAATCATAATCATAATTTAGAATATTACCCAGACGCTTCTCCGTAGGCAGTGAGGGCCAAGGAGTTATTATTCTTTTTGCCTCGCTGTGGCCAGTGTACCGTGTCATGGGCCCGATTCATCCTGGGGAGACCTGGGAGATTGTGAAATCATAATCCTAAGCAAGATCTGGGCATGGGGGTTTAGTGGGATGCCGTGTGGGTTCCTGGAGCACCTCACCATCGTGCACAGTAGCCACACCACAGGCCCCTCGGAAGGGCTGGGGCCGTGGGTCAGGCTCTGCTGCTGCCGGCCGCAGCATGCTGGGGGGGCACCTGAAAATTCCAGGGGTTTTGGCTGATTTTACTTCAGACTGGAAAGGCTGTTAGTTCATTCTGCTTTGGGAATTTCAACGATATAATCAGAAATAAATAAGTGTGACTTAAGCTGCTTCAAGCCGTAAATGTAGACATTCACTTTCAGTTTTGGAGAAAGGTTAATTTTGTTTTGCATTAATCCACCTCTTGAATTCTACTGCTTTGTTGCTTCACTAAGTCTCAGATGCTGTTCATAATTTTCTGGTATTACTAGGTAATAATTACTGAATTTACATTCTGCTGCCTGTAGTGAGGCCAAGGATTGAATAAACTAACATATTTAGACACCTCTGTGAGAAATACCACACACTGACAAGCATTTGAAAGTAGCAGGTGCTGCTGTTGCTTTCTTTTATAACCTAGTTTGCATGGAGGTTTCTGGTGCTTGTCCAGTTTGCACGTCTCAGGAGCACTGAAAATGCTAGTTTACAAAAGCGTATGAGCAGGGAATATACTACTGAAGAGAATCTGTAACGTCATTCACTGCAACCTGCCCAGCAAGGGATTTTCAGAGGACTGCTAAACGTGGCCTTTGCACAATGTCTCAGCGGCATCGCTTTGCATCCCTGCAAATATGACTTCCCTGAGCTTAGAGCCCGTGGATATTGTAAAACTGGAAAATAAATTTGAAGTGCAGGAGATGGTGATGCATCACACCAAACAGCTGCAACAAACATGAAACAGTCAAAAGGGTGTTGCTCCACAGGGCCATTATTTTGGTTGCCCAGAGGAGACAGTCTGTTAAAGCTGCATGGCTTGAACTGTCCATGGCCACAGCCAAGGTTCTTATATGCGTGCTGTAGATGAAGATCTTGTGTGCTGTAGATGAAGATCTCGCGTCCAGTTCGGATTAAACCATATGCTTTCCCCTGTGTTTTTATTTCCTTTAAGTACTTGTTTTATTCTGCTGCTTTTGATGTAATGCGAAGGTGGTAATGACACAGGAATGCCTGTAATTAGGAGGATGAGCCTTAGCACCTCTTGACGTCCAGAACAGAGGATGATTGCTACTTAGGAACCACATCTATATAAACTGCAAACATCGTTTTTCTAACAGTACTAACACAGAGGAGGTCACACGTGTTGCATTTTAAAAGATGCCCTGCATTAACTATTCATTACTTTGAAAGGCTTAATGTGTGTTTTCCTTTGCCTTATGCACATTTCAAATGCTATGAAGAGGCGATTTTGCTGTTAGCAAAGACCAGCTTGTTAAGATAAAACTGCAAAAAAAAGTTCTGTTCCCTTTTGTTGTCATATTCTTATGATTTTTGTCCATGCCGAGGATGACTTCAGTAATTATGGATATTTATCAAAAAATTCCTGCAGCTATTCCTGTCCAGAAGGAATTTTACTGTGGTTGTATTTTGTATATTTTTGTGACAGTTTTCCAGTAGGAACAGGGAAGGACACCCATGTCGGTGATCGGGTGTTACCTGAAATAATCTGGTTTTTTACTGGTGTTCATTTGTAAGAGGTGGCAGAATAATCCTGCACACAAATGTGCGGGTGCTGCCAGAGGGTCCAGAGACGTGCTGCAGCGTGAGTGAAGCTTGGATGTGTAGATCCAGGATTTCGGTTAATGTGGTTTATACACCTAACAGCTGTAAGGTGTGGAATCTGGCTGGGTTTGATCACTTCCCTGGGGACTTGTACGTTTAAATCTGTCCTGCTGATTTCAGCCCCACGCAGGGCAGAGGGGTGGCAGGGTGACCTGGGACAGGCAGAGGCTCCAGGGCTTTCCTTTGCCTGCATATGTGGTGGTCCCCACTATTTGTGTTCCTTAGGGATTAGAGCAGTTGCCTAGGGTTAATATTATTATTTTTATTTTATTAACAATTATATATTGTAAACTTAGTTTCCCAAGTAATGCAGCAAAGTAAACGACATTTCCTTCCTAGCACCCCATAATTATTTACCGAAAGGATAAACACGTGAATGGTGTTTTATTGCTATCCTCGGTCACATTTGGAGTCTGTTCTGCTCTGGGTATGTGCAATTGTAATTCCCATTAGTGTCAATGAGAGTTTGCAGCAATTAACAAGGAAAGAGAAGGAACCATTAAAACAGTATCACAGTTGTGATGAAACGTGAACACATCCCGAGATAAAAAAGTATGTTCTAAGATAAAAAAAAAATACACATTTAATATTAAAAGAGGTGAAGGTTTTGCATATGGCACTGTATAGTGGAGCGTGGTTCCTGTTAAGGCTGTTCAAGCAAGCAGTCCATGTCTCCCATTCTACCTTCGGCAGTTTGTGCAGGGCGAACATCTTAGTCATTGCTTCCTTTGGAGAATAAAGCTAGTGACAAATGTTGGTTTACGCTGTTTTGTGCATTCAGAACCAGCAGTAAGTTTTCGTCCTCTGTGGCTGGTAAGAAATTTCATCTGTAACTTGGGTGGAAGCAAGAGGAGAGCCCAGCAGCAGCGCTGAACTGGTGCAGTTCGCCGCATAGTGGGCTGCCCGTGCCTGCTGGGCTGGTTGATGGCTGTGTGAGGGTTTTGTGTGTGCTGACCTTGAGGTGAAATCCAGCTATGTGTCAGGAGAATTGCTTTTCCCCTGGGATCAATTAATTTTTTAAGATGTGTACTTGCTGTCAGCCACTACCCTGTGAAATAGGCCTTGTTTCAAATTATTTGCATGTGCTGCATTGTTATAAAAGAATATTTTTATCCAAGATATCTTTATTAGAGGTAGCTGGGAGAACTCTATTTTAATGTACTATAACAAAAAAAAAGAGTCAACATTTGCCGTAGCTACTGTTTGTCCTCATTAAAGTCTCACTTTAGTTGTCACTAAATGCAGCTTGAATTTTTAATGGAATGTTCACTATTTGGTATTAATTAGAAATATCAGCAGCAGTTTATAAGGTAAAAGTATAGTTTTGTCACTAGGATGCTAAATAGTGCAGTCAGAGCTCATTTTTGTTTGCACAGGATACCCGAGGAAGCCGGGACTGAGTAAACCAAAACTGGCTGTGAGTTTTGCGTAGCCAGAGTATCGTTTCCATAAGGCAAGTGTATAATCAGCGTTACCCAGCGTGGGGGCACAGGTAGCGCTGCCGCCGACTCTGCGTGTCCTTCTGGAGCTGCCGGTCGCTGCTGGAGTCGAGTCTTAGGGAGAAGCAACTTCCAGCCCTTTTTTGAGCACTCTCAGAAAGCGTGCAACTGCCTGTGTTGCTCTTTGGACCTTTTGGCAAATATGCCAAATATTTGTTTTCACAAAAAAAAAAAATATTTTGGGGCATAAATATGCAAGCTGTATATTGGTGGCGGAATCAGAATGAATTTCAGCACAATCAAAAGAAGCAAGTACTTCTTAAAGTTAAAATATGGGTTAGAATTTGTCTAGTCATTTGACATTTTGAGAAGTGAGCTTTCACATAGCCCTCCATCGCTAGCCCAGCTGTATTTGGCTCATTTTATCAGTTCTTTGTTTGAATTTACAGGTGGCAGTTTAAACTTCTGCATATAGCCCAGGTTTTCCTATTGGAAGCATACCTTACTGTCGGCCCCTGAGGGAGGCTGCTGTTGTAAAAGGCATTTTTTTCACTTACGTACCTGCTATTAACGTTACATTCAGAGTTGGTTCTTACAAAAGTGCGTCAGTCTTCCTTGCAGTGTCACAGAAAAAAAATTAACAGAGCACGCACTGAATTTTTGCCTTATCGCACTGTACCACATTTTATATATCTTGTAGTGAGATGTTTTGTCTCTACAGTTTCAGGCTTTGTGTTTCAGAAGATTAATAGACTTAGCAGCCCTGTTTGCTGAGCTTAGTGATGATAACAATGTAATAAGTCATGAGACAGTCGCAGATCATCTGGCAAGTCAAAAGAGGCCTTGGGCTTGAACTCGGAGCAGGTATTATTTGGAGAGAAATGTAAAACGTTGAAAGCATTATAAATAACCTGTCCTGACTTGGGTGGCTGCAAGTTCAAGTTTGTGTGAAGAGCCTGCATGGGAAGCTCGGCTGACAGCATCTGCATTCACCCTTTATACCTATCCATGGATAGAGCGAGCAGTGTTTGTAAAGTACATGACAGTATTTCATGCGGCAGGTCCCAAACATGGAATGGTTCCTCTGGCTGCGCTCGGTGCAGGCTGGCGGAGCGGAGGTGGCGCTTGCCGGACCCCGGGCTCCTGCAGCCCTCGCTGCCCACATTCCGGCTGTGCCATTGGCTCCTGTGCCAGTGAGTCCGGCTGTGAGCGGTGAGTAAGGACTTGGGAACCCTGAGCATGTTTGGGCTCTGGGCCCAATCCTGCTTCCGGAGAAGTTAATGGGAATTTTTCCTTCTAAAAAAGGGAGAGCGGTCAGAGCTCCTCAGCTCGGTTCTGCAAGGCCCTCTGCACTCCTCTCTTGGTAGTCCTTTGTCCCCCAGATCCCACTCTACGTGGGGAGGAGGTGGTCCCACAGCGGGTTGGCTGCAGTGGGGCACGTGGGATGGGACCGTGCAGGATAGGAGCAAGCTCCTGAGACCGCTTCAGCTCTGGCATCACAATGACATTATCTCTGCTGCAGTGACACCTACACAGTATTCAAGGAGATAAGCTCTTCTTTTAAGTTTAAGTAAATTGCTCTAGGAGACAATGAAGTTTGCTGCGTTAATTGGGTCTAGATATACCTGAGGTCTTGAGCCTTTAAACTCTGTGCTCTCCGGGGACACCATGGAGGAGCGTGCAGGCTCCGGGAGCTCGCTGAACCAGGCGGACGTGTCAGGTTTTCCAAACAGGTTGCCAAACTGAAGGCAGCAATAATTAGGCCTGGATTCACCATAGAAAATACGTGTCTCGGTGTTCGCAGGCGCCCAAGAGCCAGTGCTCCAACATCTGCCGACTGTTGTTGGCGGAGGCGCAGGCGGGATGGGGGGCTGGCTGTGTGGAACCACCCGCCCTTCCTCCTCCTCGCCGAGCCCCAGGGTTGGCACTCGTTGTCCTGACTGACTGGCTATTTTGGCGGTGCTTGTGCCATCTGGTTTCCAAAGAAGAAAGGTCCTGTCAACTGTGCATACTGATAAACACGGCATGATTTACTTGTGAGAAACACACTCTTAGTGTTGTTTTTTTCCTGTGACTCTCTGAGGCTGGGGGGAAAAAAAAGTCCGAGCAAAAATGTTTCTTCCAGCGTTTGGAAGACTCTGTTAGCGCCTGGGCAGCATTCTTGACTTTGTGTGATCGCTTCTGGTTTTCAGTGAAATCCTTTCCATATGTAATTTTATAGGGGAATCCTTCAGTGCTGGATATGTAGGCAAAACTTAAAGTGACTTTGAGACTTCTTTCACAAGCAGTGCAAAATCAAAGGTAGCGAGTCTGTGATACTGATAATGTAATTTTGTGCTTTTCAGCTTTTTGATGTGTAACAGTTAGAAATGTTCTTCTGGGAGCGCAGGCACTTACTGCTATGACTTAGCTCTGCAAACTGCTTAGAAGAAAGTCCCTGGGAAAATATCTTGCTTGCCGCTTATCAGCGTTTTATTGAGCTCCTGTATTTATGTGCAAATATATTTGATAAATTAATCTTTAATGATGCAATTTTATGTGAAAAGTAGATGCGGCTCTGTTCAGTTCTTCTAATTAAATACAGCTCATGGTGTCAACTAAAATGCAAGAATTTGAACTTCTTTCACTCATTTTTCTGCCTGCCTGGCAAAATTATTGCTTTGGGTTTGTTTGGTTTGTTTTCTACAACATCTGAGTATTCTGTCTTTAATCACCATTTTTATAAAAATTGCTTTTTCTTAAATCTTTTCAGAAGCTATTTTCCAGATATTCCATGGTTTTTATATACGACTAGAATTTTAAGCTTTCATATTTGGTATTTTTAAATGGCTTTTAGATGTAAGAGTGAGAACACAAGGAAAATGGTAACCTTTTGAGCTTTTTTCCAAAATTCCTTTCCTGTGCTGTTCAATTTGGGTAGCTTGTGCAGGTACATTAATGAAACAGGAGACGCATTGAGGAGAACTCAAGTAGAAAATAGAGAGGAATCTTCCATGCAAGGAATATTTTGGGAAAGCAGATGAGAACAGCGGAGGTGGACAGTGATGATAAATGGTTTGGGTATGATGTGAGCCTCCTAAAGACAAGAGTTCCTTGGAGCCGTGCTGGGGGGATCGCTGGGTGCTCTTGTCTCTGGAGGCTGATGGGTGGCTCAGCTGTTGTCCCTACCTCCCTGAGCACGTGGGCTTGCAGCTTTGCTGTCTACTTGGCCGGGGGACCTCTGCCGCGGCTCTTCTAGAAAGAAAATAGACAAGGAGCTGTGGAGTTGAAGCTGTTATTTTGGCTTGTTTCAACATGATGAGTGTTTAAAACAACAGGGCTATAAGCTGAGTGCTTCAGATAATTTTTAAGAATTGTCTAAAATTTTTGGTCCACACCTGTGATCCTTTGACATGTTAACGTTGGTATTTTTATTCTGTTGTAGCAGGCGTTTTGGGGAAAATGATCCATTTTTATGTTGCATGTATATATAGAGGCCATTTCTTCTGCAGGAAGTAGTGATAGGAGTTTGAAGGTTCTGTGTTTTGTGATTTGGCAGCGGTTGAGCATAGAAAAGGTTGTCTACAGAGCGAGCAGAAAGGACACAGTTCACTTCTTGCTGACGAAGGAGACTACTGGAGGGAGGCCGGACTGGCAGCCTTGTGTGCAGGGCTCTGCTGGGGCGGTGGACAGTGCTGCCCCTCAGCAGAGCGGGCTCAGAGCGAGTCGTGGGCACGTCTTCAGGGGGATGACAAATAAAAGCAATCCAGCAGCTTTTACAATGTGAGACTATGCGGAGTACAAGGATGCAAGAGGGTAATGAGGGGACTGCATTTGTTCTGCCTCAGAGACGTTCCTTGATTGTTCCATGGAAGATGGGAGCTCAGAATCTGAACTCGGGAGTTCAGATAGCTCAGCTGTGCAACAGCCATAAATAAAAACTCAGCAAGGCAGTGTTTACAACCCAATCTATAACCCAGAAACAAAAACGATTAAAGATCTGACTGGCCGAGCTGGAAAGCCCCAGTAGCTACTGTGCTTGGTGATGCAGAAGGTGCCACCACACTCACTGCACCTTCCATGCCAGGATGCTGCTTGCTCTTTTTCTCTTTTTTTAATATAATAAGTTTAGTGAGCTCAGATGACAACAGCCTGTGGGAGATCTCGTGTGCCTTCATGTGTTCCACCAACGGTGTCCCTGAAGCCAATTTTGCTCAGTGGCCTCAGGAACACCCCAGGATCCTGTGGTGGCACTGGCTGGGGTTTCTGCTGCAGCGCTGGCTGCAGGCGTGCTGGCCTTGCAGCTCCCTCCTGTATGAGCACAGACCCCCTAGAAGAGCTGAAGTAACCAGAAATCTCTCTTTCATCCTCCCTCAAGTTCATCTTTATAACCCACAGCAAAAGGCTAAAAATGAGAGCAAAGTTGTATCCAAGCGTGTACTGAAGCAGCATTACACCAGCCGGGTCATTCCAACAACGGGGAATCCATGAGCAAGATGAGTGTTATTAAAACTCATCACCAAAGCCAGCTCTTGATGGAGGAGGGGAGGAAGGCTAACCCTAAGCACCTGTGCGCAGGGCACCGCCGTGGCGGGAGGTTGTCCCCAGGACCTGCCTCGCTGTCCCCCTTGCTGGGGATACCCCGCTTAGGGGTTACAGCTTGCCTTCGCCAGCCACCATGCTTCTCCGTGCTGAGGTTTTGTGCAGAAGAAGCTGTTCTGAACAGGGGCCGTTAGTGGGTTGTTTTTCATGGTTATTGGTAACTATGTAAATATCATGATTCAAGATGAACAAGCATAACAATAAATTATAGCAAATACTGATTTTAAAAATGGTCTCAAAGACATTTTTCACTTCTTTCCTAACATAAAGCATAGTCATTCAGTTTTTGTTACTTCTTTTTAATACTGGTGACTAATTTGGAGCTTTTCCTTGATGTCTGAAGACACATGTATTTATTTAGCTTGGGTGAGGTTGTTCACGATGCAAAATTAATCACATCAGTTAGTGTTTCTGTGATGCTGAGCACTGTATGTGTAGTGATCTCTGTTAAGTCAAGGAAAGCGTTTTCTAAACTTGATTAATTTTGCTCTGTACTGAAGAATCATTTTGCTCTTATAGTGCATAACAGTTATCTCGGGTACCTCAGATGGTGACAGAGCATAGAGTTAAACACACTGTTCTCTAGGATTTAAATTCTCACATAAATAATAAAAATAAATTATTTTAGTTTAATTTTATTTTCTGATAAGTCATACAGGCTTTTTTACTGTGCTGGAAGGAGATGACTGATAACTATAAATTAAGGCCAGAATGTGTTAAAACATAGAAAATACTGTACTTTGGATTTGAGATTCTTTGAGACACAGAAAGCTTTGAACTGAAAGGCAGCTGGCTTTATCTCCTGTCTTGCAACAGATGCTGGAGTAGTTTTGCAGCACTGTCCTTGCCTTGTGATTCATGTTAATGTTACCGGGAGCCAGGCATGACATCCTTGCACCAAGCTGGCCAGGCTCCCTGTCCTTGGTGGCCCTGGTGTGGCAGTGGTGCCATTGTGGGCGACTGGGGGACTTCCAGAGGTGTGGGTCCCTGGAGGTGCTGTGTGCACTGTGGTCCTGGGGGGTGCTGCTCTCCTGCAGTCCCTCCCACATCAAGCAACCCCATTTTCACCCATTCCCATGCCATTTTCTCATCCTTGGAGAGAAGCATGTGATTGTCACAGCATTGCCACAGCTCACCATTACTGAGCTGAAGTGACCCAGCCATCGAAACCTGAGTTCTAACTTGCTGTCGAAAGTGGAACTGTGTCACGTGTTCCTCATTAGCTGTATTCGTGTCCCTTTTTGTTTGCCCTCAAGTCAGATGCAAGATGAAGCAATGAACGTAATTATAACTTCTGACTGGGCTGGCTAGCAGTGTGCCGTTGGGACAGTGGGCAGTTGGTGGGGAGGTGGTCTGCATTAGATTTCACTGAAGATGCTGTGGTGTTCCCCAGCAGTCCGGCTGTGGCAGCCGCCTCTCTGCAGGGCGAGCAGGGCCCTTGACGTATGCAAGGATGTGGTAGCTGCATCCAGACTCCGAATTCATAATCATTCACATAACAAAATGATCAACATGCTGTCCTGCAGCATGGCGATCAAGAAGAATAAGGGCAAGAACTTGGAAATCTAGAGTTTGGTGATGGGGGCAAACATGGGAGGGGGTGCCTGACCTGGGGCAGGTTAGAGAAGCTAAGTGGAGGATCTTGTTGGCTGGAGCAAATGTTACTAGCAATAAATTAATAATACTGTTAGTACTGACCATGTGTATACCATAACCCATCAGGTGCTCACCTGGTGGTCTCCCAAAACTCATTTTACCCGCTGCTTTATCCACCCGTTTCTGGGGAAGAAAAAAGACACCCTTTGCAACCAGGGTTGTGTGGCAGCTGCTTTAGGAAAGGAAGCGAAAAATTATATATCAGATTGTAAAAAGTGTGAACCTTAGCAATAATAAGGTGCTGGTATGTTTTCCCATGCTCTAAAGTAGATATTAAAGCATCTGACCTGCCAGACGTGAGGCTGGGTGTCTGCCGCATCTCATGCGAGGGAGAACTCCTCCGGGTCACTTTTCCTCTCTGAAACCATTGGCATCAGCTGAATTCAATGTTAGAGGGAAGCGGTTGCTTCCGTTGCTGAGTCATGGATGTTGCTTTTTTTCTGTAGTAGTTGTTGTCATGGTTGATGATAATAATCTTGGTTTTTATAAATATAACATTTTATATACACACACAGGTACAGTTAGAAATCACCTGTCAATATTGGGAGTGTTTTTCAGTGATGTGTAGGTATCCTTTTTGCCACTGTTACAAGTACCTCCCAGTTTGGAGTCTCAGCTGTGGAACTTGTCCTGAGGTTCGTCATGTGGCTGTGTTCTTGAGGAAAACACCCCAAACCTGCTGCATGCCGGGTGGTTGTTGTCAACGTTTGGCTGCATAATTGACAGGCACCCCCGCCTGCCCCCACTGAAACAAGCAGGAGAAGTAACACGTAATATAAAGTCACACACGTGCATGATGCAGGAGACAGTAGGAAACATTTTCCAGGTGAAATGTGGTTTTCTGGTGTCTGGGGACAGCGTGGGGTGGACAGTTCGGAGTGACCAAGACCCTGGGTTTGTGGGAGACTGATCCTGGTGTGATGCTGTTAACACAGGTCATCTCGCTCCTCTCCTGCATTGCTTGGCTTACGTATGTTTGCAGTTAATCAAACAAAATGTCTTTAATGTGCAAGTGTCTGATTAATAAGTAGCTCTGTACTTTTTGGAAGAGTGCACAGTTATTCTGATGTGGCCTCTCAAATGTCTTTGTATAGAAATGCAATGTTTAAAATTAATATTAATTAGAACAAGCACATGAAACTGATTCTAATAAAAGAACTTATGGTTATTTCAATTCAGTTTGTTTTCTTTTTAAAAAAAATTACTTCTCAGTTTTAAGTTAAATAACTAGATTACTGTTATTTTTAAAGAAGATAAACAAAACAAATTCTTTTTAGACTTGCATAGGAAATGTCATATCTTTTGTGGTTGAAATTTTCTTACGTTAGGATAATACAGAACTTGTAATGTAAATGCTATGGCAAAGGAATTATAGTATGGATATGTTTTTACTACCTGAAACAATATTTGCAGCTTTAGTGGTGTGGATGGATATGGGAATGCTTTATAATACATAAATCAACCCCAAAATGGATTAAATGCAGAGTAGTCCTTCCTGCTATTTTGTGTCTGTGGTTTACAAGTTGAAAGAGCAGAATAATAGCCAATAACCAGTCTGCACATTTCCTAGTCTAGAGACAGACACTGGCCTTCCCCTATTTTAGTTTATAAATACACTTCCATCTAAGGCTGTCAGATAATGTGAATTCTGCATCTCTGTAAAGTCCCAAATTTTGTAAAGGAGATTGATATATACCATAGGTTATTAAAAAAAAAAAAAAAATTTCAACAGGCATATTTCTTGACTTAAAAGTTGGTTTGTTTTTGGTTTTTTTTTCATTACAGCAATAGTGGTTACTTTATAACCATCTACTCTTTAAAGGAAAGAGGACTTTTCAGTATAACTTTCTGACTTGAAAATAGCACTAATTAATCTAAAGTAAGAAAGGATTGGGCTATAGGATTTGTACATCAGTGCCATGACAGTGTTGTTAGGAATTGGTTCACAGTTTGATGAGGGACGTAAATCTTGGAGAACTGATTTCAAGGCAGTATCTTCTGCACACTGCAGTAACGTGTGTGCAGTTGGGGCCACTTACTTAATGACAGGTTGCCTCTTTTTTCATTATTTACCCAGTTTTCATGAACTAAGCGCACTTGGATGTGTTAAATTCAGATGTAATGTCACAGTTAGGTGTTTCTGCTAAAACGGTTTCAGAAACTGTGAAATATACTCAAAATAAATACATGTCTGATGAGGATCTGCCTAAGAAGCCCACTGAAGGCAGTGGGAGGTTGAGCTGCCTTCCCAAGCAACTCTGTCAGAGCTAAAACAGTACAGAAATAACCTTTAAAACACTACTACTAGTACTACTACTACTAAAACTATGTATATTATGCAAAATATCTGGGTCACAGAAGTAGTGTTGGCAGTTTTTTTACAAATCCAATGTGAGACTTGCTTAGTAAGTTCAATGCTAATACACACTTGTAGTTTTACCAAACTCTGTTTAAGTCACAAGTTGCTGGGCTGCAGGGGGCTGTGAAATATATCTCAAATAACGCGGTACCCAGGCATTAGTTTTACTAAAGAGTATTTTTCTTTAACCAGTCCTTCACTGTTATATGGCCAAGATGTTAATTAGCTCATTGTTTCAGCTTAATTTTGTGACAGTGCTATAATTATATCCCTCAATTGTGCCATGAAGTAATTGTTGTATCGTTTCCAAATTTTATGTTGAGATATGTTTTTGGTAAACTTTGAATTTGGCAGAGGTGTTTTGAAAATACTGTAAGGCAGTCAGTAATTTTTGTATTTCTTTCTTTAAAAGACAGCCATTTGGCAATTTCAAGCTTTGAGACTGTACTGTCAATGTAAATAGAATATTGATTTTATTCCATTTCCTATCTCATTAGAATCATTGTCATGAGGGTGGATTCATGTTGTGTAATTATCTGTTCTTGCTGACAGTTCTCGTGTCATTGAGACTGACATTTTCAGCTTCCACTTTGAGCATAAAAATAGCATTCGTCTTTTCATGTTCTTCTTTAGTGTTGTGCTTTTTTGCCTGTCCAGCTTTTAAACATCTTTCTTTCTAAGAGACGTGCGTGAATTGAGATAGAGAAAACAGGAACGTCCAGCAAACTCAGTTACAGGAAGAGAGAAAACAATGGCTCTTTGGGAATGGTTCCCAGTGGAGTGACACGCTCCCCGTTCAGATAGCTTATTTTTGTGTCAAAGACTGTAACCAAGAGAGGAGGAAAAACGTATCATTAACCTGGCTGGACAACATTTCTTTATAGCAATAATGGGAAGTAATAAAAATTGAACATGTTTAATCAGAACTTAGAAACCATACGCACATGGTCCTTCCTGTGTTAGTTTCACTTTCTCAGACATTTCCAGATAACCTTTCAATTGATTTCTGAAGCTGTTTCTTAATCATTTTCATTGATCCAGCTCAGCAGACAACTAAGTCACCCCTGATACCCTCTTAAGGAATGACTTAGTGTTACTTCAGTCTTTTGTCTTCTGAGAATCACTTTTTAATTTTTTTTTCAATATTTTTAGCTTCATTTTCCTTGTATTCCTGATAATCAGTGAAGGCAAGGTAAATGGACAGTATGCTTTGTCCAAACCAATGTTGCAACAGTCCCAAGAAAAGTGGCAAATACTTTCAAATTTCAAAAGGTGAACTGCAAAAACCAGCTGTGGATTAAGAAGAGCCTTTAGCACTGAATGGCCTACTAGGCCATTCTGGTGCTATCTGGAAACTGTCAGCCTCCAAATAAATTTTAATTAAATTTTTTAAAAAATTGTTAAAAAATCAACTCAACCCCTTTCCTGTCCTCTCGCTACAGTTTCTCCTTCTGGATCTGTTGCAGTTTTTCTTAGCTTATCAGAGACAGCTCAAAGAGAGATGTCAATATATGTGCTGGGTTTTTTGTCAGACAGTGGTATCCTGTTGTATTTGAGGCTTACTGGGGACTCCTTACTGACTTGGAATATCACAAGAGAATTTCAAAATGAGAGGAAAATAGTTTATGCAGATACAAAAAAATAATTCTATACTAACATCTTCCTTTATTTATCGGAGATATTGAAGATAGACCTCTGGTCTGAAGTCAGTCTTTATTTTTGCTAGAAGGCTATTTTTAAAGCTGACATTTCTGGTTATGTTTTCAGGTAGATAACAAATTCTGACAAAACAATTTTTCTTCAAGTAACTGTGCAGACAAAATATACATCTAGCATTTCTGCACATCCAGAAGATTTACCTTTGAGGTATCACAGCTCCTTGGAGTAATACTTTTTGTACCTGGCAGCCTGAAGAATGAAGGGTGAAATTCAGCCTCGTTTAATGCAGTTACAGATATATCACTGACCTCAACAGGAGCAGGATTTCACTGCGAGTAAGCAGCTAGTCCGACTCCAAATAGAAAACTCATTTCAAAGCTAGGAATAAAACATAGTTTCATGAGTTTTACCAGGGAGATTACTCCTTTCACTATACGTGAGCACAAAAGATAGTTTTCAGCTATTTTCATTTTGTATGTTGCCTTCATGCTGTCTTTCTTTCCTCATTAGGGGTGACTGCTGTTGTAATGAGAGTGAAATTAAGTATCTTGTTCTGAAAATGTGGCCTTTAACTTGGTTTGGCTTTAGCATGTAAAATACGTCAATTGCTGCTCTAACTCTTCTTGGTATTTGGAAAAATCAATAGTTGGTATGGGTTGTATACCAAACTGATGAACAGGAGAAAATCCCTGCTTAGAGCTGTTTCACAGCTATTAGCTATTCAGAGCTATTACCGCCTGCACTGGCATCACCTTCTCCTGTGGATCTCACAGGGAATAAACGTTCATAACAAAATAAAACACTCAAAAGTCATCATTTTGTGCTGTGCAAAGAGCGATGGTGGGAGGAAGCAGATACATCTATTATCTGTATCTGTGGAGGACAAGAATGACTTGCCGTACACCTTGACTGGAGGTCGGGTGATGTTTTAGGCTTCCAAAAGCTCTCTGATGTGAAGGGCAGTCCCACACAAGGCGGCTGGGGATGCTTGGAGCCTGTCCCACCAGGGTGCCCAGATGGGCCTGCTGGCATGCGGCCGGGGTAGGCGGCATTGTGAGGTCCTGGCATATTGTTCTGTGCCACTTTCAAATCTCTTGGTGCTAATCTGTCATGGCTGGGTAGCGGAGCACAGGTAGGAGAACCAAACTTGTTAGCCTGAGCACTTGTTACGGAATGAGTTTTCAAGACCCGAGTCTCTGCTGTATCCCCAAGTGTTGGTCAGTAGTCACTGCTGGCATGGGAGGACTCTGACTTCTGAATTTTAGCCAGCTGAAGTAAATAAATCTCTGTGTTTATCGAGAAGGCACCTAGCTGTTAACTTGTGCTTGCAAGTAATTGTACATAGTTGTTTCTCTCCTGCTAGTAGGGATTAAAAATCTGGGCATGATTAGAAGTGTCCTGGCAAGGAAAGTACAGTGCCTGTTATTATTAGCTGTCTTAGGTGTGCTTTACTTCTGCTGTAGTTTGTTCTAATCATTTAGTCCTTAGAAAAACAATCCTCGTAGATTTTCCTTGTCTATTGGTTTGCATCCACACTGAGCAGCGCTGCTTCCCAAGATGTGTTTCTGATGACAGTCTCAGTGATGCTGTTTTGAGGGGTGGAGGGGGAATGTACAAATTGTGGAGTGGTGTCTTTAGAAACACAAGGACCTGAACAACCTTCCCCCTAGATGCAGGATGCTGCTGGGGGTTCCAGTGCTGGCACAATTCCCATTGTCGGTGTCGCCAGTGGACTCCAATGTTGTCCTTGCAGGCACTGGTGCAAGGGCCCCTCTGCTCTGTGCTCCAGGCGGCTCTTTTGGGATCCCCAGGCAGGACAGAAGTTATAATTTATTATGGAGTTGTATTTACATGTGGCACCAGACTTCTGTGGCAAAGCTGGGCATCTGAAACTCATCTCAAAGAAACACCCGTTCCACCTTGGCATCTAAGGGCAAGGTTTACCCTCTCGTTTCTAGATGTTAAATGCCAGGGTGTTTTTTTAAGCAGATGGTGTTCATCACGAAGCTCTTAGTTCACCTGCAATATGTTAATGGGAGGAAGCAGCGTGCTTGAGTAATCATTCTCTCCTGGATGGGGCATGCGGGCATGCCATTGCCTCAGCCCTCGGGTGAAGGCAGACCCGGGCTAGCCTGCGGTGACCCCGACGTGGCTGTGTGCCAGCGCGACTGGGGCTGCACAGCAGGGCACGGCCATGCCTTGGGCAGCCGGGGCCCAGCCGGTCCTGCGAGGAAGCGCCGTTTGGGGTCTGTCCTGAGGCGAATACCGGCGGGGGCGCAGAGGCCGTGCCGCCGCCTGACCCCGGCCGGCGACGCCCGCAGCGCTGTAACGGGCGGGGCGGCGGGCCCGTGTCTCTGCGGCTGTTCCCCGGGGGGAGCCAGTACCCCGAAGGGAGCCGGTGCCCGGCGAGGCCCGTGGCGAGGGGGAGGGAGGAGGGGTGAGGCCCAGCCCGGCGGGGCGGGGCGCGGTGGCGCGCAGGCGGGTCAGCGGACGGTACCATTCCCGGCGCTGCGGCGGCGGCGGCGCCATGGTCCGTCCCCCTCGCTGCATGCCGGGTAGCGCCCGGGCCCGCAGGCTCGTCCTCCGGCGGCCGGGCGAGCCCCGTCGGACGGGCTCGGGGCAGCGCAGCGAGCGTCTGACAGGCGCGACCTTTCATAAGACGGCCCCCTGCCATTGGCTCCCTGCCCGGACTGTCGCTGCAAGGCTCTCTGCGATTGGCTGGCTCCCCGTCATGCCCCGGCTCCGCACGGGGAAGCGGCCCCTCTCCTGGCAGCCCGGCTGGCGTGAGTGCCCTGCGCGGGGCGGCGGCGGCGGGGCGCCGCGGAGAGCCGCCCGCTGACTTGTAACGTGTCTCTTCTCTCTACAGGTTGGTACTAAGAAGTGCCTTTCGTGACGTCTCTGCTGCTTGGGACCGCTGCTAGAGCCGCCGCCGCTGCTTTTTGCCTTGCTTGCTGCCAGCGACGACAGCGCATCCGCCGCCAGACACCCCCGCTGCACCCCGGCCGGGAGAAGGGCGCTGGCGGGCCTTGCCGCAGGCTGCTTTACTGTAAAAATAAAAGTGTGCTGAGAAGGTCAGATATCTTCTGCCCGAAAATCCAGGAGAGGAGGAAAAAAAAAAAAAACACAAAACAAAACAAAAAACAAACCCAGTCTCAATCGTTGCTCTAAACTGCTGCATCTCTCTATGCCAAACTAATCGATACCGATTGCACCACAAAACCCCGCTGCAAATTCCGCTGCGTGGAGATTACCTTTCAGACAACTTTACCGAAAGCAGCTTGGAAATCCCGTGTCGGAGGGTCTGCTGCGTTTTCATGCTGGCAGCGCGGGCCCCGGCGGGCGCTCGGGATGGGTTACTGAGCGCACAAGGCCACACTTTTTAACGTTCACCTTGCCGGTAATCCTAGCATTTCTCTAAGTGCAAAACCTCTGTCAATTAACAGTGTCACGCTGTGAACTCCTGGTGGCACATCTTTGAGGTTGCAGCCACCCAGTTTTACACGTACTTTTAAAATAGGGAGCGGGGAGGGAAAAAAAGTATTCTGGAGGTGGCGCTTTCATCATTTCCAGTTTATCAGTTCAGCTACTCGTTTGTCCGTTTTATTGGAAATTTTGACTACCTGTAAAATCTAAAGATGGCTGTTAGTGTCACACCGATTCGGGACACAAAATGGCTAACGCTGGAAGTGTGTAGGGAATTCCAAAGGGGGACTTGCTCACGACCAGACACGGAATGTAAATTTGCACACCCATCGAAAAGCTGCCAAGTTGAAAATGGACGCGTAATCGCCTGCTTTGATTCATTGAAAGTGAGTAAATGTTATATTATTTTCAAGGATATACAGTTAATGAAAGAAGCAGTTGTAGCCAGAGAAACCCTGGAGCCCGACAGGGAGCAATTGCTGGCTGCCAGCAGTGGGATGTTTTGCTGCTGTTATTTTATTTTATTGATGCTTGTTGATTTGTTTTGCTGTTTTCCTCAGGGGAAGGGGAAGGATAGGGGGAATAAAGGGAAAATATGCCTGGCAGGGCTCAAATCCTTTGGTATGGCTACAATGACTGGTTCTTTGCCTCCGAATTATTCTCTGCCTGTAGCTGGAATAAAGGGCACTTCACGTAGAAACAGCAAAGTCACTGTAAGGATTCTTTGTTTTTAATAGCACAAACCACGTAAGCAATATGATGATTTGTTTCCATCTCATAACTACCAGAGGGTTGTTGGTGTCTCTGGACAGCTGATGGTGAATCTTAGAAGAGTGTTTTCCTCCCTAGGTTATTTAGGTGCCTGTGAGCACCCTGCTTGTATTTCTGCCTTTGGGACTGCTGTGGTTATCCTGTCTTTTTCACAAATGCACTTGCTTAAGGGAAGGGCAACGCTCAGTAGAAGGCAGAGTGCCGCTAGACACACAGGCAGGGCTGCAGCAGAGAGGGTACAACCTCGCGGTGATTTTTAGGAGGCATATCCAAGTTAGGCACTGTGAATATATGGCTGCTGTTTTACTGTAGCTGTAGCTTCAGTAACAGATGTTAAATGCGTGAATCCTTGTCCTTTCCCTTCATTTTTTATGAATTAAATAATCTTAACATTTAAAATACTCATCGCACAAACAGTACAAAATTTATTTGGTAGAGTCATAAAAAAATCAGAAGCTGGGAAACAGAAATATGCCTGTCAGGTTTTCTACAGCATAATTTTCTCTTCTTGGGATCAAATCCCGGGAAGCGGAGCAGAACCCGGGTGTGCGGAGTTGGCTCACGGCGGAGACGTGCTCTGGGGAGGGAGTTGTAGCTGTAACCAGCTACTGCAGGTTGCTTGTGCAGCCAGGCCCCGATCGCAGCAGCAGCTGGGCAGGAAGGGGGTTTATAGCGGTTTTATGTAGATCCTGCAACGCTCCTTAGTTTAAAAATGTGTCTTTTCTCAGATCAGATCCCCTCCTCTCCTCCCTGCCGTTCTGGGGGAAGCGGGGAGCTGTGTGAGTGGCTGCGTGGTCCTGGCTGCTGTCCGGGGTTAAAACACGATGAGGGTGAACCTTTAAAATGTTCTTGTCCCAAAATATCCAGCCCCACCGCGCCCACCCATATTTTAACTTATGGCTATTGAAATGTTTTTGTTTGTGTTGTTCAAATTTATTTTAAAAGTACAATAATTATAATGGG
>VXBH01009550.1:294612-373781 GCA_013400035.1 Rynchops niger
AGAAGAAAAATTCATTTTAGAATGTGGAAATAAAATGTTTCTATGCATTAAAAACTGTGTTAGGAACAGTGCCAGGGGCTGCCGTTGCTGTCACTGGAGGTGCGGCACAGAGCCTTTGCCCCTGTGGCCACTACCCCTGGGTGACAGCAAGCCCACCTGATGCTGCTTCTACGCGGCAAGGCATGGCGTGGTGCAGGCCAGCTGCTGCTGCAAGGATGCTGCACCGCGGATGCCACCGCAGCTGTCCCACTGGTGTGTTGGTGTTGGCCATGCCAAGGCGCTGTGCCCAGGGCAGCATGCCTGCTGGGAACGTGGGCCTGGCCATGGGGGCTTAAACCTGCCCCTGTGTGAGAGTGAAGATGTATTTACTGGTAAAATTCTACCGCAGTATCCCCGGTTTAATTTCCCGCCAAGCTGATATTTGATGGCACAGCACACGGTGGTCGCAGCAGCCTCACCCCGCTGGCCTGTGCTTTGCAGAGCCAGGGTCCAACAAAAAGGTGGAAAGTCATCAGAATTAATTAGACGTGAATCCCCTTCGCTATGGGAGGTACCACCTCAGTTTGCTGTCCTTCAGCGTCTTCCACTCGGGTTTCTGAGGTCCATGGTGATGGGAAGTGCCTTAAAATCTTGGTGGTGGGCAGCAGCGCTGGGGCTGGAGCGGCAGCGTGGGCTTGTGTCCAGATGAGGGACCAAGCGGGGACGGACAGGCTTCCCGCTCCCCGCCGGCACAGCTCTTCCGCTTCCTTTCTTAATGAAGGAGATAATACCACCTTTGTAAAGAGCTGCAAGGTCCGTGGATAGTAGCTGTAGGTGACACTACGGCATTATTACATTGCTTCAGAATGCCCTGTGGAGAAGAGTCTTGTGCTGCCCAGGTGAAGTCAGCGCAGCAGCCGAGTTGTAAGCTGGGAAGGAGCCTGCTGTTCAAAAATACTCTGCTTACTAGGTATGTTCGCTAGTGCCGGTGCTAAAAGGTTTTCCAGTGGCTCATGGTCTGCGGTGTGCTGCAGCAGCTCCGGGGTTTGGGGGTCACCTCCCTGCAGCCCGGGGAGCAGGAGCTGCCGGAGCTGGGAAGGCTGCTCGCTCCCCTTTTTAGTTAAATAGCTTCTATAATCTGTGAAAACACCTTTGGTAAACAGAAAGTGGAATATCTCGTCGTTGAATTCCCTGGCCAGTCTGCATAGCAGAAAAGCAGTTGCTCAGTTTTGGTTTTGTTTCAGGTATTTGTCAATTTTTCTGTGTGCTGGGCTAAACAGGCACTAGTTACTTTGTTACCTTTTCTGCAACATCACAAACTTTAGATGTTATGCAAAAATAATTTAGGGAAACGTTTTCGAAGGAAAACCAGGATTTTTGATCAGGACAGTAATTTTTAATATTTTAATAACTTGGTGTGGATATAATGTCCTTGCTCTTTACTAAAATAGCAGGACATCTAAAAAGTGGCCTTAATATTAAAATACTTGATTTCTTATAAATGTATGTAATATTAGTATTAAATGAACAGCTATTCTTCTATTGTCTCTTGGACATAAGATAGGTACTTAGTCACTGAGGTTTTGTTTACAAGCGATGAATGCATCTTCCCCTCACAGCGCTCCCAAGAATTAGCGTGTCTTAGAAAAAATGCTTTATGTTTTGTGGCATCAGGCAGGTGTGTGTCAGTGCTGCAGAGCCCTGCAGCCCCCGGCAATGATACTTGCTCATGAGCTGGAGATGGCCGGTGTGCTTTGCTATATTTAGAACACAAACAGGCCAAGCAAATACTTTCTGCGGGGACCCTGTGGGATGGCAGTACCCTTCAGCTCTGGCTTCCGTCCTGGGTGTCCCGGTGGGTGTTGTGCAGGGACGGGCGCACGGACCTTGCAGCCAGCCGCCAGCAAGGGCGACTCATCCAGAGGGAAAAAGAGATTTCGGAAGTGGAACTTTCAGCTTGGGTAAAAGATTTCTTTTTCTTTTTTTTTTTTTTTTCTTTTTCCCTCACGGAAATGAAAGCAAAACCTGTGTACGTAGGTCTAGAGCAAAAAAAGAGGGGCATCTCTTCCCACCAGTCTCTCCCCGACATCGCGTAGCCACCGGCAGGTACCGTTGCCGGCATTTGCAGGGAGCTGGTGGAGCGGTGACACTGACCACAGCGCTGGTCTCCGGACACGTGTCGCCTGTTGGGAAACATGTCCCATGTGTGCACCTGATGGGTTCTTTCTTAAAGCTGAATTGGTAACAAGCAGCACTTGTTATGTGTTAATTAGAAGCGTGGGGGAGAAAAAGGAAGACATGTGGGCATTTCTGTGACCCTGGCGAGGCAGTGCAAGGAGGAGGTCAGGGCCACGACAATCACAGCAAGATTTCATCATCCCCCCAGTGAATAGCCTGCTTCATAATCAGTCCTAATGAAAGTGGCAAGGCTGTCCTTAGGGTAGTGCATTAATCAAGATAAATGCGTGTGGGATAATCTCGCCCTTAGATATTGGGAGGATAATTTTAAAACAAGAATGATTATATAGTATATTCAAATTGTGTGCTTGAGCGGCTGAGTCAGCTCCAGCTCTGGCTCTCCGTTGTTTAAATGCTGTAGGATTTTTTTCCTAAATTTGGATGCCTAAAAGCTTGCTAAACTGTCTACAGCAGAAATAAGCTCTTAAGTTCCTAAATCAGGAAACTGGTTTGCAACATAAATTAGATTTTTAGCATAATTTTAAAACATTTTTCTTCTTTTTTTTTGCTTGGAAAAAATATGCCTAAGTAGAATTCATTTTTGAAATTACGTTAGCTTCATCAGATGTTCCGATATATGAGTCATCTGACGCTTCCTGAAAACTGAGATGAAGATGCCTTAACAATGGGGAGATGGATGTCAAATGCAAATCTTGTGGGAGGCTGCAGATGCGCTGAGGACACCCCGTCAGCCTGCCTGCAGCTTGTCTGCGTGCGCCACATCCTTTGGCTGCCACGGGGTCTTCCCTAGCTGTGTTTTTTTTGAAAGTATAAAATCAGCAAAGATGAAAGTAGGGAGAGGGTGATGAGGACTGGGACTGTCTTTTCTGTTGTGGTCAGCGCTGCTATTTGTCGGCACTTACCCACTGTACTCAGTGGGCTTTCCATGGGGTGTGAACTGTTGGGATCCAAAACATGCCGGTTATAACTCATGTGAACTTCACATGATTTCAGAGGACTCGGTAAACACCGCAGGATTTGGGCTGTATCGCAGTTTGTCCCTTTGGAGCTGCTCTCCACTACGGGCACTGCAACTTTCAAGTAACTTTTTGCTCTCTCAAGTTATGCTCCTGCTAAGGCAGCTATTTCGTGCTTGAGTTCGGTGTCCCGATGAAGTGTAAAAAGCTTTTTTCCTGCTCTTCCTTCAACAGCTGAGAAGTCTTTAACTCTCATATTTCTCTGTTTATTTGAAATTCTAAGAGAAAGCTAGAGACTAGATGTTCAGGTCTCTTCACTGGTGATGTCTGAGGTTGAAGCTCTGGTGCCTTGTGTCTAAGATCCACCGATATGTAGTATGTTAGTATTCTATCTTCTGTTGTAGAAGTACTTATTTTTTAAAAATTAAACTCCTGAGCTCTGTAAAAGTGAAATGCCACTTTTTTTACCGAGAAGCCTTAAAAATATATAAATGCATTATTATTACTGTAGATGAAATCAGTGAGCATCTTATTTCTACCACCTCAGAGATGTAATTGTTAATTGTTCAAACCACTGTACTTTGTCACTGCTTAAAAAAATAATGATTTTTTGTCTTGTCATTCCCCTTCATGTTTACTTACCCGAGTATAGAATAAGAACCTTAGTTATTTATTTTAATGCAAAGAAAAGGAAATAATTGTAAGCATATTTCACTAGTAATGTGAGAATGGCAGATCATTGGCTCTGTCTCTGCTTTAATTAAGGCAGAAGAAAAAAAAATCTAGAAACAGTTACAGAACACTTTAGTGAGTGATTCTTTAGTAATTTTAACTTTGGGGTGTACGGCATCACTCGAGTGCGAGGCACTAACAGCATTTGGGGCGCGGAGGTTCAGTTCTGCTCAAGGGCTGGGAGGCAGCTGGACCACACGTCTGATTCCAAGGAAACTTGTAAAGCAGTAACCCTTGGAAAAAAAATTAAAATATAAACAGTGTTCAAATTCCTGAGATCCGATTTGCCATTTTTCTCCTCTTCAGCCTGTGTGTCTGCCAGTAGGCTGAGCTCCAGAAGAGGAAGCAAAGGGAAAGTGGCAAATATATTGGGAAAATGGTACAATTGTTAGGCTGAGTGGCAAATAGTCCATTAAGAAAACAAACAATTGAAACCATTCGTGTTCCTCTATGGGAATATAAATGGCATTTTGAAATCTTATCAGATACTCAGACAAAAGAGTTATGGCTCACTGTGGTGTTCAGAGTTCACATTACAGTTTCAGCTCTACCTCTGCAGGAAGAAATTAAAAAAAAATTAAAACATTGCATTGCAGCATTTGCGCTGTGATTTTTTTTTTTTATAGGCTGTACATAATAGAAACCAGTGTGTTACATACAGTCAGGAGCTCTGCTGGGTAGAGTCAAAATCGGTAAAATTCTTAACTAATTTGTGGGGGGAATTTTAAGAGGCATAAAATAAGAAAACCTCATATCAAGAATATTCAGTCATTTGTCCCAATTCTTCAAATAAGTGGTCAGAAGCAGCTGGTGAGGCCCCCCTCCTTCCCGGGATGACCCCAAGTCTCTGTTGCTCTGCTTTTCTGAATACAGATGCCTTGTTGCCAAGGTTCACTCTTAAATTTGTTGGAAGCAACAAATTACATTCAAGACCGAATGATCACATCTGGTTTTTGACTTTGGAGAAGCACTAACGTTTCTTTGCTGGGACTGCATAGCCGTGTTAGCCCAACTGGACACCATTTAGGAAATACTACCCTGGGTGCTGCGTAGAAGCCTGTGCTTGGCGTCAGGAATAGCTCCCGTGTCGGAGCCGTGTCTAGTGTCTGAGAATGGCCAGTCTTCTAGAGAAGACGTCTCAAAGCCAAGGCAAGTCTGCCACCCTCCTACCAGTTTGGTCAGATCGTGAAAACCCTGTTAAGAGAAAAAATAGCATTGTTTTGGGGATGATTAGTTATAAGGCACCTCTTTAGTCCTCTCTCTGTTTCCTTGCGCTTCCGCATCTGCGTTGTGTTTCCGCATGGATTGGTGATGGGTGGTGGGGCCGGGCTCAGTGGAGAGCCAAGCGCCTGCTCTCCCGACTTGGCAGCAGCGGTTCTTGCCCTGGGAACCAGCTCCCCACACCGTCCTGCTGCTGGTCGGAGTCCAGATTTGGGGGAGGGCAGCAGTGCCCCGTGCTCAAGCACAGGCTTGGGGTAAAGGAAGCTTTGGCGAAGAGCAATTAAAAAGTATTCCTGTGTATCCCGTGTCTTTCCCTGCTCTGTGTGGCTTTCAAAGGGAACAAAAAGAAAGCAGAGCCAGGGGCAGCGCTGCCTGTGGCGCCGGGGCAGCTCGCCCCTTTCGAGGACCAGGATCCTAGGTGACATGCAATTTCAGTGACACTAATTGCTTGATTTTGACCACCAACTGCCTCGCTGTGTGTTTCCTCCCACCAGCATTGTGTTATACTGTTTGGGGAAAATCAAAGGGCGATCTTTCTAGCCTTTATAGGATATGAAGCCACCTCACCGAGTCTCTCTCCTGCCAGCTGTGCTAATTGGCCTGCTTGCTGGCAGCCTTAATCGCGTGGGACTGGATTTGTCCAGGTGAATCTGCCCACAAGCAGCACGGTGGCAGCTGGGCCCTGCTCGCCTGGCTGCAAGCCCCACGCGACTTCTGGGGGATCCAGGCTTTTAGCTTCTTCATCCAGGGCTGCACAGCGGCGCTTAAGTTGGTCCCTGTATAAAATAACAAAAGAGATGCTTTTATTCTCATCCAGAGTTCTGTCTTTTTCCTTCATTTGCACGGTGCCACTAGGAGGATTACTGCTATTGAAATAAGATTTAAGTAGATGCTGAATTGTCAAGTACTGAAAAGCAGGATTATGCAAATAAGAAGGCCTTTTTAGGGTTCATGTTTTGAATTTATTGAAATACTTATGACTTATCCCCTTTATTAGGGAACATCTCATCATTTAATTGATACAGCACACCTGTTGAGTTAGTTGGAAGCAACCTTTTGATCAAATAAAGGAAAATATTAACATCTGATGAAGTGGATTTTTAAAGAAGAATAATAAATCCAGCTACTTCATCTGCAGGGTGTAGTGATGCTGGAGTGTTTCACACCAGCAATGACAAGCTGTGGGATGCAGCAGCTTCACGAGCTCCTGCTGCGTTAGGAATAGCAACATGGGAGACCTTGCAGGGCCGCTGCTTCGTGTGGTCCACCAGAAGGTGTGTTGGAAACTGGTTGGATCTCCTCCATTACAAAGAAAAAGCTGCTTTGCATGGGCACTGCCTCGAGAGATAGTGTCCCCGCTTCAGGGGCATTCCTGGATGTAGCAGGTATATTAATAATCAAACAGGATCTGTTTCCTCAGATTACATTTTTTTAATGTCCCAGTCACTGCATAAACTTCACGGCTGACAGAAGTGCTAAACTCAGCGGTGTTTTGTACCCCAGTACACTTGAGTTGCCAGCTCTCAGCCCTGGAGATCCTGAAAAGTTCTCTTGCTTTCCAGAGACGGGATGCTGGGAGCACTCGTGCTGCTCTGGTGGGAAAATGCTGATACTTTTGGAGTATCATGCTCAAAGGCTGCTGAAGAGCAGGGGTGCTTTAGCAGGAGGGTTTGAAGGGGCCGGCTGGGGTAGCAGATTTGGATTGAGCTTGCATCTTGAGAGCGCTTCAAGTCCTGTGAAGTTCCTGGAAAGGCTCTTTTCGGCTCTAGATTCCTCTGGACCATTCCTAACTTGGCGAAATAGTACAAAGAGTCAGTAAAAAAGGAAGAGAATACTGTTTGAAGAAAGGAGAAGTTTTTTTAGGAAACAAAGCCATTTACTTTTTGTCAGCATGATTTCACTGAAGTTGAATGGGATAGTTTCCATGCTTAAATATAAACATAAATAGTTGTGAGATTGAGATTTAAATTTGAGGAAGAAGAATGGCAAAGTTTGAAATTGTCCTTTATGTAAGTGCGTGCTCTCTGTGCAGCCCTCCTGGCTGCAGGAGAAGGCGTGTGTCCTCAGGTGCCCAAGGGTCTGGGAAGCAGTGGTTTAGAGTGGGGGCATATTTTGGATCACAACGTAGAGAAGGGGGCTCTAGGGACACAGGAGGGGGAGGCCTCTGGGGCCACCTCCACCGGGAGAGATGCCTGTGGGACCAGGAGGAGAAAATGCTCCATTGAACCTGAGGTGGGAGATGTCAGTTTTCGACTGGGGCAGATCACGGGCTCAGGTACAAGGGGGTTTGCAGTGTACCCGGGGAGTGGGATCATTTGTTTGTGGACATGCTGAAAAAAAACACTGTCCAGGAGCAGCCGTGCCAGCCCAGGGCAGCTGCAGGTGTAGCAGGTAACCACCACTTTGCAGGAGTGAAGGTCATTGTTTTCTGCTCTGAAGTCTTTCCTATCTCCTGGTGATGGATTCAGTTGCTGTCCAAGGGAAGTACCCACCTGCTGAACTTCAGGGCCATCAGAAGTCCTGTGGTATTTTAGCCCACAGCAATATTAACGCTGCTTCAATTTCTAGCTTCTCCAGTGTTGTTTTCCCTTTCCCTTTCCTTTCCCTGGATGTGTGTCCTTTTAAAAACGTCCTCAGTCTTGAAAGCATAAGTACAAGCCGATCATAAACATTACTACGTTAAGGCTGCAAAAAGACACAAGAGTGAATTTTAACATTTAACAAAGTTGTCTAGTCCATGCTTTATACATGCTCGAGAGAAATCTAAGGAATAGCCGTGCGTAAAAGTGTGCAAGTGAGCACGCGGAGTGGCACAGTGAATTTGTCACAGTGGTTACACTCCACGAGCACAGACTGATAATCCATTGCAGAAGTGAATTTCTTTATCCTGTCAGGAATCAGTCTAAAATCCTGTGCGATTGTGGTGCTAGTCTTCTGTACTGGGCGAGGGAGAGGTTGCATGGGGTTTTTTTGAAAGAACTCTTTCCAGCCTTGACTGGCCCATGGAGAGCTTTTCACTTCCCAGGAGCCCGGCAGGTTTTTAGCTGTGTGTGGTTGCTAGCACAGCAGTGTCAAGAGCTGCACGTTTTAAATTTGTTTCTTTAATAAAGGAACAAGAGTACACACTAAAGTCTTTTGAAAACAACAGACAGAATTGTTTTCTGGGACCTCGAGACTCAGTATAAACTGACATTGGTGAAGCAAGTACTTGGAGAAAAAAACAAATTGTACACTCGGCCCTGCTCTTGGAGCAGAATTTGTCCGTCTGCATGCAGAGCTCGGAGCGCGTTGTACAGCTGGAGGGGACGAGCTGAAGCTGGGCAGGCTTCTGGCTCTCTTCTCACTCCTCATTTCCTATGGTGGAATCGAGGTTTAGAGCCAGCTTTTGATGGTCAATTGTGCCTGTCATTCAGCTCTCTGGTAGTAGGGCATGTTCAAAAGATCATTCCCATTAGCATACCCTTGCTTGTCCAGTACGCTTGTGGAATCTTCCCTGCAATGAACTGAGTTAAGGGACGGTATAAGGATTTATGCAGTGATTGCAACTGAATAAAAATGCAGGCAAGTTAGGAAAAACCCTTATTGGGCAAACCAAATGATCAAAGATTTCATGCTCAAACTCCTTAGAGGAAACAGAAGAGTCAATTCTTTGTATTTATTATGGTGTTATTTATTTCTGTTGTTTATTGAACACTGAGGCTGCACCTGGTGTTTTATGGAGCAACTTAAGATGCCTCCCTTGAACAAGGCATGCACGTGATGGATGGATGGATACTCATGGATATATACGGCAGCTTTATTTGAAAGTCAAGTACCTTAAAGTGCAAAGTTCTTTTTGATAGTGGAGTGTAGGGAATTGTTTCACAGGAAAAAAAAAAAAAAAAGAATTAATTTGTGACTTAAATATTTCCAGTTGATGCTGGGGGAGGGCTTGTGGTGGGGTTTGTCAGTCGGGGGAATTTCTCACTTGGCCAAGCGTTTGTTGCACAGAAGTGAATGTGTGTGGAGCTGCGAACTGGCAAAATACACCTGCAGCAAAAGCGTAAGCACACTGTAACTAAAACTAAGTGTTTTTATTTTTTTCTG
The DNA here is from genome assembly GCA_013400035.1 of Rynchops niger. Classification (NCBI taxonomy): domain Eukaryota; kingdom Metazoa; phylum Chordata; class Aves; order Charadriiformes; family Laridae; genus Rynchops; species Rynchops niger. Next base: position 303,786 of record VXBH01009550.1, read on the forward strand.
TGTCTGGACTGAACAGAAGGAAAAAAGGGATTTTTAGAACTGTAGTACCATACAGCGTCAGTTAAGACTGTCTTTTTTGGAAATGATTATGAACTCTGCAGAGCACTACTTAAAAGGATCTCCAGACTGTAAAGTCAATTCAGCTTTTCATTGCACTGAAAGTAAAACTATCTGCACTTTCCTAATTGTACTAGCAAAGGTAATATCAGTACAGGATTAGATGATAGTTTAAAATATCGCTAGAAAATGCGTTTAGAAGTATTCAAACTTTTTTTTTTCCCCAGTAACTTACTTGTAACAACTTATTTGCAAGTTGTATTTTGTGTTCAGAAAACATTCTTAGTGTTGCTTTCACTAATGTGCAAACAGAGCAGCGAACACGGGTGTCGTTTCTGCGCTGTCCCCTGTGAAAGCGCACAGTGCATGGAGCAGTATTTGTGCTGAGGGGAGATACGTTTGCGAGGAAGCTTATTGATTTTAGGAAGAGTTTAGTAGAAACGCTTGTAATTTTTTTTTTTTTTGGTGGTTTGTTTTTTTTTTTTTAAATCGGCTGTTTTCCTAGTAGCTCGAATGAGAGAAGAATGGGTGATATCACATAAATTGGAAAATAAGACCAGCCTTATAAATAGCCTGTATAATTTTTCAGAAAAGATCTAGATACGTATATGAGGGAGAAGGGCACAGTGATTATATATAAACCAAAATGTAAGTGTCTGCATAGTGTAATGCAGCTGACTTTTGCTTGTGGTACAGCTACTTGTATTATTAAAATAAATGAATTGGCAAAGGTAAGAATGCCATTGTGAGAAAGCAGAAATACCAGCTTTTTGGAACTGTATTCAGTTTTTTAGATCATGGATTACTGTGTTTAAAGCTTTCCTGGAAGATTACTTTCCTAAAGCCTGGAAATTGGCCGAAATAAGCTTAAATTGTACACAGAGACAAAGTCTGGTGTATATACTCTGCTTTATTCAGAGGTCTTACAGTGATTCCTGTTATCTTGCAATCATTTGGCTGCCCTCCTCATTTCTGTGGAGCAGGACCTCGCAGCCCTCTGCTCAGAAGCGACTGCGGAGTTCTGTGATGCTGGTGGCAGTGGTGACAGGAGAGAGACCCATCCGTGAGTTGTCAGAGCAGACAACTGCCTTGCCCTATAGTCGGTACCACTAAAAGGCAGTAATTAAAGTAGCTGTAAATGATTACGGTTTTTTATATGCCTGGTTCCTTTGAATAGAGGTGAGCATTCCAAAGTGCAAGTTTTATGCAGGGTTGCTCATTTTACTTTTAAAATTTTTGAATCATGCAGATAATTAATTCAAATGCTGATTTAAAAAATGCAGAAAAAACTGACTTGGGAATTGACTTGAAAGTGACAGAATAAACTGACTTGAAGTGCTAGTTGTTGGGTTTGGTTTTGTTCATTTTTTTTTAATTACCCACTGCAGGTATAAATTAATATGGCTTCTGTATGTTGAAGTAAACAGTTCTTCCTAAGCAGAGGTGCCAGTTGTACTGTTTAAGGTTCGGAATACCAGAATTTCTGGCTGCTTTTTTATATCACATCTCCTGTTTGAACAATGGATGGTTTGATTTTATACTTATGGAAAACAAAAAGGGAGAGAAACTGAAACAAACTTTATTGAGTATAAACTCAAATATCTCATAACCAAATGATCTGAAACAGGGACTCTTTATCGGAGAGTAGAGTGATAGGATGAGGGGTAATAGTTTTAAACTGAAAATGGGTGGATTTAGGTTAGATATTAGGAAGAAATTCTTGACTGTGAGGGTGGTGAGCCCCTGGCCCAGGTTGCCCAGAGAAGCTGTGGCTGCCCCATCCCTGGAGGTGTTCAAGGCCAGGCTGGATGGGGCTTGGAGCAACCTGGTCTGGTGGGAGGTGTCCCTGCCCGGGGCAGGGGTTTGGAACTAGATGGTCTTTAAGGTCCCTTCCAACCCAAACCATTCTATGATTGTATAACGAAATGGCTAATTATAATCGACATTCATTTAACTATCATCGTGTTACTGACCCCTCTTAGGACCTGTCAGAAGCGTGGGTGGGCAGGCTGGTTCATTTGCCCCCATCACACAGGTTCGTCAGGGTGCAGCCCCCACGGTGGCGGGCTCTGTGCAGATGGCACAGCCCCATGGCCCTGCGGGCACTGGGTGAGTGGGCAGGGACCTGCTGGGGCGCCTGGCAGTCCCCGCTCCCTTCTCTTTTGGGGGTAACTCGCGTGTAAGTGCTTTAAAAAGTATGTGAATGTTGACAGGGTGGGAGCCATGAATATTTTGATGAACAGAATGTGTTGCAAGTAGTTTCTTTAAAAATGTGTACAACTGTGTGTAGAAGGAAAAGTACGATTTTCGTTGCTGTATGCAACATTCTGAATGCAGCTACTGCACTTACTCCTTCCTTTTTAAAATTTTTCTTGAAATCAGAAGTTTCTTTAATCTCATTCTATTTCTTACATAAGAAATTTAACCAATTTTCTTAGGTCTAGTTTGCTTTAGTACATTAAAGACATATTTTTGCAGGAAGTTCCATAAGGAGGAAGTCGGTGGGTTTGTTTGAATTCAAGGCTGGAAGAACGAAGACGTTAGGGTGCTAAAATTTTTATGTAAATGGCCTTGTCATAGCCAGCTAAGGAACTGGTACGTTGTTAATGGCATTTTGCCTCCTTTTTTACAGTACATTTAGCTGCAAGGGAAAGCAGATAGCATAGCCATGTGTTGGGGGCTGTGAGGAGGAGCAGCTGCGGGGCCGAATGGATCAGGAGGAGCCCCTCACCCCTTCTTTGCATGTGTATTTTCACTTCACGTCTCCGAGGGTGAAACACCGCTCTGACACAGAGCTGTGGCTCTCCAGATGGTGGCTGGCTCTGGCTGGTAGCCCTGGGTGGGTCTGATGTTTGCCCCCAGGCAGGATGCCAGTTGTAATAGTGGTACATATCCTCCTGCCCTGAAGGTGCCTTCAGCTCTTGGCTTGGTCTTGGCTGGGGCAAGAGCACGGGACTTGGCGCTGGCGTACCCTGCACCGAGGGGAATCGTAGAATCGTTTTGGTTGGAAATGACCTTTAAGATCAAGTCCAACCATTAACCTAGCACTGCCGAGTCCACCCCTAAACCATGGCCCTGAGCACCACATCTACAAGTCTTTTAAANTCAGTGCACTTCTCTTCCCAGCGTCCCCCTGTCTGACAAGCGCGGTGCAGGGGGTGCATGGGGAAGTGGCCCCCACGCCAACGGGCTCCTCTTGGCCACGGGCCCATGGCTGGGGCCCTGAGCAGAGACCGGAGTGTGGCAGTGGCCACCCCTCCATGCCTCAGGGCAAGCCCGGTGCTTGGGAAGGTGCCCGTGGGTGACATGGCGCAGGTCACGGGTGAGGGCCAAAGAGGAGATCTTCAGAGGGAAGTGAAAAAGGAAAGTAGTCAAAGGGGAAGAAGAGGTGACGACCACGGGCCTTCTTCATCTTACAGAAATAAAATGTGTAAGGAGATGATTAAATCTCTAACCAGACAAGAAGACAACGCAGAAGGAAGAAAGAACGAAATTAAGAGCAGAGACAGAAGACCGAAAAAAGGTACAAGGCTGCAGGAGGTCAGATGCTGTCACACCACCTGATGGATACCAAAGGAGAAAGGACTCGGTTTTAAAAGCATGAGCAGACAGAAGGGAAAGAGGAGGAAAGAGTGAAACATAATAGATGTTGAGAACAGAACCGTTCAGGGCAATGCATCAGTTGGGTGTAGCATTCAGAAAGGCTCTAAAATTCCTTGAGAAAATGCATCTGTTTTCAGTTTCTGCCAGCTCTTCGCAAGACATTTTTTTGTACCTAGTTCCAAGAATGGTTACTGCTATGATTTTAAATATATCTGAAGAGAAATAATAATGCTTGTTGATTATTTTTTTTTTTTTTTTAATATGGAGGAAAGTACACCTAATGTTTACTTGTTGGAAACTTTTAACATTTGGCTTAATTAAGGCAGACACTGAAAACACGAAGGGAAGCAGAGGCTGCTTCTTAATGTTTTAGGTCATGAGCTGAAGATATTTTTAATGCCTGTAACAGTGTAAAATATTTTTACTCATTGTTTGTCCCATGTTTATTGTTTAGATGTTTCTGGTGGGTTTAGATGTGTAAATACTTCAGTGGTTAGACACTGCTAAAGTGACTACAGTGGAAGTTGCTTGGAAGTTGCTTGTTATAAAGCTTTCAGCTAAGTGTTTTACTCTGTGCTATAGCTAGGTGTGTATATACACACTGTATACTATTTGTAAATATATGCTCAGTATATAGCATGTATGTTATATATAGGTCTGTATGTATCACAGATTAATGATAGAAAATAACAAAAAGTGAGGTTCACTGCAGGTGGGTGGGGGTCAGAAGCTGTGAACTTTTCAGAGCTGTGTTGCTTTTGGGGTTTGGTGGAGCTGGTCACCATCCCGGTGGTGTGAGCTGCGGGGACCCCCCCATGCCAGCGTCAGCAGTCTCCAGGAGGGTGATCAGTCCTCCCTTCCCCAGGGTGCCAGTGCTTCCAGTGCCGCCTGCGATGGAGCCAGCTCACACCATGGGCTCTCGAGGTGCCGCCTGGGCCCGCCTCCACCTCACAGCTCTGTAGCCTTCGTGTGCGAGCCGGCTGGCTTCAGAGCCAGGCAAGAGCTGCTCCAAATGTACGTGAAAGCATCACGCAATTAAAGTAGATCTGTTATCAAAATCACTCTGAGGTTCCAGCGATGGGTTTGGATCCTGATGAAAGTGTTTGGCAGCCAGGCACGGAGAGGTGGTGTTGTTCATTAAGTAGCTGTGAGCAGACGGGCTTGCGGTCCTTGGGAGCGTGTGTGCACACACATGTCAGCAGTGGTTATTTGTGATACCCCGGTTGTGCATTTGCATAAGGTAGATAGCAAGAGGTATTCCCACTGTTATACGATTTATTAATCATAGTGCATTGCTTTCTCTGGCTTTATCTGTATCATGTATAATTTTTTCAGTCAGTCTGTTTTTCAAAATTCTTTTGTACTTGCTTTCGTTTTGGCGTCAGTTGACAAGTGTGCAGGAAACCAAAGGAGAGCCCCCCCCGAACACATGGGTGAGAGGACGGGGAAGTGCTCTTGTTACGTTTAACAGAACCAGGGCTTTGGGGTAGGGATAGAGTTTTGTTCCCTCCAAAGACATGAGGGAAACACCAAGTAATCTGAGTAGGATTAGACACCCGCTGACTTCTTTTTTTTTTCCGGTGATAAAGCTTAAAGATTTAGTAAAGTACAGGACATGGAACAGGTGAACTATTTATTTAGTTTTTTAAAGCACCTGTCTCAAACTAGATTGGCAAAATCTGCAAACAAAACTTCTACAGTGAAGTATTTGAAACATAAAAAAACTTTTTAGGAAAAGGAAAATATTCAAAAAAGCTAAGGCTTAGTCAGTGTTTTTCTTTCACTGCAAGATCCCCTTCTTCTATCGAGCTGAGGCTGGGAAAAGGCCGTGTCTGCAGTCGGCTGGGACTGGGCTTGATGAGCATGGCTTGCCGGCAGCTCCGCAGGCACTACCGGCATTGGGGGACGAAAGTTTTGTCAGGATCAGCAGGTCCCTGAGGGCATCTCATTCCTGTGTCTGCAGCGTTTGCTGGTGGAAAGCTGATGCGGAGAAGAGTTTTCACCCTCTCCGACCCTGCACGGCTGGGGCAGACGTAGCACACTGCGGTGCTCCATCTCTGCCTCGCAGCGCAGTCACTGCGTGGGGTGGGCAGGATGGGCTCTGCTGGCCTGTCCGGGTGCTGAGTCCTGCCCTGGTGGCAAGGTCGGCCTGCTCTAATTGAGAGTCAGACTCACCTCAGGGTGACGCTGGGTGTTTAGGTCAGCACCCAGTACAGTTCTCCTGGTGCACGGCTGTTTGGTGCTGGAGGTCTGTTGGACCAACAGACGGCTCTGCTGGAATAGCACAGAACTGACAACTGCCTTATGGATGGAAAACACAGGCATGGTGAGCCGGTGCACTCCAGGTAAATCAGGGTAGTATTCAAACAGGGTCTTTGATCTCCCTGCTTTAGGACTGGTCTCACCTTGCATCTGTCTCATGTACCTACAGTTAATCAAAGGGGGGAAAAAAGACCCTGAAAGTTTGGGTTTGATTTCTGTGTATGCTCTTCTCCCTTATTAACTGCACGGGTTTGAAAAATAGCTGAGCTTGGTGTTGATCTATTTAATTTCACATGACAGTTTTTAAAAAATCTTAAGATGTAAATTACTTTCAAAACTACTTTCTTGGTTTTACACTTTATCTACTGCTGATTCCAGAAGGGCTTTGGAGCTGAAATGTCCCTTTCCTGTCTGATTTTTTTTCTGTCTCTGTGCGTATGCCTTCTGATAAAGTTATGGTTGGTTGCGGTGGTTTTCCTTGGTTTGTACATATGGGCAGGTATTACTGCTGTGTGTATTTTTGCAGTACATTGATGGTTTGGTTTTAATACTTTTTGAAAAGGAATGTTTTCCTCATTTCGTTCCCCATATACATTGCTTGAGATCGGAGAGAACTGCCGCCAGTCTTTCGGAAGGTGCAATGGTGACACCCGTCTGACACTCAGAAGCCACCTCGGGCTGCGAGCGGGCAGGATGATGCTGGAAGATGTTGCTGCGGAGGGTCAGCAGGAGAACACAGCCCTTGGCCTCCAAACCGTGGCCCTGGGCAGGCGGGAGCAGATGGGCACTCTTGCTGGGGATGTACGTGGGGATTTCCCTCAGGGCTGGAGGTGGGTAGTTTGGTACAACAGAGAGTTGACAGAGAGTTGTTATCACCGTGATACACCCTGTGACCCTGCCTGTAGCAAGGAGATAAAGTGGCCATGGATCACTGAGGCGGAATGCTTAGGCGCCAGCAATTTCGTCCCATGTCTCTTGAATTCTTGGCCTTACTGTGGATTATTCCAGCAACTGCAGCAACTGGTGCCAGATGGCTCCTCCAAGATTTTTTCAGGGTGCTGTATTTTGTGTATTGACCTTGATTTTTGTATGCTTTGTGCTTAAACAAATTGAAAATAGCAGTTGCTAAAAATACACCCATATTTAATTTTTAAAATTTGGAAAGCATTGCTGGATTTTGTTGTTGTTTGGAGTACAGCAAAAGGTCGCTTGTCCAGCACCATTCATAGTTGCTTCATTCTTTTCTCTCTGTTTTACTTAAATGGCAAGTAGTTAAATGTTACTAAGTGACTACTGAAGTTCTGTTTTGATCAGCTGACAAATTGCTCAGTTCAGCTTCTGCTCCTTAACTTTGTTTAAAAAATGCCTTAGCCAGCGGCAGTGGTATTGCTGTGTCGCTTCGAGTGCTCAGAGGTGCTTTACCTGCTGGAAGCTGGGACCTGTATTCCCAGGCAGAAACACTCAGTGCTGAGCACTCGGTGGAGGACGGGGAACTCTTTAAGGGCCTGCCTAATACAAATCAGATACTGTTGTTAGGGGCAAGTCCAGGAGCGCATGAAGGCATCAGCAGTTGAGGTCCTCTTTGCTCTCTGATCTTGCTCTCATTATTGTGAAGCCTGAGGAGGACAACGGTGCATGGTGTGACACTGCCTGGAACAGTGGTGGGAGCAATCATGGGCAGAAATTCCAGGTGTCCCTTCAGCCTTCCTCCCCCTTTCTTTTCATCTTGGCTTCTGGTCCCATCTCTCCTTCTCCCTCCTCTTCTCCATCCTCCTCTTGTTTCTGTGACAGGAGCAGACAGGCTCCAGCCCTCATTCTCAGGGTGGGAAAATTCATTTTGCCAGCACTGCTGAGAAGCCTGATGTTAAGTGGCTTCATCTGTACAGAGGAAAAGGAGGGAGGTGTGTGCCAGTGAAGCTGCGTCTTGTCCTTCGCCATTGCCCTTTGGGGTGCTGTGGTGGAGTGGGATGTGAGCACGGGGGCAGCGCAAGGGACAGCACCGGCTCTTGGGAGCCGAGCATCTCCCATGAAATACCTTCTGGGGCTTTTAGGGCTTGGCAGTAATGGTGGGCAAAGCTTTCAGCTTGAACTTGTTTGATTGTAGGGTGGTTATAGTGTAGAAAGTTCTCATTTGCTATTTCACTTATTTCTTGTTTTACTACTTTTTGAGCCAATCTGGTTTCACTTTTTTTTTTTTTTTAAATAGAAGGTGGGGGAAAAGAGGGGAATTTAATGGTGTTTTTATTTCCCTTTAATACTCAGAAATGAGTTGTTTCCTCCCCCATAGAGCTGTGTAAAATATATTAAAGGAGAATTTAGATTCTTGAAGAGCAAACACCTGTAACACAGCCCTCGGGCCCAGCCCTGAGGCCAGTGCTCTCATCTCCGTGACTTTGATTCTGCCTCACACATGCTGAACTTGGGGAAAAAGTGCTTCTCAGATGAGATCATGATATGCTGGTCTTCCTTCTGAATGTTACTTTTTGTTTCATCAGTTCAGTTGGCTCCCACACATGGAAAATTTTTAATTTCCCACCAGCTATGTGGCTGAACACTTCAAGCAAGGGTGTTCAAATATTCAGGTCGTAGGCATGTTTTTGAGCTCATACGCACAACAGATAATATCTGGAGAGGTTGTATTTTCTTTTTCTTGGTGTATACGGGAAGGGTAGTGGAACTGTTGAGATGTCTTATAACGAACTTCAGCTGCCATTAGTACAAATGCCACTTCCCTAGAGAAAGGTTGCTTCTGTAAAACCAACACTCCCCCTCGCCCTTTTCACCATTGTGTTTGGGTTTTGGTACCCGGCCTGGGGGCAGCCGCTGCTGCCACCCGGCGCTGGAGGGATCCGGGAACTGAGCTTCCACCCAGAGGAAAGCTGCTGCGTGCGTCTGCGCGGTTTGTGCTTGTGACAGGACATTTCAATTGTCGGTGCCCATGTTAAAATAAACAAGGAAAGCGAGTTCTGACCTCAAAGCAGTATTGTGGCATATTTCATGATTATTTAACTTCAGAAAAATAAACCCTGCCATCTGTGTTTCCCACTAATTCATGTCCATTGACCTCCTCTATTCAACAACTCAAAATAGCAAGGGCAGATTAATCTTCACCTCTTTATTCCTTGAGAGCCCAGATGCTCTGGAAGTCCTTAGATGCTGAAAAAGTTTCTGCTGTTTATATGTACTTTCTGCACCTCTAATGTCATTGTCACATAGTTCATAAGCTTTTCTTGAGCTATCATTGGCTTTTTTTCCCCCAATATGTGACTTTGACAGAGTTAAGCTTTTCAAGGCTTTGATATCAAATATTTATCCTGCAGCCACGTTTCTGAGCACAGATGGGATTTTTACCTGGGTCCTTTCCAATGAGAACAAAACGTGTTCCTCAAAATTGTACCAGGGCTGCCAGCTAGTGCCAAGGCCAGCTAGCAGCCTCCCCTCGGGAAGGGGCAGGGGATGTGGGGATGTGCCTGCAGCCAAGAGGGACAGGCAGGCACTGTCCCCAACTGTGCCAAGAGCTCCCGGCCCACTCTGTGACAGAGCTGCGGTGTGCTGTTGTGTCCTGCCAGCCTTGTCTGGGGCCGTACAGAGTCCCGGCTCCTCAAGTGTGAGAACCATCAGGCTTGTTCTAATAACACGGATGTATGCAATGAAGTGAAAATTCTGTATTTATTTGCTCTAACAAAGAGTTGCATTTTTAAAAGTAAAGCTGGTACAGGGGCTTTATCAGAGAGAAGATGGAGAGCTGCTGAGAGCAAGTGATGTTTTCTTGTAGCCTTAATTATATTTGCACTGCACCAATACAGACAGCGTAGATATTATCTTTATTTGCACACCGTGACTTACAGTGGGTCCTTTGTTCTGTTGTTTTATTGTAATTTTATTTTATGTAGAAAGTGAGCAAGGCCAAATCTCTGGTGTAAAAGCTAGAAGGGATACAGAGCGTGTGATTACAGCAGCGCTGCTTGTTAGATGTGGTTTAATTAGTGCATACATCCGTCATACAGCTTTGTCTTTGTAAAATATTGATTTACAGCGTCAGTGTTATGAGTCCTGGAAAGCACTTAGTGCAGGAAATTATTCTCAAGCTGTATGAAAAAAATAATAAACTGTGACTGATATGGGGCCTGTTGAGTCCAGCTTTGCTGCAGGGTCAGCAGCGTCCTGCCATTCCCCTCCACTTCTGGCAGTGCAGCGCAGAGCTCTGAGCAAGAACTTCTTCATTGGTTTTGTTAGGCTTTCAGGTTTTGTTAGCCTTTCCATGTTCCAGTGTTAATGATTGTTGGATCGTGGCATGGTGTGTGGGTGGTGGAGCTGGACACTGACCTGGGGTGCGGTGCCCGACTGTGGCCGTGCCTTGGGTGTTGTTTTGCTATTGCGTGCTGAAGCCGAGCTGCAACTGGCCACCACAAGTTAGAAATTAAACAAAACTTTACTCATCGCATCAGGTGATCCCCTCTGGAGCTGGGCAGTGGAGACCTGGCCTCTGCGTCGCTCCCTGGTCCTTTGGTCTGTGGAGGGCTGCTCCGTGCCTGTCGTGCCATGGGTGCGGATGGTGCACGGTGTCCCCTGGGTGAGGTTTGCAGAGCTAATGTCAGCTCTGTTCACCCAGCCTTGCCTGCTGCTCGGCCCTCTGCCTGCACGTCTGCAGGGCCAGGCCACAGCACCCAGCAGCACTCCTGCCTGCCGCTGGGCTTGTCCCATGCTGACCGGGAACGCTGGAGCTGCGCGCTGGCCGCTGGCTGTCCTCCCCATGCCGCTCTGGTGCTGTCCCCATGAGATGCACATTGCTAACGTGCCATGGAGGCTTCACTTCTGCCAGCAAACCTTGGTGTCCCCTTCTCATTCTTTTTGTTTTTCCATGTAGCTGTTACACCGCTTCAGCATCAGGTTTGCTTTTTGTGTTTTTTTTTAAATACACTTAACAAGTGTGTAGCGAACTGTATGGTGAAGCAATGCTTTACGTGAGGTCTCACTGGTTGCTCCACCGCTGGGATTCACTGGCCGTGCACCCAGTTGCTTGGTTTTGCCACAGCTGCGGTTAGCCTGCAGGGACCGGAGGGTTGTTTATTTGGTTAGGAAGCTTTTATTGTGCCTTAGCACACATTTGCTAGGTAAAACAAACCTGATGTATCAGCCTTTATTTGCCCATGACACTTTTCCTTTGCTAGCCTTGCTTGCTTAAACTTGTTCTTTGTTAAATACTGTTAACTCTCCCTTTTCCTCCCGTTGTCAAACATATCAATGTTACTGGTTCTCTTTCTTTGCCACTGAAATCTGAATCACTTATAGACAGATCTTAATTGCAGTAATTTTTAAACCATAAACTTGGTTAAGTTTTTTTATTTCTCTGTTGCTGAACCATTTATTCATTACATCCTTTTCTTCCCTCTTTTGCCTAAGCAGTGAAAAACTTTATTATCAAGCTTGTCTTCATTTTGGCATGGTTTAGTTGCTTTTTTGTGTATCTTCTAAATATTTTAAATTTATCTTTCTCTCTGCTATGCGTGCCCTTCCAGCTGACGTAGTAAAACTTTGGATTTGTGTTTTTCTAACATAGTCCCTTTACTGCCATCCAGTGCCATTATCCCTTCATCAGTGAGCAGTCCAGACCATATTTTAAGGCTAATGAGTACTTTTCAATGTGGAAGATCGCCATCAGAGTAATACAACCTTTTCAACATTTTCCTGGCTTTTGAGGTTTCTGCAAAGTACCTTTATGGTCTGAATACCAGATTACGTGAGAGCTGCCAGAAATAGGCTAATTCTGTACACAAGCAAAATGTTCCCCAGCTTGTGTGAAGCCTGAGGGTTGCACTTTGGTGTGATGGTCCATGCTCTGCCCGGCTGTCTCCTGTCCTCGGCTATGGTTCACAAGTTCCCGTGCAGCCACTGGTTTCTCCCTAATGGGAGCGAGCGATCACTGTCTGAAAGGCGGTGGGTGTCCTGTCCTGCATCGGTCGTACTCGCCTCACCTTCTGAAGATGTTCTGTGGCTCGAACAATAATGGTAATCAAAACTAAATACATCCTTAAATTCTAATTGCTGTACATCAGCCTTCCTTGGCCTTCCTGGTATTTTCTTATCTGCCCAAGCCAAGCAGTTGTGGTGCTCTCCATGCTTCAGAAGGCGGAAGAGAAGTGAGGGTATGGTTTAATTAGGTCACAGTTTAACTTCAGTCATTAGCACCACTCATTAGCCAGAGTTGGCTGGGGATGAGAGGAGCCTGTGCAGCAGATCCTGCTGTATTCGCAAAGGGTTTGCTGTAGTAAGGGTGCCCATCACCCAGCCTGACACCCCGTGGGGGCACCCGGGCAGGATAACCCTCCTCCTCCTCTGGCCAGGCCAGTGTCCCCTGCCTGCGCCTGCCGCCCTGTGTGCTGGGCTCCACTCTCTGGCCCCCCAAGCGCAGCCGCCCCACTCCCCCCAGCCTGCTCTCATACGCTTGGCTTTTTTTGTCCAGAAGTGACTAAGCTTCCTGTTATTCCACTCTGTCAGTTTTTCCCCGATACTGGTGTTGTGTTGAGCAATATTTACTTGCCAGCAGCTTCCTCTGCTGCTGTCCCGCTCCGTCTCTGTTGTGTTCTCATGTACCTTTCACAGCCACACTTAGCAGCCCTTGTGGTTGCTCCCATTCGCATGGTTGCACTTGTATCCACCCAAACCAGGATTTATAAAGAGAAGTCAACCCAGAAGTGCTTTAACTCTCACGATAGAATGAGGGATGATGGTTTTAAACTGTAAGAGGGGGGATTTCGATGAGATATTAGGAAGAAATTCTTGAACATGAGGGTGGTGAGACGCTGGCGGAGGTTGCCCAGAGAGGCTGTGGCTGCCCCATCCCTGGAGGTGTTCAAGGCCAAGCTGGATGGGGCTTGGAGCAACCTGGTCTGGTGGGAGGTGTCCCTGCCCAGGGCAGGGGTTTGGAACTAGATGGCCTTTAAGGTCCTTTCCAGCCCAAACCATTCTGTGATTCTATGAAGTAGTTACTCCAGGAACGCACTGTGAACTAATGGTCAGTCTGCAGAAGGGAAAGTCGAACTTTGGTTCTTCCTTTAAGCACGGGTATGCGTGCAGCCAGAGTGGGCATCATTAAGTTGTCCTCAGCTGTCCTGAGCTGATAAACGCAGCTTGTGTGTATGAAGGAATTGTTTCTACCTCATCAGAAACCTTGGGCTCACTGTGATTTAGAAGGGCTTTCCTCCAGATGATTGGAAATCAGATGTTTGTCCTCCGGCAGCAGCAGCTCAGGCGCAGGCAGGCTTTTGTTCTGGAGTTTCGAGGGCAGAGGAGGAGGAGGACATGGCAGTCCCCGGCTGCTCGTCCCAGCTGGCAGGGCGGGCAGTGGCTGAAGGTGTTTCTCACCGACCCTCCAGGTACGAAGGCCTCTCCCAGCCCCATGGGGCAGCCCTCTGCCCCAGGTAGGACAGCTGGGGACATCCCCATTCTGGTGCCCTGCAGCATTCACGCACCCAGCCCCTGCAGCCCACCTTCACTGGGACCGGCGGCAGCAAACTGCTACGGCTACCGGAGCTGCCAGGGTAAAAATAACACATCAGGAGGAATAAACAAGTTATTTTTGTGTATTAGGGGCGGCCATGCGTAACTGACTCGGGGCCTCGCCTTGCTCTGCCACCAAGGGCTTACTTAGACATCCCAAGCATTTAGAAACAACTTGAGGCATTTCCCCTGGTTTTCGTAAGGCAAGATGGGGGCCAGTGGTCCATGGTGGGGTGTTGGTGCTCCAGGAGGGGCTGCTGGCTGCCGGACCATGCTGCTGCCTCTTGGAGCAGCGGGCATCCAAGTGCCAGGTCCAGAGGTCCTGCAGCAAGACAGGCTCGTCCTGCCTGAGCCGCTGCCAATTCTGCTGGTGTTTATGCCCAGGACACTGCTAATTACATGGGTATTTCAACAAACTACAAGGGATACAAAGCACTCAGCCTTCCTGAAAATCAGCAGGTTTATAAAAAAATCTGAAATTTATACCGAAGTTCTTTAACTAGTAATATTTGAAATGCTGCTGGCACGGTGAAATGGAAGGAAACGAGCCTGTCTTGCAAAGTTGGTGCAGCTGACTGTGACCTCCCTGCCTGCTCCTGCGGCCGCGCTGCAGGACACTGCGGCCATACACTCCCTTCGGACAAGGTTAAAGATCTTGCTTTCCTTCAGAGAACATTTTCTAAACGTTAATAAGGATAAAGCTGGTAGAAAATCAATAGTGCCCAGCAGAAATTGGGCATGAAAAATAACACAGAACGGAAAATAGTTTCTCTTACGTAGAATTAAAACACTTGTCACCTACAGACTACAGCAAGCCTGGCTGCGCCAGGGAGACCATCTCCCTCCTTTTTTTTTTTGTTTTGATGTCACTGTATCACTGTAAAAGGTATTAATTGTAATTGTTTTAATTTGCACTTGCTGAATTCTGTCAATTACTAAATTATATGGAGCAGTACCCATTCCCAGTTAGGCTTCATGGGCTTTATGGTGATGGGCAATGGCGGTATAACAAAACACTCCTCATTTCTCTAGGCTTTCTCCCTTTCCGCTTCTAGAGGTTGTCTTCTACAGGAGCCAGCAACGCTGTGTAAGTTCTTGTTCTGGAGCCCGTAGTTTAGATTTAATGTTATCCCCATTTTACTTATGCAGATACATCATTTGCACTGGACAGGCTCTCTCCATGGCCAGGGAAGAGTACTGTTGGGCACCATGCTGGTTGCCAAACTGTCTGCAGCATGGGCACGTGCCGGCGGCTGCCCTGGCTGCTTTGGCCAAAGGGCCACCTGCACAGCCCTTAGATGTGTGTGGAAGGAGACGCCTCTTTTTTGACTATAAAAGTTATCTGTGCAAGTCCTCATTGTTTGCAACCGTGTAAATAGCTGCCCGTGCGTACCTGGTGGTGCAAGTGCTTTGGCTAGCATTTGTTGGGAGGCTGCCTCCAAAGCTGCCCTGGCTCCCGCTGTGCCCCTGGGCTGCCCACAGGCACTGACTCTGGCATTCTCTGCAGCTCCTCCTATTGTGGGCACCAGCAATGGAGATGGGTGTCTTCTGGATCTTCTGGTAAACCAGAGCAGGAGAAGCCTTCTGCTCTCTGTTGAGGGTAAGGAACAAGGGTAACAAGTGGGTGTTAATGGGCAGAGAGGATTTAATGAGTGCTGGCCTGGGGACAGTTTGAAGGAAGATCGGGCAGCATGGGGAACTGAGCTGGGCTGTGGCCACAGATGCAGTCAGGACACATGGCACCATGATCGCAGTGAGCTGTTACCGAGACTGCCTGCTCTCTGCCTGCAGTCCACATTCATTGAGTGCCTCAGGACCAGAGATGTGAGCTTCCACCCAGTCTCTGGGGTGCTGCTGCCGTGGTGTGGGCAGAGCCGAGCCTCTGGGCTTTCCTGTCTTCCTCTTGTAAAGCCTCTTGTTCTCTTCAGTCCTCCACCTCTCTCCTCTGTTCTCCACTCACGTGCCTTGTGGTGGTGTGCTCTCTGCAGTGTTTCTTCCTCATGCTCTTTTGTCTTACCTATCAAAATCAATTGTTTCTATTTTCTTTTCTATTCCCTGTCCCCCCCTTTTTTTTTTTTTTTTAAATGGCACTGATTTTCACAGTTCTCCAGAGCTTTGCTTACTTGTCCTGAGAGTGTCTTTTTCTGTCACCAGCTATTCCTGGCATGTTTCGTAGATCTGTCCTCCAGGTCTCTTAAAAGCTCATCTTAATACATCTCCCCTGTGTTTCAGCACCTGCTGTCTGACAAATTTCACGCGTGATCTCTATTTTCCACCAAATCCTCTGCTCTTCAAACACTTCCTTTCCTTCCACACCCAGTAGACAGCAAGGAGAGTGAGAAGGAGTTGTGAAGAGCAACAGAAAGTATCACCTGCATTACCCTGTGGCAGATTATTTAGTTTTTTTAATTGGAGAAGTTTCCATGAGAGTTGTGTGCCATATAGCCAGCCCTTCCCCGGTTTCCTTTTGAAGCGTGTTTACTATTCCTTTACATAAAACTTATATATGATTTCTAGTAAACAGTCTAACTCTAGGAGAAAGATTTCACTATTTCATAGAATATAAAGTTTATGGAATCATAGAATCGTCTAGTTTGGAAGGGACCTTTAAGATCATAGAATCCAACCATCAACCAAAATGATGGAAAGTGGCTTTGTGGCTATGGCTAGGGCCAAAGCTAACAATTTTACTTATGTTGTAATTATGATGCAGTAGAAAGGAAAGGAGGAGAGCAGTGTTTGTTCTGTCTTGTGCAATTAAGGAAAAATGGAAGTCTAATTTTCTGTCAGCGTAATCTTTAATGATTGTTCTTTGATTTTCACTTCAAAAAAGATGGAGTTAAGCTTTAAAAGAAAAATTTCAAAGGTGCGGGAGTATTTAATTGCCAGCTAACAGAAATCAAGAGGAAAGGTGTGAGGACGTGGCAGTGCCCTCTGGGTGGGTGACACACAAGGTTTCAGGGGTGGTTGCTGATCTGTGGAGGCTTTTAGGCTTGAGGTCCATGCGTTGTCCTTGCTCATAGGTGCATATTGCTGGGTTCATTAATTCCTCTTGAAGTACTGATGAGGTCTGGCAAAATTTCCTTGACATTGATAACTTGTTAAGTGTAGTAATGTCAAGCTATGGGAAACTTTGTAGTTGTCTAATTGCAGCACAGGCAGCATGGTGAGATATGGTGAGGAGCTGTGTTTCACACTGACCCTTGGACAGCTGGCCTTGTCCTGCGCTGGTGCATGATTGGCCGTTAATTACCGCTTTGTTTAGTGTACTTCTGCTTGCAGCCGCTTCTGACAGCTCCAGCTCCATCAGTGCAATAAATAATAATCAGATGCTGGCACTTCTTGACTTGGTTGGATATGCAGACCAACTGTTCGCTCTCAATTCTTCTTGCTCCCATCCCAGGGATGCAGTTAAATTAAATAACCTGTTTTGTCACAGTATGTGTACCTGCCACCGCAGCTACGTCTCTGGCAGTCTGTGCCCACCAGGCTGTGGGGCACACAGGGGTGCCAGGACCGATGTCACACAAGTGGCTGTGCCTCAGGGTGCTGGTGGCGGTGCCCGGTGTCCTTCGGACATGTGCCATGGGCGCTGTTGGGGTGCAAGAGCCTGTCCCCAGGCTTGACTGGCACCTGTGCATCAGCCTGGCAGTCAGCTGCTGCTTGCAACCCTCCTTTCTGCCGCTGGGCTTAGGAGGACCGAGCTGACTGCAGAGGGGATGGTGGTTGTTTTTTAAAGATGCGTTTTGTGGGAAGTCACTGTCTCGTCAAAAGCTGGAGGCATTGGCTTCACTGAGGTCCCTGTTGTGGAAAACGGGTGGAATTTTTTCTTAAAAATTGTTAAAAGGTTGCCCGGTTATTTTTTGGGGTTTTTTTTCCAGAACAGAAATTCTTCACCTTTTTTTAGTTCATAAAGTTCTTTTTGGACAGGGGAAGTATTTTCTATTCTAGTCAAGAAACTTTGTAGGTTAGTCCTTTCGGTCGCAGCAGTGATGTTGGCTGGAAGAGGGGTGTCCGCTGGCTTGATGTGTCTCATTACTGGAAGTTCTCAGTGGTTCTCTTTCCTTTTCTATGTATTGTGAAGCTTTTCTTTTCTCTTTTGTGTTTCTTTTTAAACAACCCCATAAGTTAAGTCTCCGTTGGGCTATTTCATTGTCCTGTGCTGACTTGCAGGACTCTGTCTCGTGCCTGGCGCTGGGATTAGCTGCACCTTTTGGCAGCCGGGCACAGACAAAAGGCACATTCTTCCTCCCACGGCAGAGGATGCCCTGTGCAGTGCTCGCTGTTGCCCATCCATCAGCCCCGACATCTTTCATGTACCTCAGAGCTGAAGCCTCCATGGAAATTAAATCTCCAGGCTTAATGCTTTGTGGAGCGGTGACATTAGACTAAACTGGTTTTGAGATCCAGTGCAATTAGGGGTAAATGTGAACCATACCTCCTGCATAGGCCTTTCTTGTGTGGCTATGTGTGTTATTTCATAGAATCATGGAATCACAGAATGGTTTAGGTTGGAAGAGACCTTAAAGACCATCTAGTTCCACCCCAGTGCCCTGGGCAGGGACACCTCCCACTAGACCAGGCTGCTCCAAGCCCCATCCAGCCTGGCCTTGAACACCTCCAGGGATGGGGAATTGACAACTTCTCTGGGCAACCTGGGCCAGTGTCTCATCACCCTTAGAGTTTTGCTGAACTGTCAGTCTCCTTTTTTTTTTTTTTTTTTTATTACTGAGTAGACTGAAATGCCTTAATTTGATTACTCTATAAGCAAACCATACAAAAAGGGCAAGAAGTGTTAAGTTTTCAGTTGCTGAGTGCAGAACTCTGTGTCAGCTGCCAAAAGCAACCTGTCCTCTGCTGTCACACACCTCTGCCCGAGCGACACCCACAGAGGTGTCCCCACAGCTGTGAAAATGTAGTTATTTGCTGAAAAGCCCAAGAGAGTCTCTGTTGCAGTCCCCTGACATCTCTCCCCCTTTTCCTCCTCCTCCATAGCTACTGCTCTCAGTTTATTTTGGCAGTCCTGGGTAAGTGCAATAATTAAGTACAAAGGTTTGGACGTTATTGAAGCAATATGCTTCCATCTAAGAAAGTTAACTGTATTGTAAAATGTCTCAGTCATGGGGGAGTTAGGGACTGGAGAGTTGCTTGCATTCCTGAAAATCAGGTCACTTCTCTGTGCCTCCTTTAGCGACTTTCAATGAAGAGCCGTGCCCTGCAGTTAGTGGGATTTCCTAGCAAGCGAAATGTACTGGATTTAATTTGTCTGGTTTGACTAAAAATGCCGGGCAGCTCTTGCAGAACTGCACAGAGAAGCAGAGCTTGTTGCTCAGCGGGGATTTCAGTGTGGCATTACTGAAAGAGATTCAAGATCATTTCTCATGCTGGTAATTCAAAGTTGTGATCCTTTGTAAACTTGGGAAAAAAGGTCTTCGTGGTGAGCCTTATTGTGCGAGTCTGAGTATGTATATTGCCTGTCAAATGCAGCAGGACTTCTGCAGATCAGAGATCCTGTTCATTGTCTATCTGAAATATTTGGGGATGGAAGTAAACTATCTTACGCTGCACAGGCAGTGTTTTAGTTTGGGTTTTTGTCTTTTCAGGCATTTTATGAGGATTTTAGCATATGGGTGATTTTGTGGTGAAAGCAGCGTGACAGAATGTAGCTATTCGCTTTTTCAGGTAAAAATAGCAGTTGCTTCCCATAGTGGCACTAACCTGCTCTTTGTTACTTGGATAAAGATTCGTTTGAGCCGCGTGCTTGGTGTTCACTTGGGGAAGATTCACTGTCTGCTTTTCACGTTCAAAGGGAAGTGGCATCTCGGGGCAGAGCTCGGGGGACGCTTTTAAAATCATTTCCCTGGGCTTTGGTGTTGATTCACAAAACAGTTCCCATTTGACTGGTTCACCTTGGTTTCAGGGAAACATTTTATTTATCTGAAAATAATTTTCATATTTGTAACTAGTACCTCAAGACTTGACAAATTTCCCATCCTGTCTTTGTCCCCTCCCCAAAAACCTGTCCTCTCTCCCTAAACCGATCATATCAGCGGGGAAAAGGCATCATTTAGCTCTTTGCTGTTGGTGCGTGCTCAGGCATCTCCTTCCTTCTCTGCATGAGTCTGCCTGCTCACAGGAGAACTGCTGGTCCTCCTGCCTGAGACCTCATCTGCCTTGTAGTGGTGGGAGTGACCATTTAGATGAGATTTTAAAATTTGGAGTTTTCAGCATTTGACAGGAACATAAAATAATTTTTCAGCACAGTTTTGAGATTCCAAAATCAGCTGAGTTTAGCGCATACCCAGTGTGGTCCCTTCCAAAGGAGGGAGAGCAGCAGGAGTGATGCGGCTAAGTTGTGCCAAATATCGAGTATCTCCCGCAGGGCACGGAAAGCCTGCAGCTTCCAGTAATTTCAGTTACCGTTTGGGGTTGGTAGCATCCCGGAGGGGAGCTGACCTTGCCCAGCGCTCCTTTGATCCCAAGTCAGTGGGTCTCTCCTGTCACAAATGAGGTGTTAGAGCAGGGCTGGCTGTGTTTTGGGGTAGGAAGCACAGTTCTTGGGTTTCCAGCCTCTAATTAACCCTTTGGCGGATCCATTCACCTCTGACTTTGCAAGCTTGCAGCAGAGGGTATGCAGCGGCGAGGCACCTTGGCGTGCAGTGGGGTAGTTCTGCTA
The DNA here is from genome assembly GCA_013400035.1 of Rynchops niger. NCBI lineage: Eukaryota > Metazoa > Chordata > Aves > Charadriiformes > Laridae > Rynchops > Rynchops niger. The sequence continues at coordinate 323,884 of VXBH01009550.1, forward strand.
CAGAAGTGGACCTGAACGGGCACATTGTGTGTTTGGGTTTGCTTGGGAAAGAATCTGGTTGGGAGAGACGCTTTACCAGGAGAAGAAATCAAAAGCACCTAAGGGCGGTACGAAAAGGGCAGGGTGCATGGAGATGCCTAGTGCCAGCATGGGACCCACTGCGGAGCAGCTGCATGGGGTCTGTGGAGTGGGATGGGATGGGGTGGGAGAACAGGATGCTGGAAACCCTGCTGGGAGGTCTCACCGTCAGAAAGCAAATAGTGGGGTTCTCTGTTCGGATGCAGTTTGGAATACAAACTCAGAAAGCTTTGCTTCTCTTGTGTTTAGTTAAGTTGTGAAGGCAAATGCTATTTTGAAATTAATAAATTTCCGTATTTCAATCAGAATTTTTTGTTTAACTTTACTTGAATAAAATAGTAATTTACCAATTATTTTTCCTGCAGTTGTTGTTAGGTTATTTTTAGTAAAATTTAGAAAACGTTTCAGCCAATCCAAAGTCATTATTTTTCAATCAATAAGCCATTTACCTGACAAATTCATTCCAACTGTACTTAAAATAATGTGTCGAGATACTGTATTTGCTAAGAACAAGGGAAAACACTACAAAAGGGCTAGCAAGGCCCAAAAACTCCGTCTGCAAGGCAAGAAAATAGAGAAATGTGTAATTGTTTACGTAAACCACATCAATAAGAACCCCAAACATGTCAACGCGTTGGCATTTTCAGGTTAGGATTCCAGCAGTGATTTCCGGTGCCAGTGGTGTGGGGCTGCACTTTTCACCAATGCTTTTAAGTCATCTTCTCTTCAATAAAAATCCAGACAAAAAATAATGACAGCAATTGACCTTCAGATCGCTAAAGGAGGGCCATTGGTGTACTGCTGTAAAGTGGAGAACAATTTATTGATATGGCGTTAATTTTTTTGTTATTCTGCAATGACCTTAACCATAAATGCGAGAAGAGGCTGCCCGGCGTTGGCAGCCTGCGCGGCCACTGACGTCTCGCCCGGCACGGCAGAGCATTGCAGTCTGTGTCCTCACTTCACCTGGGGCTTCGTCCCGCAGCAGCCAAGGATTAATTAATTAGGATGGAGGTTGATGAGAGACCTCCCAGGTTTCACTACCTGTGTAATACAACATGCTGATTTGCTTAAAGCCTAGCCCTACAAGGGACCCAGCACGAGCAGATTTCAGGAGAGATTAAACACCACCGCTGCAAAAATAGACCAGCAAAAGTAATGTGCCTTGTAGTGGGTAATACTGCATGGGAGTTTGTAGGGATCGCTTCTCTTAATGGAGTGAATACAGAATGAGCCTTCAGAATAAGTCTGATCATGGAATCACAGGGTTGGAAGGGACCTCTGGAGATCATCTAGTCCAACCCCCTGCCAGAGCAGAGTCACCCAGAGCAGGTTGCACAGGAATGTGTCCAGGCGGGCTTTGAATGTCTCCAGAGATGGAGACTCCACCACCTCTCTGGGCAGCCTGTGCCAGGGCTCTGCCACCCTCAGGGTAAAGAAGTTCCTCCTCATGTTTAGGTGGAACTTCCTATGCTCACGTTTACGCCTGTTACCTCTTGTCCTGTTGCCAGGCACCACTGAAAAGAGCCTGGCCCCATCCTCCTGACACCCATCCTTTAAGTATATGTAAGTGTTGATAAGGTCCCCCCCCTCAGCTGTCTCTTTCCAGACTGAAGAGACCCAAATCCCTCAGTCTTTCTTCATAAGAGAGGTGTTTGAGTCCCCTAATCATCTTGGTAGCCCTTTGCTGCACCCTCTCCAGCAGTTCCCTGTCCCTTTTGAACTGGGGAGCCCAGAACTGGACACAGTATGATGTGTCATACTGTCAACTGATGGGTGTAGGATGTTACACAAGAGGTTTATAGCAATGAAGATTGCAGACAGCCAAACAAAACTGTCGAGATTAGTTTAATACTGTTTGGCTGTCTCAGCCCAGCTCCCCTTTGCAGCATATGTGTGGTTATACCTTGAACACCTGCATCCAGGCTTTTCTTTTCCAAATGCATATCCACACTGTGTCTTGTTTGGGTGTTGTAGCAGCCTGTTATCAGCTCTTGGTTTTATCTTTGTTTTTAAATTGGTCCCACAGGTCTGCAGCGCTCTGCTGGTTTTGTGCCTTGAAAAACAGGAATATATTTCGGCAGTGGTGGAGAGGTGTAGTGTGGGCAGCTCTAGATACCGCTGGATTGCTGAGGAGTCGCTGGCTTCTGCTTCTTCCTGCATTATGTAAAGGACTGCCCTCATATTACTATTATTAAAAAAAAAACGGGCACTTTGCAGAAGCCGTGGAAGTGCAGGCAGGCACAGCTGTGTGTGCGGCTACAGCGTTGTGGAAAGCTGGTGGAGCAATGTGCTGGAAATGAGATGCAGGGCTTAAAGAAGGAAATTAATCGCATGTATAATTAAAGCGAAATTTTCTGAAAATATTTTATATCTTTTTTTAAAGGATATTTTTGGTTTTGCACTGGGTATATTGTGAATGGCTGATCAAATCACTCCCATTTAGAAAGAAGCGTGGCAGTTTGCAGCTGTAATCTGTTTAACGTTGCTCGTGTCTCAGACGCCGTAATTGCAATGCAATGGTGTATCCCTGCCATAAAGCCGCGTCGGAGCTTTAAGGAGGGAAAAGTGCACATCCCCTTTATAAGTAAAAGATTGAGTATGAAGAGGAGAGACATTCCCTTCTCCCCCCTGGTCCTTGTTGAGGAGCTCACCCCAATCCCCCTGGGCAAGTCTTGGAAGGACCCTCTGGCTGCATCCAGCCGTGGGATGGGGGTGCTGGTCCTGTCGCTGTGACACAGGGCAGGGGGATGCCAGGCTGGGGATGTGCTGCAGCCACAGGTATCAGTGGGAGCAAAATGCAACCTTCAGGGGTGCCAGGTCACTCCTGCAGCAAGTGTCCCCCGCCGGGCTCTCTCCCACGCTCGGACCAGCACAGCGATGGTGCCTTGCCTCCTCTCGTGCCCTTCGTTTGCTTTGCCTGATCTGTCTGGCCCAGGTTAGATTTATTACGAAGATGCTGTAGTAGTGCTCGGTGTCGTCCCTGCACAATTAGGGAAGAACTTTGTAAACGGAGCATCGGAGCGGCATTGCTGCAGCCGCAGGGGCACGGCCGGCGAGCTCACTGTGCTCGGCCTCAGCTTCCCCCCTGCTCACAGATGTGAGCAACAGGTGATGGCAGTTTCTCTCGCTTGAAATCACAAAAGCAAGATTTTATTTTTAAACCCTAGCAATTCATGTCTAAATATAGCAGCTATAATGGAGAACTCTGCTGCGTATTTACACTTGGGTGAGGACACTAATTATCCAATTTAGATCACCATGCCAACCATCTCCCCTTTCTCACCAGGTAGAAGAGACTGAAAGTGCCAGCGCGCGGCAAAAACAAAGGGAAATAGTTGCATCTGGATTTTTTTTGTATTTTACATGTGCCTATAGCTACCTTAAAAGTTACATTTGATATCTAATAAGAAGGCTATGCTTGAATTAAGGGGGCTGTAAAGAGTGTGAGGGCAGGCGCTGGAGGCAGTGCAGAGCGAATGCCCTGGGCGGCAGCAATGGAGCTGGGGCTGGGGCGGTGGGAACACCCCTGCAGACAGGCAGGGCAGGCTTTTAAACAGTTTTAAAATGCATGAACTATGTAAAAGGTATATGATAACATGCATACCACAATACTCTTGTGGTATTTCTCTTTTAAACTTGCCATAAATAACGTTGATCTGTTTCAGTGGCTCTGCTGAACAAGGGTCGTGTCCCTTTTGTTAGTTCCCCCAGTGTGGATGTGGTGTTTGACAGCTTACCTGTTTTTTGTCATACCACATCAAAACAAATAGGAAACCTGAAAATATTACTAAATAATAATTATGCTGCAGCACATCCATTAAACAGTTACAGTGGAACCTGACGGATCTTCAGCTTAGTGCTCATCTTAATCATTTACTTGGAACTATTGAGAACCTAAGAGCAGAGGTTGTACGGCAAAAAAAGAAAAGGTTTTTTTCAGACCGAGTCATTTACAAGGAGATTATACACTGTGAACAGAAATGTTGATAAAAGTAATCCTCAGTACCTGCAGCTGGCGAGACTTTGCACAGTGCCGCTTTGTTCACAAGCACTTGCTGGTTGTCACCAGCTGTAATGATAAATAGATTAAATCTTGCCTGCGTTTTACTTGATCTATATAAAGTAATTCGTTTTACTCTTAAAATGTTAGTTATTACAATCTTGAGTAAGGATCATACAGATTACTAGAGATTGCTCTAACAGGATTTTATGGCTTCAGGAGTTGAGAGAGAGCAGTTTCTGAAGTCCTTGCTAGAAAGGTTTTGTAGTTTGTCGTGCTGTCGTTATCCACGTGCGACCCCTGGGAGATGACCGGGGGTTATCTTGGGGGACATTTGGTTTTCCTGTATAGGTGGGGGCAGTTCCCTGGTGTCCTGCGGTACAGCACGGGTTGGGGGCAGGGGGACCATTACCTTGGGAGAAATCCCAGGTTTCTCAGTCTACAGAGTTTGTGTGTCTTGGGACTAGCAGTGCTACAAATACAAATATTGATAACTTGATACATATAATGTGTATATACAGACATGTGGATATACAAATATTTGTGATAGTATGAATATCAATCACAAATGGTATTAAAGGATCAGAAACATATTTATATTTCCTTAAGCTATTGATGCATTTGCCAGTGGCTGTTGCAAAACAAAGATTCGGGGTGTTTTGGTAGAGTCTGCAGCACCTTCCCCCCTGTTACAGACTGACTGGAGCTGGACGGACGTTTCAGTGACGCTGTTGCGGGTGCTGCACAGGAGGAGGAGGGTGCAAAGTGGTGCAGACGTGAACGTCCCAATCCATATCCCTGTCCCCGTCACCATACCCCTGCCACTGTTCATGGAGCTGGGGATCATAGAATCATAGCATGGTTTGGGTTGGAAGGGACCTTAAGGATCATCTTAGATGCACCAGCCCTCTGATCATCTTCATGTCCCCCTCTGGACCATGTCCTTTTTATGTTGGGGGGCCCCAGAGCTGGAGGCAGCGCTGCAGGGGGGTCTCACCTGAGCGGAGCAGAGGGGCAGAATCCCCCCCTCACCCTGCTGGCCACGCTGCTGGGGATGCGGTTGGCTTTCTGGGCTGTGAGCACACGTTGCCGGCTCATGTTGAGCTTCTCATCCACCAACACCCCCAGATGTTTCTCCTCAGGGCTGCTCTGAACCCATTCTTTGCCCAGCCTGTATTTATGCTTGGGATTGCCCAAACCCACATGCAGGACCTTGCACTTGGCCTTCCACACTTCCCCTTGTTCCTCCCTGCCTGCTCCTGCTCGGGGTTGTGTGGTTTGAGTTGCCGGTGTTGACAAGGTGAGGGCTTGGCCGGGCTGGAGCAGAAGGTGCATCCATCCCATGCTGCTGGCCAGAGGAGAGGCTTGGGTGAGTCCCAGCGCGCGTCCCCTGCCTCGGTCCCTGTACGTGGGCTGGCAGGAGCGCTGAGCTCAGAGCAGAGCCCAGGCAGCTCCCGGCAGACCAGAAACAGGGCCGGTTTCGCCACTGTGCTGTTTTCTTTCCTTCTGGGTTCATGCTGGCAGTCCGTTTACTCTTTTATTTTTTCTTTCTTTTTTTTTTAAGCCTGTTGAATTTCGTGGCAGTAAGATGGCTCTTCTGCAATTCCTTCCGTACAAGTGCCATTAGCATTATAAGCCAAAGTGATAAATTACAGGGTTTGAGACTTTTATCTACAAGGTATACACACACAGACGTCATTAAGTGGTCACTTCTGTCTGTTTTATGGCTACACTGGATACGAAGAGATGCACAAAGATGATTAAAAAATATAAAACTTGTAGCCAAATCAATTTAATTATTATAACCAAGATCACATCATGCCAAAAAAGTGAGACAAAGCATCATAGCAAATTCAAATGAGTCAGATTTTTCCTTTTGTAACGGCCCGGTAGGTGCCTGACGTGGGGGCTGCTGCTGTTGGGACACCCAGGCACGTCCCCAGCCCCATGGCAGCGCTGGCATCACTGCAGTGGTGGCTGCTGGCTCCTGTGGGGCTGAGTTGGGAAATACTTGTTTTGTACTTATGCTGGTAGTGCAGATTTTGGCAAAGAACTCCCAAAGTGACCAGGAATAACTGAAAAAGGCCTCTTTTATTATTATTTTTTTCCTCCTTTCTGCAATAATAGTAATAAAACTGTAGAAAGAAATAAACGATAAAGAAATAAATCAGTGAAGCATATTTGGAAATAACTCTGCACAGCCACTGATGGCTTGATTTAGCTGAATAAATCAATATAATGCATTGCAATAGCTGCAGCACAGCATACACGTTACAGTTGGGCTTATCAGAGACGGAGTGAAGGCGTCCCCTGGACCAGCGGCTGTGATGAAGTGTGAAGCTGGAAGGAGTGGGCTTGCCGGCAGCCTGTTTAGCTCCCCCAGCTCCCTCCTCCTCAGCTCCAAGGAAGGCAGCTCTGTGCCAAGAGGGGCTCTGTTTCTGCAGACCCAGGCACCTGCATCGGAGGGTGACCCTGGCGAGGATGGTGGGGATGTGGCTGGAGACAGGATGGCCCTGGGTTAAGGACTTAGAGAAATAGCAGGCTTGAAACAGCTCCAAACCAAAGTTAAACTCTTTTCCAGAGCGTGGCTGAACTTTGATTGGTATTCCTAGAAACAGGAGTTAACCAAATGTACTCAGTGTATATGCTAAACGTTTGGAATGTTTTAAAAGCAGAAATTATTTTCTTTCTACTATAGGACCTTTAAAAAGTTTACTAAATAGTTTTATAGTCAGAAATTAAATAGCTGCATTTCCTTGCACCAGGTTTGCTGAGGCACTGTCCAGAGCCAGGCGGGGATGGGGATGGGGTGGTCTCCAGTGTGCTTGGGAGCTTGCCAGGGCTGCCAGAGAAACGTCTGCTCTTTAGGACTTTAGCACTAAAGCCTGCTGGAGGAAGCTACAGATCAGTAAAAGCAAAATTATTTTGACTCTTGCTGACACTGTGCACTGTCTGGTTTGGGGCTTTGCAGAGGAGACTGGTTGGAACACAAGCAAGGAAAAGCGTTGGTGCCAATGGCATGGTGTGTGTGCCGTCACTGCACTGGTGTCACCATCGGATGTGAGGCCGCAGCTCTCGTGACACGGTCAGATTCCCCACTACAAATCTACTCCCCAAGACCCGTATTTAAGGGCTGAATAACTGTATATTTCAGCTACCTAATAAAACCCAGGGCGTTTTTTTGTTGTTGTTAAAAATACTTTCTGCTTTTCTTTGCTAATACTTGGCAGCTATTGCAGTCTGGCAGAAAGCCTTAAGGGGAGACATATTCAGGCTGAACTGAAGGCTCTGGAAAGTTATCCTGGTGATTTTTATCCTTTTATTTTACTGTTGCTGTTCATTAAAAATTTGTTCTCCATGAGAACTTCATTCATGTCAGCGCTGACAGAGATCTGTGCTCGGTGACGTGGGGCAGCGGGGGGCTGTTGCTGATGGGTGCTGCTCGCCATTTCTTTCATCTTCTGTGCTGCAAGACATGCGTGTCCCCAGACCCCCCGCACCTCCCATCGGGCTGGTGGCAGCTTCCCAAAAATCAACAGGCACTGGTTTGTAAGAGTGTTGTGAAATGGCGAGGGAGAGCCGAGGTACAGATTTTTTTTATTGCTTATTTTTCTGTTCCCGCCTGCCTGAATTCCAGCAGTGACACTGTCCTCGCTCCCGCTGGTGCCCATGACACCTCCTGAAGCGCTTGCAGGGAGCAGGGACACGAGGGTGAAATGTGTGGTCTGTAATGCCTGGTGTCCTGAAGAGGTCGATTTATGTAAATGCTAAGGAAGTCATTATCCTGTTTATTGTTATTATTAAATGGTGAAATGTAATTAACTGGATACATAACACAGGTGTGGAAACAAACTGAAGTTTCTAGGCATATTAATGAAGCGAAAACGCTGCAGTTAATTAGGAAGGGGAGAAGGCATGTGAGTGGCACCTTCCAGTGGTTCCCTGGAGTTGTTTCTTTTTTCCACTTGTGATTAATTTAAGCAGTATAAAATTTGTAATTTACTAATGCCAGTCATTTTGAGTTGCTGGGGTGGGACACCGTTTGACCCTGGGGGGCAGCAGCAGTGCCCTGGGGCCGCACCGGGCCGGGGATGCTGGCTGTGCACCGCAAGCCTGTCTTGGTGTGTGTGCAGTGTGTGCAGTGTGGATGTGTCCCCTCTCGTGGTGTCACTGGGTGCTGTGGCCATGCACTCAGTGCCCTGCTCCTCCACCTCGGTGTTTTATAACACCGAACTTCTAATTGAGCTGTGGCTGGCCAGTGCGTGTGTATGAAATCCTTTGTTTAATAGAATTTCAGCAGTTGTTGTCAATATTTGTTCTTGTCTGCTGCTGTTTAATCAACCCCTTATCATGTTTTGTGCTGCTTTCCCTCTGCGAGCAGGGGCTCTGCTGTGGCTGTTGTGGCTGCTGGTCTCTGTGGGGCCATACTGGCTCAGCACCGTGCTGTCTTCAGGCTGCCGTCGGACCTGAGTGCTTGCACCCCATGGCTGTGAAAGGGGTTCACCTCAACCACTCTGTGCTTAGTTTGTAAAGCACAGTAAGTAAAGCACAAAGTAAAGAAACTTACTTATAAGTTTCTTTAATTATTTTGAGGCTAGTATTATAAAGCCGGGGCAGCCTGCTCACCCCCACGGCCACTGGAAGCAGGAGGTGGGACTGGCAGGGAGGGGGAATCGGGCCGTTGCTCAATGGGACGTTTAGGGATGATTTTCCAGACCAGAGAAGTGTGCTTGGGCAGATCAAAGCATAGCCGTGATAACTGGGGAAAAGGATGAGGTCTGAAGGGCAGCTTAAGCTGCTAAGGAGGGGAGAGACCATCCATCACTGCCGGCCTCTGTGCCTGTGGTCCTCTGTCTCTCTGCACATCACTAGGCTGCTCGCCGTACTCGAGGGGGAAATGTGTATTTTGAGGGGGTGGCATTTGCATCTCCCAATTCTCCGTGTGTTTGTCATAGGCAGCTGCATTGTCACGCTTCCTCGCAGGGTAGCCCAACCACGATGATGCCAGGAATGTGGTTATCCTATGTAGAAACAAGAGCCTGATGGGTTTTGTCGTGCTGTGGTATATTTTCATTTTATGCATGGAAACCACATACAAAACCAGAAATACACAGATGATTTTAATCTTTTTTACTCGAGCACAAAGCATTGGTTATCCCATCTCAGCATTTGCCGTTCTGCTGGTGCTCTGGAGCTAGTACGTTTTCCTCCAGCATGCCAGTGCTGTGGAGGAACAGGCAAAGTAATGCACTACTCAGATGGCTCCAAAACTACCAAAATGGGGCAACGTCCCTCTTTATCCCCTTGGAGTGAAATTACCGCAGTGCAGAAGGTGCAGATCCCATTTTGAGATGCTACGTCAGACTTCGGGCTGGAGCCCTGAGTCCCTCGGTCGGTCCCTCTGCTGTCAGGAAAGTCGCCGGTTTGGAGTCGCTGGTGTGTGCCAGGGGCCATCAGGGGCACTGGTGGCAGGGCTGACTGCCTGGATTTTAAGGAGTTTTGGAACAACCTAATTTAAAAAATAGAAATTTGTTTTTAAGGATACATCCTCAGGATGGTATGTGTAAAGTGTAGAATCAGGTGTTTCCATCCCGGGATGGATATGTGCGTACTTCTTGTTGGAAAGCCCATGGGTCACTGGGATGGAGTGGTGCCGACAGCTCTGATCTGTACCTCCTGCTGTGATCTGGTCCCCAGTGAAGGGCTGTGTCATGCAGTGGTGTGCTCACACGGCTCATGTGAGCGGCTAACGAGGAGGCACACCTCGTTACTGTTCATTGGGTTTGTCCGGCTCAGCCTCTGGAGGAGCCTCAGGAATGCATCAGGGTGAAGGATCCCATACCCTCTTGTACACCTCTTGAGGAGCAAAAAACGAACTACACACACACCTGGAGTGTGCTGTTTTGGACAGAAGAAAATAATCACAGCTGTTTCCCCCTGGAAAAAAAAACTTAATTCATTTTCAGCTTTTACCTAAGTAGAAAAAGCACACCTGCAGAGGGTGCAAGCACCAGCTTATGTGCCACCGCTGGTGTCCCTGTGCCACAGCCCAGGCCTGGGAAGGTCTGAGGGGACTTCACAGGGACACTGCCCTCACCCCCTTCCTCTGCAGTCCTGCATTTGCCACCAGCAGGTGTTCTGGTCACAAATGAAAATTATTTGGGAGTATCCAAGCCCACACCATCCCCTTGCCAGGCTGTCGGGCCTGGCCATGGCAGGGGGGGATGCTGCAGGGCCCTGTCTCTGCTGACAATGATGGGCAATCTGCCCGAGGGTTCGTTAGCAAGCATGGCTCCCAGCCGGTGGGTTTGGCAGTGAACCAGCAGCTGCTTACGGCGTTGTACCGGCTCTGGGAAGAGGCACCCATGGTCCTACCGCACCAGGGGCAAGGAGCTGGGATGCAGGGACTCCTCCTCTGGCATGTGTTGGGCTGAGTCTCGAAACGGGCTGGGCATCAGCGTTGTGTAGTGCCTCAGTGATCCCGGTCCTGCCTCCTGTCGCTGCCTGGCTTTGGAGCCCTAAGTGCAGCCGTTGGTTCACCGGGACTGCAGTTTGTGTGCTTCAAGTCAGTAAAATTAAGTCCAGTAACTCTTTTTGTTCGATATGGAAAAAAAAAATTCTCTGCATGTATGCTTGGCAGGCCAGCTACTACAACAAAGTGAGTGCAAACAGTTTATTTTTAAAAAGCAAACCATAGCTTACGTGTAGTTAAATGTTTTCCTGTAAAACACATGAGCATCGGTATAAATAGTTTTACCATTTACAGGCAATATTCGGATTTTACGTAACAGCCATCTTCCTGCTTGGGTTTTAACACGCCGAGCTCTCTGCTGTTGGAAGGAATTTATACTCCCTAGAAGAGGGAGGTGTTTCCATGTTTTTTTTGGATCAAAACTCTGTAATCTGTTACAGCTATGCTGTTCAGCGTGGCTGCTGGTTTGCTGGCTCTGGCTCGTGCAGAGACAAGTAGGTTGGGTACCGGCAGCACCGGCAGAGCCCCTGGCCGAGAGGAGCATCCTCAGCTGTGGCTGCTGCCATCCTGTGTCGTGGCCTGTTGGGAATACCCAAAAGTGATTGGTTTGATTATGTCAGTCATTAATAATTGTTCGATAGTGATGGGGTGGTAAATGTTCATGCAGTGCAATTGGGATGTGCAGCACTCATAGGAGTGTTTGCTGGCCACAGAAGATTTTTCTTTTGTTTTTAGGAGGTAGCCTGTCAAATATTAGAGGATTATTGTGTCTGAGCTTGAAAAGCAGGACTGGTAACTCCAGTGGCACAGAAGTGCTTTGCTGAGTCCATTGTAACATTGCAGGTGGTTAAAGGCAGTGGTAGCTGCCGAAGGCCGTCAGCAGAGATTACAGCCTGCTTCTGGTTGACGCTTTTATGTTTAAAATCTCGGTTCTTTGCATCCTGTGACATGGAGGTTGTCTCACTGATTTAATGGTAGCAACGATGACAGCAATGCTGCATGCAGGATCCCATATTCAACTATAATTTCACAAAAACACCTAAGGAAAAAGAAGTTTGCTCAAAACCCCAGAGCCCTCCACGGGGACTGGTGTTTCTTTCACTTCAGTTTCATTTTTAAATAAGCAAGAGCAGAGTTTGGAGCAGAGTTTGGCTGCAGTCTGTGTTTCCCTGTGGCACTGGAAGGCTGGTTTTACCTGTCGCACACCAGGTGGCCCACGGACACCTGCACAGAGGCGAGGGTCCAGCACCGGCCGCAGGCAGAGGCAGCTCCTCACGCCTGTCCTGCCACCCACGGCCAGCTGGCACGGGCACCCCGCTTTTCTCTCCTGCATCTCTGTTGCTCAGCAACAACTTTTAATTGGAGAATTAATATGGCTCCAGGACATCCTGAGCAGCAATGCATGGTAAAAATTTCGATTGAAAGGTTGTTTGTCGTGGTTTGGGCTGGGCTGGCCACTAAATGAATGGCAGATACTCTCTTTAAACCAGGACAGTTAGGATCATAGAATCACAGAATGGTTTGTGTTGGAAGGGACTTAATCATCTAGTTCCAACCCCCCTGCCATGGGCAGGAATGCCTTCCACTAGACCAGGTTGCTCAAAGCCCCATCCAGCCTGGCCTTGAACACCTACAGGGATGGGCAACCTGGGCCAGTGTCTCACCACCCTCACAGTCAAGAATTTCTTCCTAATATCTAACCTAAATCTCCCCTCTTCCAGTTTAAAACCGTTCCCCCTTGTCCTATCGCTCCCCTCCCTGATCCAGAGTCCCTCCCCAGCTTCCCTGTAGCCCCTTTAGGGACTGGAAGGGGCTCTGAGGTCTCGCTGGAGCCTTCTCTTCTCCAGGCTGAACACCCCCAACTCTCTCAGCCTGTCCTCACAGCAGAGGGGCTCCAGCCTCTGATCGTCTTTGTGGCCTCCTCTGGACCCGCTCCAGCAGGTCCGTGTCCTTCTTATGTTGGGGGCCCCAGAGCTGGAGGCAGCACTGCAGGGGGGTCTCCCCAGAGCAGAGCATAGTGGCAGAATCCTGTCCTTTGACCTCCTGGCATCATTTGTTGTTGCATCAGTTCTGTACTTATGCTGTGTTTGTAGGTGACAGTCCCTTTTTAACAAATTTTGTTAGCTAAGGGGGGTGAGGGGAAGCGGCTGCAGTCCCGGTGGGGCAGCGCTATGGGGATGCAGATGGGTGTCTCGGCTCCGAAGCCTGTGTCGGGGTGAGCATGGCACCCCAGCACCAGCATCCGTTGGTGTCCCTGCCGTGCCACACAGGGCTCCACGCTCCTCACTGGGGCTCTGCCTGTGATGGGGCTGGGCTGGGAACGTAGGGGAGAACTCGAGGTTTGTTCCAGGGACCTCAGGGAAACAGCCAGGGTTTGTTCCAGTAACATTTCTACATGCAGCGAGTAGCACGGTAGTGCTCTTGGTTCTCCTCTCCCCCTGGACTTCTGTGGTGATATTTTAATGGTACGGTGTTGGTGGATTGAAGAAAAACAAGAAGCTTTCCCCTTCGCTTTTGTGAGCAGTAGTTCTTGTATAAACATGCGCAGAGCGGTGTAGCAAGTGGTCGGTAACTCGGGTTGTGCTACCGCAGTAGTATAAAAATAGCAAAAGTAAACAGACTCAGCAGGCTGGCGCAGCTTCGTTTTAAGACTTTCCCAGACCAACTGCATTTATGAAACTCATCCATACAGATGTACTTCAGATACCCAGAGGGTGGTCAGTGTTAGCCAACTCCAGCAGCACAGAGAGAAGCTCGGTGCGGAGTCAGGCTGAAGCGAGTGGTGAGTGCCGTACTGGGGCCGGGCAGAGCCAATGGCACACACTGGCTTGCTGGGTCTGTTTGTTTGTCCTGGTTTTATATTGGCTGCAGAAGGATAACCTTAAACGACGACGGTGAGATCCCTGTGCTCAGTGTGCACTCTCCAGTGTTTATCAAATGACAGCAGTAACTACGATCTTTATTTAGTCTCTGTCCATTCAAAATTATTCTGTATTTCTACTTTGGCTGTGCCCAACCTGATGTTTCCTGACCCTCCCAAATCAACACTTCTGCAAGCACCCCTCTCCAAAGTGTAGGCATGCCAGCACTATCAGTCAGTCTAATTACCAAATAGAAATGCAAATGCAATGTTGACTCTCAGCCACTCTCCCTGCTACATGGGTTTGGTTGCACCCACGTGGTGCCAAGTGGCTGTGTGCGCACCCGGTCACAGTCCAGAATCCCTCCAGGTGCTAGAGGGAACGCTGACAACAGTTACACATTATGTTACTGCAAATATCATCCCTGTAGAAATAACCAAACATAGGGAAAGCTCTGTTTTGGGGAACCTCAGCCTGAAATTCAGGGAGTACTGGAGGCGGCAGATGTGGTGGGCTCCCCAGAGCTCCTTCTCGGACAGGAGGGTTCTTGTTGGGTGTTGGGTCCTTCCTGCACCCCGCAAGGACTCGGTATGGAAAACCTCCCGTTGCCTGCTCGCAGAATGTCTGAGGACAGGGCGTCTGGACTTTGGCAGTGCCCCTGCATGGGGGCTCCTCTGGGACCCTGCAGGTCCCCAGCGCAGGTGCCGTGGGGTCCTGATGGGTTGTGCCCGGAGGAGTAATGACCTTGCGAGAGCAGTTTGCTAATTAGACCTTATTTATTGCATCACCAGGCTGTGCTTTCCAGGAAAGTTTTAGGCTGGAGCCAAGTCCACCAGGGTAATGAGTTTGCTGTTCTTCCTTTGTCTCACACATTAGATGGTATTTCTAAGGAGAGGTATTGGAAAGTAATTATTTTGAATTTGAATTGGTTTAAAGTTTGTGTGGGTACTGAAGCCGTAGACGTTTGCAAGTTCTTAAAACACAGCTTTGAATAGCAACTACTCAAACTCAAACTACACAGGGACCTGCTTTTCAGACTTCGGTGCAGATACTTGCACAAAGTGTCCGTTCTTTTGCATGAGTATGCATGAGATGGGGGGTTCACACCAGTACCCCCAGAGCAGAGGCAGAAACCAGCAGCGGCATGCCAAAGTTACCAGGGTCCCAGGTGCAGGAGCTGGACCCAATGCCACCCTGAGATCTCTGCAGATTGCATGGTTGGACAAGAACAACTTGGGTGTTGTTAATTTCTAAACCCGCCCGGTGTCAGCAGTGAAGGTTGCTGCTGTGATCTCCGCTGCTCCAGTGGGTGCGGGGAAGGTTCGCATCTGGCCTTTGAAAGAGCATTGGCAGGGTTGGGGGGGGGGGGTTGGCTGAAGCCGTGGGCTGCGCCGTGGCCGTGGGCGAATGTTGGGGCTGTCGTGTCATGCCGTGTGCCTCGGGCTGCTGGCGGGTCACACTCTTCTGCTGGGCGGCAGCACTCTTGCGCAGAGGGCTCTGCAGCACACTGAGCTCAAATTGTCTGCTTGTTAATTAGTTATTGACTTCTGCTGATATTTCCATTAAATACCCCCTCAAGGAAAAGTAAAAAATTTTGGTACCTGTATCACCTAAGCCTAACTGCAGTGGATAAAGGGGCTTGCAATCTCAGAAGTGAAGCCCAAGAATACTTTTTCATATTAAAACATGCAATCAGTGTATTTTCTAGAAGGAAATTATTTTTGGACAGAGCCCCAGGGGCGATGCTGGGCCTGCACCCCCCCTCCCCTCCACCCCATCCCTCCTGCCTCCCCAAACAGTGCCAAGGAGGCTCATGCCAGACCCACGCCAGGCACCGTGGGAGGGGGGGGGACAGACACCTCCCAGGGACGCACACAGGTCCCTGACGGGTGAGTGCCACCCGCTTCTCCTTGTCCCTGTCCCCATCACCCGCTTTTTGCCAAGGCTAGACAGCTTAAAATACTGCAGACATCATGCTGCCCTAATTTAATGACAGTCAGGCTGGCTATTTAGTTCAGCCTGGGCTCTCTGCCTGAACGTTGTTGATATGATAGCTGGAGAAAAACATCATGTGAGAGCGGCCCACGCGGCCTCCGCTCCGGCATTCCTGCTGGGAGGAGGCCGAGCCTCCCGGCTGGCGGGCCGAGCTCGCCCTCTCCTTCCTCGCTCCGCAGGGCGAGTTTGTGAGCAGGATGTGCATGAAGACTGGGCACAGGGCTGTGTCCTGGCAGTGATGCTGCTGTCGGGAGGGTGGTACCACTCATGTCACTCCCCCTTAGTGTCACGCTGGGCACCCCGCGATTCCCTGCTGGCTCTGCCTGTGGGGGCGTCCCCATCCCGCTTGGCTCGAGGGACCGAGATCTGCGGGCAGCCCTGGCTGTGGAGCAGTGCTCGAGGAACCTCAGGAGCATTTTTAAATAAGTTTTAGCCCAACAGGGTTCTGGTAAAACCCCCCTAATGTGCTCATACAGCATTTCGGGACACTGCCGGCATGCTCAACTTCCACTTCTCTGAATTTACTTGCTTACATTACTCATTATTTATGACTGAAAAAACAGCAAAGGATTCAGAAAAGGTTCAGAGAGATGAAAATCTGCCTTGAATGTTGTTGACTGAAGTTACCAGAATCTAGTGAAAAGGTAATTATGGAGCTACTTGCTCACGGTATAAAGGAGATAAATGCAGTCCACGTGCCTCATTGAGATTTTTGACGGTATTTTTCAGCCTGTAGTTTCTGACTCCTGGGCACTCTGTGGGCCATTTGTGAAGGTCCATGGAATATAAGTAAGACAGAAAAGCCATTTCCCAAACAGAGAAGTCTGCATTTCTTTTGGAAAATTTGCTAGGATCTGAAAATTCAAAAAAGTTGAAAGTTAAATGTTGCACTAGACTCCAAAGCATCATACAAACAAGAAAGATGTGAACTTCTTGACAGTAGTTAATGATAACTATGGATAAACACAATTTACCTGGGGATGTGGTATATTCTTGTAGTCTTTAACTCAGAGTAAATTGTCTTCCTTAGAGAAGAGCTGCTAAGGGGAGAGAAATGATGGCCTTGATGGGGGAACAAGGGAGGGGGCTCCCTGTTTGCCAGGAGCCTGATAGCATGGCGTTAGATCACTGGAGTCGATTTGAGTCTATGAAGTACATTGAGTGGTCATGATCCAGTCTCTGGATCTGGTCTGGAGAGGTGTGGAGCAGCCTGAACCCCACCATTGAAATAAGGACATTTGAGTTTAATCTGCATTTCAGAATCAGTTTGTTAATTGCTCCTCTCTGTAGCAACACATGTAGTTTCATGTTACTCATTTAGCAGTAGTTAAGTCTGATTTTTACACTGTGCTAATCTAAGATATCTTCCAGGCAGCTAGAAAATGTGTCATTTTGCCCCGTGTTACTTAGTGGTAGCAACGATTAACAAGGGTTGTAGTATCAAGAGGAAAATGGACATAAATGAAGCTGTTCCGAAGTGCTTGCTTCTTACCTACCATTTCATATAACTGAAATGCTTTGGGGAGATGATGCTGAAGTGAGGTTGGTTTATTTGTGCAAAAAGGCTTAAATACTGAACTGTGTTGCCAGTAAGGTATTAAAATAGAGAACTGAGTGTCCTTTTGTCCGAAAGCATCCTCCCAGGCTGAACATGTGCTTTCCCTGGAGTGTACGGATGAGCCGGACAGGAGATGTCCTGTGCGTGGTTCTGGCCGGTCCACCCTGGGCTGCGCTGGCCCTGCGGGGGTCTGGCCACTCTGACGGGCTGTCAGGTGCTGCCTTTGGTGCCCAGGGACACGGATGGGCACAGCCCCACCGGTGCCCACCCACCGCCCTCCTCACCATGTAGTGCTGGAGCTCCCACGAGTGGAGCAGCAACCAGCAGGCGTGTATAGGCACACATGCATAGCTGTATACACGCACACGTATAAAACTCACGCTCTATAAACACCAGTTCCTGTTGCCACCATCAATTTGTCTTTTCTACTTATGAATCGTTCGTGTTTGTTGCTGAAGTATCCTAATCCTTATTTGCAGTAGGAAACTCCATTCCCCTGTAAAAATATTTTCTCAGGCCGCACATGGTATTTTTCCCCTCGTCTTATCTGTAGGATAGATGTTGTGCTTTTAGCTTTTGTGCATTTTCTGGCCCCTGCCTTGATTGCTTTGCAACACTTGGAGCCGTGTTATTAGGAAGATGTTCTCACAAGTGACTTCAGTGGTCCTTTCTGTGCGTCAGCCCTGCTGAGGACAGCTTGTAGCCCCCTGTGTGAGGGGAAGGTGACAGCCCCTGACAAAGGACTTGGGAGAGCCCCTCCACGTGCCACAACCAGAAAACCGAGGTCTGCAGCGCTGTGGCCCAGGGACAGCAAGGTGGTGGCGAGCATGGCACAGCCATGTCTGTTCCTCTGCGCCTTCCCACTGTGACAGGCAGCAGTCGCTCCTCTTCCTCTGTTCTCTCTGGAGGTGGGTGGGATTGTGTGATGGGACATGCATTTCGTTCAAGGAAACGCGCTCAGGGGTTTTAAGCTCTGAAAGATGACCTTTCTTTGCTGTTCATTACGGTAGTGGTCTGCATATACACAGGGCTTTCTATAATCTTGGTGTGTAGCCTAGAGATACCCACAAAACTTTCTGTATTTTTCTTTGTATGAGGCATATCTCTTATGCAAGGATCACTCAGATGTCAATTGACTAACTATGAAAATGAGTTTTAAGAAATTTGGACTGCCAGCAAGAGAGATGGATTGGGAGGGGAGCAGCAGCAAACCGTTTATCCCAGCCTTAGGGGGAGACAAAAATCATCGTACAAATTAGATTTCTGGCAGATCTTAAACCAAGAATACATTTTAAATTTCTGAGCAAAATTGCAGTATAAGGTCAAACTATATTGAATTAATTTGTTTCCTGAAAAAATTATTTCCTACTTAAATTAAGGCTGTCTTTTGCCTTGTCATTGTTCCTGTTTGGATTTATTTCAAAGATGAATGAATAAAAGAAAAAAAAATTAATTTAAGGAATCTGTTTTGTTCCAGAAAAGGATTCAGTTCTTTTAGTTGGGGTTGGTTTTTTTATTGTTATAATCCCTTTAGTGAAAGTATGGGCTCCAGTGTTAGAATTTTAAAGAACAATTAGTGCGTAAAGCTTCCGTAATAATGAATGCGCATTTTCTGAAGTCTCATGGCATGCAAGATCACAGCTCACATGCCCATGAGAAGAAGGGAATCTCATCCCCAAGAGAGGGGGTTTCTTTTCCACAACCTCCCTTTGCCATGCACCACAGCTGGGTGGCTGGGCAGGCAGTGCCCTTCACTCAGGCTCTGCTTTCTTTTTAGAGGTTTTTATACAGTGGAGCCACAGCTGGGGGGACTTGGAGCTAGTTTTCAGAAGTCCCCTTCGTGCCCAGCTCCCCGTGCCCCAGCACTGCCAAGCACCAGACGCCCCGTTCCCTGCTGGGAGCCCGCAGGTGGGAGCACCCACAGCTGGAGACCGTGTTAGGAGAGATCCCCAAGCAGGGATGTCTCATGGCTTTTGTCTTAGGGATGGAGCCCCTCTGCTATGAGGACGGACTGAGAGAGTTGGGGTTGTTCAGCCTGGAGAAGAGAAGGCTCTGGCAAGACCTTAGAGCCCCTTCCAGTCCCTAAGGAGGCTACAGGAAAGCTGGGGAGGGACTCTGGATCAGGGAGGGGAGTGATAGGACAAGGGGGAACGGTTTTAAACTGGAAGAGGGGAGATTTAGGTTAGATATTAGGAAGAAATTCTTGACCGTGAGAGTGGTGAGACACTGGCCCAGGTTGCCCAGAGAAGCTGTGGCTGCCCCATCCCTGGGGGTGTTCAAGGCCAGGCTGGATGGGGCTTGGAGCAACCTGGTCTGGTGGGAGGTGTCCCTGCCCAAGGCAGGGGGGTGGGACTGGATGGTCTTTAAGGCCCCTTCCAACCCAAACCATTCCATGATTCTATGTGCAAGGATGGTTTCTTGGTAACAAGGAGGTGCAGTGGGGTTTGGATATATGTTGTACATAGAATTATTTTTTATTATTTCTTGATGTGAATGCTTGTCAAATTGATGAATGTCCTTTCATCCAAATAAAATTAGTGCATGAAGTTTGTTGTTTACCACAACTGAATGTAATGAAAAATTTAGAAACAAGTCAATTCTGACTTTCTTATTTGGTTTACACAATTGCAACTAAAATGCATCATATGTAAGAGGTTTTCTTCAAAGACGATGTTTTCCGGGTCTAGTGAAAGTGCAGAGCTGGGGCTGTTTTCCTGGTAATAATGCTACTTTGACTGCACGTCCTGCTGTGCGCGCAGAGCTTCTTCTGCACAGCAGAAAGAGAAGTGAGCCTTGAACATTTTCAGAGTAGCATGTGAGCTTTTGTAGGCTCAGTGCTGCAGCCGGACCACGTTTCTTTCCTGGGTTTCTGGCTCCGCAGCCACCAGCATCCTGGAGGCAGCTCTGTGGGCAGGGGGAGCCATGCTGGACCCTGTGGGCTGAGCTTTCACTCGGCAAAGCCCTGTGCCCATAGAGGACGGGTACGCAGTACTTTCAGAACAACTGATATTTGCTCGCCTCTGTCAACTTTTAAAAGAAACAGTCTTTTTTTTAGGGTTGTACTGCAGGAATACAGAGCTTAGAAAAGCAAAGCAAGGAGCTGATGCTAGAATTGTCAAGTTGCTCTGGTCAGTTTGTGATAGCCTGGAGAAGTAGCTGGGGTCTGCAGCGTGTTGTGTTTGCTTTAGCCGATGATATGAGGACAAAGATAGCACCTATAGCTTCTAAGCCAATTGTGTTAATTCTCTTCTTCAGGGTCGATGTTCAAGGGAAAACTGCAAATATCTTCACCCACCTCCACACTTAAAAACGCAGCTGGAGATAAATGGACGCAATAACCTGATTCAGCAGAAGAATATGGCCATGCTGGCCCAGCAGATGCAGCTTGCCAATGCCATGATGCCTGGTGCCCCATTGCAGCCTGTGGTACGTGCACTTTTTGGCTTTGATCAATGAGTACAATGAGTTGTAGTTGAAGTTGGCAGGTGTGCTTACATGCCTGTAAAATCCCACAAAAGTCAGGTACTGGTGGAGAAATCAAATACAATGAAATCCTAGTCTGTGTGTCTTTGCGTAATTCTCCCTTACCTGGAGGAATATTGTTAATTTAATTGATTTCGTTAATCATTTGTTAGTTTAATTCCTTTTTTGCAACTTATTTCTTAAAATTAAAAGAGTGAGTGATCTGCATGGGATTTTCATAAACAGACGTTTTCCTTTGCAATTGCACATGTTCTAGGAGATTCCTGGGTTTGGGAAAATTCCCACTCACTTCCATTCCCACTCATTTCCATTCACTCAGGGGAACCTTCTCAGGGAATTACTTGCTGGAATTGGACTTTGGTTTTCACAGCACGTTATCAGGCAGAGCAGAAAGCTTGTCCTGGGTGATGTATGGTGCATGTCAGTCTGACCTGCACGATCACAGCTCAGCTTGGCAGAAAGAGGAGAGGTACAGATAATCATACTTTTACAAAAAGCCAGGGGTGGGGGAAGGAGAATCTATCAGAAGTCTCTCATTTGGTCACAGTAAAATGTGATCATATATTACCTCATACCTGTCTCTGTTACACCTTAGGAAGTAAGCGCAGTGCAGTGTTCCACAAAGTCAAACGCCGTGGCTGAGTTTCTTGCTCTGCAGTAATCCCTCCGTTCAGCAAATGTCAAGAGGATTGGCATCCACCCACCATGCACCTACGCCTTTGGGAGCTGAACGCCCTGTGCCAGATCCCTCTCTAATGCAATCCTGAGAGGTCATTTGAGCTAACCTATGGATAAATCTGGCCCAGAACCCTTTTGATATAAATTTCTAGCTCAGACATTAGAGGGTACTGATTAATGTATGAGCGAGACTGGCGTTGATTAATGTATGAGCAAGGCTGGTATATTCTAAATAAAAAGGCAAACAGTGCTCCCTTGGATCCCTTCTCTTTCAATGGGTAAAATGGCAGCAAAGGAAAAAATAAGTTGAAATCGATACCTAAAATAAATATATCTGTATTAGCACTTCTCTGACAGTTCTTTTATTCCTTTCTAGCTGGCAAAGGTAGAATTTAGGGAGTTTAATTTATCTCTAGATACCTTCCGTTAGAAAACTGATGTTTACTCTATTAGATGAGTTCTTCAGCTTTTATTTCAAAAAACATAGTGACAATTAATACTCCTCAAAATATAGCTAAATCCTTAGGAAAAACCATCTCAGCAGAAAGGACTCTCGTACTTGTGCCAAGTGGTTATTTGGCCCCACGTTTTGTGGGTCTACAGAATACCAGTAAATATTATGTAGCTTATTTGATTTGGTTAATATAACTACTGTTCTCCCACAGAACTTTATGCCTCGGCTGTTTCAAGAAAAAGTGTATGCGAGGGAGAACAGCAGAAAATGTGGTGGTAGGATTGTCACAGTAAATTGACTTTAGCACAGCATGAGAAGATACCGCGTTTTGCGTTCTCTCTTTTCATTGGCTTTTCTTTAAATAAAATTGTCTGTATCACCAAGGCGAGGAGATGAGCTGAGGCAGCATCAGCGCCCAGACAGCGAATGCTGCGGCACCGCAGTGCTTCAGGGGATGCCCTGACACTGCGCCGCGCTGCCTCCTCCTCGCTCCCCTCCTGCAGGAGGGACGGGGCTGCCTCTGCGCTGGTGCCCGCTGCTGATGGCTTTCAGATCGGAGACAAAATCAACTGTCTGTACACTCGACAGCTCAAAAGCAGGCTGTGCTTTGCGTGCTTTAACTCCAGAGCAACCTCCAAATGATATTTCATTTTCCACAGCTCAAAACAGACGTGTGCGCATGCCACAATTTTATTTCCTGATTGGGGTACAGCGATACAGCCTTAGTGCCAGCAAATTCATGTTTGGGACTATTGAGAAAGCTTAACTCAAAATGCAGCCAACAGTAAGAACCATTGCTTACAATACTCTTGTCTGTTAACCTGTTTGTTTGATGTTCATGAATTGTAACCAAGTAAGGCTTTCTCGGGTTTATACAAAGCAGTGTGTAGGCACACACACCAACACTTGGGTAAACATGAAAAAAAATACTAATGCATTCCTTTGCATTAACATTCCTTTTTAATATAGAGGCTAGCGTGAGGATAACATTTAAATCAAAATTAAATTCTCCTTTTTGCTACACTCACACTGTCTCTAGCAAGCAAAATTTAAGTCAGTGTGTTTTGAAGTGCAGCACAAATCTTCTGCCTGTGCCTGGGTAGTTTCTGTGTATATCACTTGAATTCAACATTCCAGACTGGGGATTTTCAGAATTCAGTCTCATTCAATACGAAGATTCACAACAAGGCCCATTGGCTGTCCCAGCAATAGTGTTTCCAAATGGATGTCATCCTACTCATTTGGCCTTAAAATTATTTTTTAGCACACTTGAAAGTGATGTTATTTCAGGGTGTTCTAGCAAGTGATGTATATCATCCCATCTAATGATGCATCAGTCAGTTAGTTTTGTTTTACAAAAATCAATACCCTATGCTTTAATAAAAGTGAACTAACATAATGAGAGAGACTAATTTGGTAAGCAAAGCAGTAGGATCCTTTCACTCAGATTTCTGTTTGATAAATGTCTTAATTATCTTAGTTGCAAGTAACGTCTGTGGACTTTTCCCATCTTTCCTTTTTAGCTCACTCTTTTATCTGCCTTTGTCTGGCACTTGAGGGAGGAGATTTCAGACAGTGAGCGGGGATTGCATGTTCTGCCAGCTGCAAGCGCTGAGACCCTGAGGAAGAGCTCTGCCTGCTCAGGGGGGTGCTCTGCCCGCCTTGTAAACCGGTTTAGGGGGAGCTGGGCTGAGCTAGACTATGGCTTTGGTACTAGAGTATCACTTGGTACCAGCACATCAGCGGGTGCTGCTGAGCTGCTTCCCAATAGATTTGCCATCCCAACTGGATTTGCCTTTTCCAGTGTGGAAGAGAGTGAAAAATGCTAAACAGAAGCAGGAAGATGCAGATGTGAGACCAGACAAGCGGAGATGGACCGCGAAGGTGGCTGGAGACGCTGGGGCCATCCCTTGCCTCCAGGGACACGCGGGCAGCCCCAAGCCTGCGCGCTCTGTGCAGTTCTGTGCAGCAGGGCTGGTAGTTGGGGGTGGGTTTCTGCAGAGCTCCGGGGGCGATCTGCACCACAGCAAGGTCCCATGTAATTTCCAAGGAGGCTGTAGGTTGTCAGTGTTTCTCTCTTTGTATGTGGTACCCTCTTGTGCTTCCCTTGGCATAGCAGGTGTTCAGTAGATGACTGTTAAGGATGCGTTAAATGAGTCCAGCTCCTTCCCTGCAGGGCTGCTGAGCTGGGGTGCTGGCAGAAAGCCATCTGTCTGTCTGTCCAGGGAGGAGCTAGGGTTTTGCTACACTGCAGAGACCAATTCCCACAGGTGCCCCCGTGTCTCCTTCCCCATCGATACACCCCATTAGCAAGCAGTGCCTTCAAAAGGCAGACCTATGGAGATCAGACCTGCTGTGAGGTTCACTTTGGTTGTGCACAGGCGTTTTTAGAGTAGAATTATTCAGTAGATGGGACGATGTGGATTATAGGGCATCTCGCAGCACAGAGCGCATCCAAGGCCGTGTCCTTCTTCACCTCTGTTCTCCCTGCTGATATACAGGAGCTGCTTTTTTCTTTTTTTCAGCAGTTTTGCATGATGCACAGCATAATAGGGCCCAAACAGTAAGGCCAGTAAGTAGTTGTATGGTTTGGTCATAGTGATAGAGAAATACTGCCTCTGCTTCTAGAGGTGGGGGAGTGAAAACTCGCTGGAAAGCCAGTGAGCAGTGAACAGCAGAGAGGAGCCCAGCGGCTCGGACTGACCTGGAGCCCAGCTGTCTCTGCGCTCTTGCGTGGCATTGGGGTCCCAGTTCTGACCAGTTTGCAGTTCCAGACTAACCCTCAGCTGATGCTTGTGAACAGCAGGGCCATGCTTGGGGTGACCCTGATGGCAGGGTCCCGCTCCTCCCCATCCCGCGGCCCTGGGCCAGTGCTGGGGTGGCTGGGGGGCAGTCCCTGGGGAGAGCTTGTCTCTGCCATCTGTCCTCGGGCCCGCTGTATTGCCAGACGTTTTTCCTGTGTGCAGGAGTGTTTGGGTGGCTTTGTGCCCTGGCAGACTCCTCTGCTACGGAGAAGGGGTTATGTGCTGCCCAGGTTTCAGCACTGCGTGGTCTCTTCCTGCCAGCAGCGTGGCTCCCAGTCTGGCCTGGTACAACTGTAAGATGGTTTTCTGTCTCCTAATTTACATGTGTACAGCACATTGCAAAATACCTGTGAGTTTTAGAATAATATGAAGTGGCTCTGATAAAATAGGCTATTATTTTGCAGTGGTCTAAAGGCTGCAGGATATTTATATTAGTTTAAAATTATCTCAGTAGAAAATAAATGGATAGTCTTTTATTTACTGTACAGTGAGTATATTGGGCTGAAATCAAACATTGATAGCTCTTAAGTTACACACCGACAGACTGGTTCATAGTTTTTATTTTCAGTGTTCATTATTACATAGCTGATAACACAGTAATGAGAAGTGCAGTTAATTAATAGTGTATTATAAAGTAATATTTCCTGTAAAATTTGCCTGTTTTTTTTTTATCATTCACATGGATGAAGAACCAGAGATGTTAAAGAAATTATTCCCATTTACACAACTTTCTGTCTTTTTCCTTCAGTAATGTGTTTTTGTCCAGTGTTCTCAAATGGACTTGTTCCTTGCTTCCAAACAGTTCAGTCATTTCCTCAGGAATACAAAAACATGTGGTGTTATATGCTCTCTGGCTTAAACACATATGAAACAGAGAAGAGTTGTGTTAACTCTGTAGTTGTCTTTCCCTCTAAAAATTCGTTAGAAAGAAAAATCTAAATGCCTTGAGTAACTACTTTATTTAGATACTAAAGATAAACACTTCAGACTAAATTTTATTTGGCAATTACACTGGTAGCACAGTGCCTTCACATTCAACGGGGCAGAAGAGTTATTTAATCTTTACTGCAGTGCAACAGCTCCGCATTTGGTGTTACAGCATTATTTGGTCTTCTACATCCAATTATCTTCACAACATGTGATAGCCTACAAGGGCTTCTGACTCTTTCTTTTTTTAAAACAAGCAAACAATCAAAAAACCCCAGTATTTCCATGCTCTCTCTCTCTCTCTTTCTCTGGCTTAATGTTTTAGTCTAAATAAAGCATATCCTTGATGCAGTGTATTTCTTTCTGAATATCTGCATGGACAGCCTGTTTAATTTTGTAAAAATAAATGATTATGGTCATCTGGTCTTGTTCCTGTATTAAACCTCTGTAATTTCTGAACCAGTGCTGGCTGTTATCAGGGTCAGAAATGTATTTTGCTGGGTCTAAATTCAATGGTGTGATGGGGCTCTCATGCAGTTGCCTTTATCCTCAGGAGCAGACATTTGTACACGTTTTGGAAACGTCCCTCCGAGAGCCTCAGACTTCTCCTGTGGCCGTGAGGAGTGCTTGCTTATGACGGCATTGCTCAAGTGTGGGTCAAAGGAGAGTTTGGTCCAAGAGCTGCCATGTGTTGCAAGTGTGCAGGGGAAGCTTGAGCAGCAGAACCTGCAGAGGCTGGCAGGGGATGCCTGTCCTCGTGGTCTCACTTGTGTGTGACCTTTGCACGGGTGTTCTTCATGTCCCACAAACACGACAAATGCTTCTTTCCCACTAGTAACAGAAACGCATCACCATTGTGCTCAAGACGATAGCCAAGAAGTTATTATGCTGATGGCGTGGGAAGTATCTACATATTTAAAGTGTCTTTCTTCTTTTCTCTGATTGCAGCCGATGTTTTCCGTTGCACCAAGCTTAGCCACCAACGCATCAGCCGCCTTCAACCCCTACCTGGGGCCTGTCTCCCCAGGCCTGGTCCCAGCGGAGATCCTGCCCACCGCCCCGATGCTGGTGACAGGGAACCCCGGTGTCCCGGTTCCTGCCGCTGCTGCCGCCGCTGCCCAAAAGCTGATGAGGACAGACAGGCTGGAGGTAGGAGCCGATATGTGTAGCTTATTCTCACAAGTTGTATCATTTATTATGTCTCCTAGATATAAAATGTTTTTCTTTTGAAAGAAAATAATGCAGGTTTCACTTCAGCTGATAATGTCCTATCTTGGTGATGGGTAAGGACAGGGAGTGACTGAGTGATCATACGCTAGGTTAATGCTTGTGGTTCTGCTTCAGACCCTCCATTGCAGAAAGAAATGGAAATATTGAGTCCTTTTAGGAATGACTGCGGCAGCAGCAAGGGCTCCTCAAAACTTTTAGTATGTGACCAGAAGGTGTGAACGTGCAGGTTGCACGGGCATGGGTCCCAACCACCAGGGCCGGGTGTAAGGGCAGAGAAGATGGCTTTCAGCCTCTCTCTTCTGCTCACTCTGGACAGATGGTGCCAGCACTCCTCTGCTGGCCTCCTGCACCCGGCTTATCAGCCTTGCTACAACCCTGACAAGTGCTAGTGCTCTCTAGCTGCTACTCTCCCTTGCCCTGAATCTTTCTTATCTGAAAGGCCTGACAGTGTTTTCGACACCTTATTGGTGCTGCAGCAGTGTAGGCGGTAAGCCAGCGACGGGCCGTGGCTGCCATGTGCTTGAGGCATGCCTGTGAGTACAGCCGGCAAGCGCAGCCTGTGCATACAGCCAGCAGGCACAGCCAGTGAGCACAGCTGGCAAGTACAGCTGGTGAGCACAGCCGGCGGGCACATCAAGTGGGCACAGCTGATGAGCACAGCCGGCAAGTACAGCCGGTGAGCAGAGTCTGTGAGGACAGCCAGTAGGCACAGCCGGCAAGTTCAGCCAGTGAGCACAATCTTTGAGCACAGCCAGCAAGCACAGCCGCAAGCATAGCCTGCACTTGGCAGCCCCAGTCAGGGCTGGTGGTTAACAGGCGTCGATGGGAGAGGCTGAACAGGCAGGGCGATCCGCTGTCACCCTGTTTGTCTGTTGGCCATGGATCTTCCACAGCCGGTGGTGCTCTCTCTCTCCAGCATGGTGGCAGCTTCAATCGGTGGTGGAGAGAGCCGAGCTGTGCCGTGCCCCGTCCCTGCAGCCCCAGCCCTCCTGCTCTGCCCTCAGCCCCCACCCTGGCGGCCAGTGCTCAGCAGTAGCATTCCGTAGCCTTAGCGCAGTGGCAGGTCTCGGAGATCTGGTCCTGCAACCTCTCCTCTGCATGGGGAGGGTGCGAAGGCTTGGTGGTGTTGTGGGTGGATGGGTTGGTCTGCTCTTGGATATAGTCCCTGAGCTCAGGGAGCATGATGGGAGGGGCGAGAAGGATCTCTGTTTTAAAACTGAAAGTTGTAATTGTAACGCTTTTCTTTCTGCCTATGCATCTACCTTAACAGGGATTAATTCTCCTTACAAGGAAAATTAATTCCTTTTTCTTGGTTGCATCTCTGACTGACAAGCTGCCACACAGAAGGCTGTGAGCTGGGCGGAGTGGAGGGTCATCTGGCAGCAAGGATATCCCGCTGCCACTGTCACTATTCTCAGAGCTCACGTCACCACAGGTTCCCCTTCTGCGGGATCACATCATTTCCCTTTTTAGAGATGTTTTTCTCTGAGGAAAGCGTTCGTCAAAGCGCGGTCAGGTTACAGGAGAGGCAGCCGCACCGAGCTGAGAGCTGGTGCACAGATGGCTGTTTCGAATCACCAAGGGATGTTTTTCCTTTGAGGACTCTATTTCACAGTGGATACCTGCCAGAGGTGGTTTAAAACCAAAATGCAATTAGATAAATACATAAATAAATCATGCTAGATTCAGAAATGAGTACTGAGAGGAGGATGTCGGTGGCGGGGAGCCCTTTGGGTTGCAGCACCAAGGTTGGCTGCGGTGTTTGATCGTGCTTCCACCCGTGCAGGGGCTACGGCACTGGTTAGCGATGCTGGGGACATGGGCTCAAAAGCTTTCTGTGTGTAAGCAGGAGCGGGACATACCCAAAGCCCCCGAGCACCAGCTCTGCCCATGGCCAGGGAAACGCATCTGTCGGTGGGAGTGCAAGAGGGGCTGCACTGGGGCAGCTCTTCATGTGGAGCCTCCAGGGCAGAGCTTGTGCTGGCCGGCAGACTGGAAAGAAAGCACACAGAGAGCTAATGACTTTGGGACTTCAGTGGGCAAGATTTGGTCCTCTGGACATTTGTTTTCTCTTTATATAGCTATTTAGAGAAGTGCTACACTGCTGAGTCAAACTCTTCCACACGAGAGGGAGTTGTAAGTGTTAACTCTCACAAAACACCCAGGGGCACAGTCTGCAGTAAAACCCATTTTTATTAATTAGGGAAAGACAGCAAAAAACCTGAAATCCCTAAAATTTTGTAAAAAGGCCGAGTGGTTTTGCTTTGAACTTGAACAGAAAGGATGATGATGGCCAAGTTGGGAACCCCTGAAAATAAGTGCTGAGACTTAGAGGACTGCCTCTTTTGTCACCTCTCCTGGTGAAATGGCACTGTGCGGGGACTCCTCAGGGAGCAGATTTCATTTGCTGCAGGAACCACTGGCAGAGCAGGAGTGGGCCGGGTCCCTGTGCACTGGCCAAGCAGGGCAGTACCCCATGCTGGGGAGAGCCCTCAGCAGCGCTGGGGAGACGGCACCAGCCCCGCTGTGGGCTCAGCTCGCAGCCGGAGTGTGGTCCAGCAGGTCACTGCTTCTCAGCCAGGTTCTCCAATTGACCGACATCCCAGCTCATCAGCACCCAGCAGCCTTCTCCGCTGTAATTGCATTTATCTCAGTACGTTCCGCTCTTCGGAGATGCCCTTGTCCTTGGAGGAGGGCTGTCCCAGCGCAGCCTTCCTACCACGGCCTTCCCTTTGCTCTGCTCTAGCCATTACACCACACAGATAGCTTCAAAATAACCCCTTCTTCTACCCTTCAAGCTGTTCAAGTTTTCTTTTTATTTTGAGTGGGATCAAGAGCACATCCACCTTGACCTACTGACTGCAATTCCAACCACGCTGCTGTCGTACAAAATCAGTATCTGGCAGGGCAGGAGTTGTGTGTCTTTTCCTCCTTCTTTTTTCCCTTCAGCAAGTGCAGTTTAAATAGCGAAATATCTAGGTGAGAAGGTAATTTGCCAGTGCTTTCCAGTGATTGGTCATTTAATCTGGAGTATCCAAATTTAGTATACGAATAGCAAATAAGCACATCATTTTTATGAACAGCAAAACATTTTAACATACATTTTAGATTACAGAAGTGCAGAACTGATTTGAAAGATTTTGCGTGGTCCAGTTGCTACCTCTCGGAGAGGCTAGCATGCATCTACCTGCTCTTTAAGTGAGCTTATTGCTGTCCGTATTGTCATTTGTTATGTCATGATTAGAGCTTTATATGGCTTAGCTCGCTCTCCCTTGGAATGAACTGTCCTTGAGAAAAATAACCGCTATGATGTTAGCATCTAATCTTGGAATATGATTTGTTCTGCTTAGAATTTTAAATACTTATTTTCAAGAATGATGTACTCTGGTGTTAATGAAGTTAGCACACGTGTTCTGGGATACTGAATCAGGCTGTTCCACAACTAAAAGCTCTCATTACCTATACCTGGGATGTTAAGGAAAGCAGGCAGGCAACACAACTCTGCCAGGCAGTGTACCTGGTCTCCTGAATTAACATGAATAGTTGTAAGATAAGGTTGGTAACGATTATAGCAGTAAGCTTGATTTAAAACATATTTGGACCGCGACGCCTGTACAGATAGCATGCAGATGTTTGGGTGTCCCATATGTTCAGCCACTCCCATAAGAAATCTGGATCTCAGGGTGGAAATTTCATGGGTTGAGGCTTTTCCTCACACTCCTCTCCTGCCAGAAATAGCTTGAAGAGAAGTGTGGCTCTTCCAGTGAACTAGAAGAGAAGTGAGAAGGACAGGGAAGTGAGAGAGAAAGGAATTGCCTAACTGTTTCATTTAAAATGCATATGTTTCTGTTTGAATGCCATCATTTTCTATGAGAACTATTCAAGAATCAGGAGTGACCCCAACTGAGCTGCTGTTTCCTGCTTGTTTCATACATACCATTTTTTCTCCAGAAAGAAGCAGCTTAGAAGTTCTTGGAGTTTTTCAGATCTTGGATAATCAGGAAATCTGACGTAGCGGTGCCATTTCTTAAAATGTTCAGAATGTACTTGGTAGCAATATGCCCATTTTGATACATTCTCTTCAACGCAGAGATGGAACCAGGACTTGCTCAGGGAAGGGCAGGGATCTCAGCTCCGCTGTCCGTGTCCCTCCAGCCAAAGCTCTGCCCGCTTTTGGGTGAGCAGCATGGGACCTCTGCCATGGCGGAGGTGACGTGGCTGTTGTCACCCCACCAGGGTGGGCAACTTGAATCCCGGCGGGCTGACCAAAATAAACTCATCCCAAAGTTAGAAAAAGTTAGGTGAATTGCAATGAATCAGTAATATTGCAGCACTAATTCAGCGGGTTTTGCAGACAGGCTAGAGATGTACAGGAACCTGGTTTTTTTTCATGTTTCTTAACATACTGAGTTGAAAATTATGATACTAATTACAGGGCTATTAATAAATAACTAAATAAAAGCTCTCCAGATCTGAAAGACCAGACAGCTTATCATGCTTCTGTGCCTCTCTTTACTCAGGCAGATGAATGATATATTACTGCATGCCTGTGGCAAAAAAATAACACCATTTTCAATGCTTGCTTTTAAATAAACAAGAGTTGGAAACATTCTTGGCTACCATCACGGTGGTTGAAAAGCCATTGCTGGTCACACTGATTAAAAGGACCAGCATTATTATGGTTTGTGTCTGACTGCTGTAAACCATGGTTCAGAGATCTGTTAAGGAGCACTGAGAGAGCCATTCATTGCCTTATCTCAGCTACTGTCTGACAGCTCTGTCAAAATTTGCTCTGGACATGCCAAAGATTGTCTTTATCTGCCTATTGCAGTTTTCTGGTCATTCTTCTTTGGTTTTTAACTGTGATAAAATTAGCTTATCTGTGGATGCTTTTTATTTCTCCCTCTGTATATATAGATACTTTTATATATATATATACACGTTATATATATATTTGTATATATCATCTTTGTGTTATTAATGGAGTAGTTCTTGCTTATGTGTGAGTGGTTTTGGGACCTTGGTTTTGTGGATCACCAATATAAGACAAAGAGCAAAGAGAGTCAACTGACATTAATTGCATCCTTTTTCTTTATCTGCAGAAGAAAAGACTGCGGTTAACTTCTAGACTGCAAACAAATAATCAAAGGAAATTACCCATTTTTGTCCTATTTGGGAGGTCTGTGTTTGGGTAGAAGACACTCATTTGTGGCCCAGAAAGTATTCCTAGATGATGAATGAGAGCAAGCCACCCAGCACAGCTCTCTTGGAGAAGCAGTGACATGTCGGCTCCGTTGGGTGTATGCTTGAGAGCGAGGGGGCGAGAGATCAGGAGTTGTGTGAGCAGGGATGGTGCTAGCACCCAACAGATACCAGAAGCAGACTTGTGTTTTTTGATGGCTTAAACCAGCTCCGCCTCCTTCCCCAGTCACTCCCAGTGTCGTGCTGGCTGGCAAAGTGGTCCATGCCGCTGCATGGGGAATAGACCAGGGAAGGGATCTGGCTGCAGAATTACCTGGAAGGCAAGGGGTTATTTTCCAGCTGAGGAATTTGCCCAATCTGTTTCATGTGTGCTGCAAAAACAGTTCTGCAGTCACTGAGCCACGAGCGGTATGGCCACAGAGAGGAACAAGAGTTATGGAGGTGCCTGAACTGGCTCATTTGGCTCTGCTGCAAATATACATCCAGAGTCTGTTGCTGCATGGAAAAAGACTATAAATAGGGTCATGCTGGAATGACCCTGGAAAAATGGATGTCTCCTGCGAGCGGGTTCACAAATGGCATTGCTGTTGTCTTTTGGGGATGTCATTTCATAGGTCTTAGGTGATGGGCAGCTGGTACTTGAAGCCACACAGGGGTTAAGAAGGAGCTAGAGCCCTAGCATGGATAGAAACCAAGTAAGAACCAAATTTGGTTTGTTGCAGGGATCAGAGCCAAGGCCCTTGAGGAAATTCTGATGATCCAAGCTCATGGGCACCCACCTTTAAAAGGAAATTCCATCCACCAAAGTGGTTTTTTATTTTTATACAAACTCAGTTGTTTTTGTCCCTTTCTGTTTCCTATAGCCTTTGGAAAACTAAAATGACAAAAACGCGTTTTTGTTTGCGGTTTGTGAAGAGCTGACCATGAAAAGGACACACGTCATTTTTTAAACATAGGGTTTGCAAGGTGTGTGAAGAAGGGGCCGGGGCTTGTCACACTGGTGATGAAGCGAGTGTCTGCACCGCTGGCGGTGGCTGGAGGTCCGGGGGGTCTGTGCTAGCTCGGGGCCGGGCAGCGGGGATGCTGCAGGGGGATGCCCTCCAGCCAAGCAGGTTTCTTTGTGCAATTTCTGATTCCTTTGGCTTTGTTTGACTCCTGTCAGGCAGCGGTGGTGTGACAGCGGGACTGGTGACCGCTCTGGCTGCAGCCTCTGCTCTTTCCCAACACGGGCCACCTTCCGCCAATCCACAGGGCGATCCTGGGCAGCCCGGGAGAGGCGGCCACCACTGCGGGTTTTGGATTGCCCTCTCGTGGCAGGCTCCTGGATCATGAGGGCCGGTGTGGCACTGCACCCCACCAGTGCAGCTCGCTCCCCAGCACCGGCACGAAACGCCTGTCCGGTGGGGCTGCCCAGGGCAGCCACGCAGTCATTCCCCTGGCACCGCTGGCCAGTCAGCTTAATTAGCATTGAGCACTGCTAACTCGGGCACAGCCGATCCCGGTGGAGCCCAACTGCCACTGAGCACCGTGGTGCTTGGGGTATCTCCGCGAGCTAGCCACAGCACAGTACTTCAGAAAACAGAAAAAGCCCTGTGGGAGGCTAAGCGTGAGCCAAAATAAAACCTGCTGTGTGCTTGGCTCTTGATCCTGATGGGTTTTGATGCTCTTTGACATCAGAAGTGGGTTTAAAGAAGCCAGGTCCGTGCTGCCAGGGAGCTGAGCCCACCGTCCCACCACCGCTGTGCTCCTCCTGGGGTCAGGCATCCATCCTCACAACGCTGGCAGACATTCAGAAATCTTGACTGTGCTCCAAGCCGTGCCCGCAACACCTGTCACCCAAATTAAGCGACTTTCTTTTCCTGGTGTCACAGGTATGTCGAGAGTACCAGCGTGGCAACTGCAACAGGGGAGAGAATGACTGCCGGTTCGCTCATCCTGCCGACAGCGCGATGATCGACACCAATGACAACACTGTCACTGTCTGCATGGATTACATCAAAGGGAGATGCTCACGGGAAAAGTGCAAATATTTTCACCCTCCCGCACACCTGCAAGCCAAGATCAAGGCTGCCCAGTACCAGGTTAACCAAGCTGCAGCTGCCCAGGCAGCAGCGACTGCAGCTGCCATGGTGAGTCTGCAGAACACCTCTAGAATAGAAGTACGTTGAGGAGAGACGATAATTGAGGTGTTAGCTGTTCTTGCTGGAGGGGGGGTGCGTGTGTGTGTGCTCGGGGATCCCACTCACGACACGGTGCGATGAGCTTTCTCAGCATGTGGTGCCAGATCTGCTCTTAAGTAGTTTCAGACCGTTAAGGTGTTTCACTAATTTTGCCTGCTGATGTACAGAGTATCTATATGTACATATATGTGTGCATACGTGTGTGTGTGTGTGTATGTGTGTGTGCATATATGTATATATAGTTTATTGTATGTTTGTGTGTGGGTAGATGTGTATCTATCTAGCTGCACAGATAGATAAACCTGTATTTCAGTTACCCTAAGTCTGTGTTTGTAGAGACATAGTTTGAAGTGGATATAACTGCATTAATGCTGTCCGTGGCCCACCTGCCCCGGCCCCCACCCGCGGGCTGTCGGCAGCTCTCACAGGGTGCTAGAACAGCCCCCATAGCTGCAGCACCCAGATCTGGAACTTCTCCGGGGCTGGTTTCCCCGCCCGGGGCGGCCAGCCCCCAGCGCAGGGCAGTGGTGGCACATTGTCCCGTCTGCGGAGCCCCGTGGGGTGTGGGAAGAGGCGCACGGCGGGCACAGCGGCAGCGGCATGGCCGGCGGTGCGGGGTGGCCGGCGGGGCCCGGTGACGGGGAGCCCCCTTTCCGCTCCCGTCCCGCCGCGAGCCCCACGCCTGCCCGCCGGCCCCCCGTGCATGCCTAGTCTTGTTACCGTTGTACACGGCATCCGGTGATTTGTTTTTATTTGTTTTTTCTCACCTACCCAAATGCACTGCTGCCCCCATGATGCACCTCTGCTTGCTGTTTATGTTAATGCGCTTGACCCCACTGGCCATTGCCATCATGTCCTCGCTGCCTGCTAATTAAGACTCAGTCGGCTGTCAAATCACTGAAGCGACCCCTCGAGGCAACCTTTGACCTGGTACTATGACCTTTCACCTTTTAGCTTGGCATGTAGCTGTATCGTAGAGTCAAGTTTGGGGTTAATGTCTAGAAATGGAATATCCCGGTTCCCCCTTCCCTGATCCCCGGCGAGGGGNTCCCGTCCCCTCCCGAGGGTGCCGCGTGGGCGGCCGCGGCGCAGGGTGCGTTGGCATGGCTTCGTGGCGCGGAGGTGGCCCGGGGGTGCCGGCATGCGGCGCGCGCTCTGCATGCCCGGGCAGGCGCTGGGGCCGGGGATTGGGTTGGCGCCAGCGGCCCTGCCATCCGCTCCGGACGGTGACTATTAACATCGCTTCTACGTGTTGATCCTCATGGAGCTAGCAGTGCTGCTTCCCCTACCCCACGAGCCTCGCTGCTGACCAAAGCCCTGAAGCTTTACAGTAGCGTAATACCTATGCCGGTTCNATGCCGGTTCCTATAACGTACAGCTCCAACACGTTACCTGTGCCGCTGTAATGGTAGGCTACAGTAGCGCTCCCTCGTAAAGCTTTTACCTCGCCTTTTATTTGATAGTTAAGTCTGCTATGCTGCTTGCTTGCTCATGGATAAACATGGTGCTGCCTGGTTTTTTTGCCTTCTACTGATTTTTCTTTTTTCCTTTCTCTCTTTCCTTGTCTTCTCCCTCCCTCCCATCCTCCTCCACACCCCACCCTCCCACCCCCCTTTTTTTTTCTGTTTTTCTTTTTTTTACTGGACTTTATTTTTATACCCATCCACCATTCAGGGAATTCCTCAAGCTGTACTTCCCCCATTACCAAAGAGGCCTGCGCTTGAAAAAACCAATGGTGCCACTGCAGTCTTTAACACTGGTATTTTCCAATACCAGCAAGCTCTTGCCAACATGCAGTTACAGCAGCATACAGCCTTTCTCCCACCAGGTAAGTGCTTCTCGTTTGCCTTTTTCTGGGGAGGGGGAAGGGGGAATTCTGGAAAAAGTATCCGAGGAGATAACCCTGTGTTCGTGGTTGCAAATGCGTAGTGGGATTTGCACTGCGGCCGCCGGTGCTGGGGCGGCTGCTGCCAGGCGCAGGCAGCCTCTCTCCCCGCAGAGACGCTGCGGTGCCGGGGAGCCGCGGGCGGAGGAGGTGCTGACTGCAGGAAGGCTGGCTTCTCTCTGCTTCTATCGGAAGCTGGGTGGGTGTTTTCCGGTCTAATATAATAATCAGTGTCATGCTGTGTCAACCCGAATCAGAACTCAGAATCTCCTCTCTCGTTCCTCTTTGCCTTGATTAACTTCTCTTTGTTACACATTTCTTAAGCTGTTGTATTTGTTTCTCTTTGCTGTAAGACCCCTTTGCCTTCATGTGCTTAGCAACAGTTGTTCTGAGTCACACACTTGAAGGTTTCACTTTTAATTATGGTGCAGTGATCATAAAAGGCACAGGCAGGCAGACTAGTCATGAACCTACACAAGAAGTCAAGGTTCAGGCCTCTAGCACTAAGGCTTTAGGGCTGATTTTGGACTAAGCAGAACCAAGGTGCGCTTGTTCTTATTCACGTGATCAAATCTACACTTGTCCTAGTGTAATTGCTGAAGAATTGATGCCTGTACTATTTCCAATAAGCAGAAATCCCTTCAGAGGACAAGTGGTGGGACTTAACGTTGGAATATATGTTTTGGTTCTGCAAACAACACTTCATGCAAAATTATCTATCTACTACATCATATGAATTTATGCCTGTATTAGCACAACTGAGTTGTGTTAATATGAACCCACATTAAAACAGCACTATCGTTCTAGGAGGTATGCAGTGGACGTCTGATAGATCTGTATTCAAAAAATTGGGAGGAGTCTGTGAGGACAGCCCTTCGTCATGCAGACTAGTTGATGACAGGGGACAAAAGAAACTTCAGCTATTCAATCTTTACAAAAAAAACGTTAAGGATTTTATCCTAAACATTTTTTGGCAAGTGTGTTCCCAGGAATTCATGTAATGCCTTTTACCATTCTTTCTTGATCTGGCACACAACCAACACATATAATTTATATGGCATAAAAACCAGTTGTTTGATGTAGTACATTGTAATAACTTATTTAGGTTCCAAAAATGCATTGCAACCACTAACATATATTAGTAAAAGCTTGTTGGAAAGCTTGTTGGAGTCAATAGAAAGACTCTGATTGAGTAAGCTTTAGGTCAGGTCTCTAGCCCACATACTAAAATTCATATAAAAACGCTTATGAGTTCACAGTCCTTCCTGTAGATATTAAACAATTTCACAGATTTGTTTTGGCAAAGCATAACTGATGTAATTAGTAAACACACAATTTTCCAGCTCCCATTAAATCAGTGAGGGACTGGGTGATTTCTGGAAGAACTCGAGCTGCGTTGAATCATGTCCTTTGAACTTAGAAGCTGAGGTTATGGTTCGTGTGCGTCAGACCACGTTTGCACTACATCTCTGACTGGGACCTTTCACGTCAGCAGCTACACACTGCCTGCCTCAGCTCTTCCTCCAGCAAATCCATACTGAAACCTACGGCAGCCTGTGCAGTGGTTCTTGATGCTTCATTTGACCTTTCTTGACCACTGAAGTTTAGTGTATGTTAAACAAGAAAAGCAAAGGATTTTTTAGCATGAGCTACTATAAATTCACTTCTTATATTTTGCAGATAGTGGCAGTCTGAGCTTTCCAGTAATCCAGTACTTTTCTGAAAGTTTGAAAACTATTTGCCACCTTGCCCTTTTTAGTTTTTCACACTTAAAATTAACTAGCATAAGTCCTGTTTGCGTGTAGTCATCTGGAAATAGAGCTTCTCTGTCAGGCCCTAAGAACCCATGGGGGAGCACAGAGTGTGGATGCCCTCAGCTCCACTGCTATGGAGCAGAGGCAGGTTAATTCAGTGGGTCTGAATTAAAGTGACAGTTTTCAGGTTCAGGCGCCCAAAGTGTAATTATTCGTATGTGTTCTTAGTTGCTTCAGCTGCAATGTATGAAAATGCAGCAGGTCTAGAGGGCAGGACGCACAGAACCTACACAGAGCCAGTGTGTGCTCCTGTGGAGGATCTTGGATGGACCCTCCTCTCTGCAGGGTGCTTCACTCTTCATGTTTCACCCTTGAGAGTTTCCCACTCATGTTCCAGACAAACCCAGATACCTCTTCTAAATTGCAAGGCGTAATTCTGGCTGCCTGTATGCAAGGGCATGTGAAAGCAAATAAAGGGATCATCCGTGCCAGGGATGGACACTGGCACTCCAGCACACTTTAAATGATTAAATGCTCTTAGGTACTCATCTCACCACTCTCAAATAAAGCACAGATCTTTGCACAGCTCCCTTCTTGAGTTATCCCAGAAACCTTGGCTGCTGGAAGCTGTCCCCAGACTGAGAGGGTAGTCTGAGAGGCGTTGCAAGGAAGAGCTGGGAATGCTTGTGGTGCTGGATAGTTGAAATAAGTGGAGTTAGTCTCCCAAATGAGGAGGCTCTGCACGACTTAATAGATGTTCACAGCTTGGTTTGGTACTTTGGTCCTGGCTGCCGACTCTTGACACCCTGTCAGACTGGCGCGCAAACATTTCCCTGTGGGGCTGTGAACTTGCAGAGCACCGGTTACTTGGCCTTCACCACTTGTGCCCTTGCTCTTTGTTCTGCGGTAACTGTGAGCTGGCTGGGGGTCTGTTTGTACGTACAGATGGAGAGCTCCTATGTGCAACTAGATGAAATTCCTGCCCTGGTGCTTGTTACCATCCTGTGCCTCAGCTCACTGTCTCCTCAGTTGTGTGTATACAGCTGTTCCTGGCCTTGGTGTGTCAACCAGGTGACCAGAACAGTCTTTGAGAAGCGTAATCCTCCCAGAAGAAAGGGGTCAGGTTTACAGGATACTCCCGGGAGCCGTTGTCCTGATGCACCCGCAAGGGGCAGAATTGCAGTAGGGCAGCAGAACCACCTCGCCATCCACGGCAAGGCTTCAGCCACCTCTGCTGTTAAGTTAGTGCATTGCATATTTATTTAGTTACTGCAGCTTCAGCTGCAGAGAGCTTCCTTGCGCACGGTTGGGATTCACTCAGTGCTCAGATGCTTTCCTAAAGCAGTGTCTGTGTAAGCACCTTCCTCCATGGGCTTCTGGGTCCACGTAAAATCCCTGCTCTCCTCCAAAATGGTAGGCAGGGAAAGGTCAGGCACAACTCTTCACCTCGACAGGAGCGCTCATGCTGTCTATGGCAATATTTTTAATTAGGATTTAGTAGATCAGACAGACTAAATAGGCTGAGGGGAATAATTTGAGGGAGAGAAGAGAAAAAAATGCTTAGAACACCAGTAAACCTAGAGTATTTATGAAAATAACTTTATTCCACTGCAGAAATAATCTGGTTGTGAAGTTATGATCAGTTAACTGAGCACATCCTTGAATTAAAATTCTGCCTTGTGCTGAAAAGCTAGGGAGCATTTGAAACTGCACATTTATTATTCATGCATTCTCATTAGTCAGTCAAAGCTTCTGAAGTCAAGATGAGTATTAAGGTCACAGCAAAAATTATTTTTATTACTGGTAAGAGGGTCATACAGCATTATGTCTCCATATTTGCAAGTTATTGCACCCTAGCTAGTATTTTCATTTCTGCCTTATGTTCATTTGCTTCAATTCCCTTTCAAAACTGTGTGCACTGGTTATAATATTAACGATGATAACTCAGGCTAAAATTTTGAGCTGAAAAGCTTTACAGTGGTATTTCAGAGTCACTATGAAAATCTAACTCGTCTTTAGCATGTAGACCTAATTATGCATGGAATGACGTAATATTCCAAACCTAAGGAAGTATGTACAACCTTATAAATAGGGCACTTCTGCAGAGACAGAACTCAAAGGTTCTTCTGTGTAACCTCATTAACACCATAAAGATGTCATAAGAGGGACCGAGAAAGCAGTTTTTACTTACTATTTGCAATTGATAGCCAAATTTTGCTCCATTTTTCAATTTTGCAAGTGGTCCCATTGACTTCAGTCACGATTCGTGAATGGGGAAGTCAGAAAAGCTACCTTTTTTTATTTAACCTTTCTTTGTGAGTATTTTCGGTCTCTTCCATCACCCAGAAATAGAAGAGTAATTAGGAAACATGATTGTGCCCTTTTCTTTGTAGCCTTGCAGATAGAGGGATGACAGCGAATGACCTTGTCCCCCAGCAGTAATTACACTGACTGACTTTTTCCCTGCTTAGTTAAATGCTCTTGAGATTGTGCAAGGCACTAAAAATGCCTGGCACCAGCTAAAACAATTTCCTGTCCCCCATTACGGTCACGTAATGTCAAGGAAGCAGCATTGCCGTGGCTCCCACTGACAGTCTTCTAGAATAGGTTTCCATTTACACTGCAATCTCTGTTCCTAGATTTCAGAGTTTATTTCCATTTCTGCTGTGTCAGGCATAATTAGTGGTGTCAATAATATGTTATTTATTAAATAAAAGAGTAAATCCATTATTAAAAATGGATATTCTGAAATATCAGTGTGTCTTTATCATATGGGAAGCAAAACTAGAAGATTCTGAGTTCAGTCTCGTGGAAGGCATTTTGCTATGTAAAGTAAACAGAATTACCAACTTAGCGATAGTTAAAGAAAGTACCATAACGTTCCTAAAAACACCATACTGCTGTTGGCTCTCTAGTTGCAGGGCAGAATTCACCAGGCGCTGTCACTTCAATTATTTTTGTATAGCCTAAAGAGAGTTGCAGGTTGTGAGCCCAGGCCCCAGCAGCTTAAAATACATCCTGTAGTGTAGAAAAAAGCGCTGAACAAGTATTCTTAGGTGCTGCCATGAGCTGCGAAGGAGACTTCAGCTGTTCGGTCACTCCTCTGACCTGCGTATTAAGCAAAGAGACCAGAGGACAGTCAGGATCACTTCCTACAGATACGAGGGGGTCATACAGATATGCTGAAAGTCCTACATGCCAAATTCACCTGGGGTTTACCTATATATTACCTAACTATTGGAGCAGCCAGATTGTGGCTAACGAAGCAGCGCTCTCTCCAGCCCACCGGGGAAGGTCCCCAGCTGAAGAGGCTGCCCCAGCAGGAGGGGAGAGCTTCGCTCGCCTCTCCCCATCCTCGGCCCCGGAGAGAACCAGCTCCTGCAGGGAAAGTGCCTGGCAGTGCTGGTCCCACGCTCCGTCTGGCCTGGTGTCCCCGTGTCCCAGCGGGGGTGGACCTCGGGCACCCGTAGGCAGGTGCAACTTTAAAGCATCTAAAGTATAATCTGAGGAAACCAGGGTAAGGACCATTACAAAGCTTATGTCAAAAAGCAAAAAGATCTAAAAGACTTTTAAAATAAAGCTGAAGAAGCTTTCCCTAGCCCTGCTAATGTTCCACAGTGCTACGAAGGCAAACACGCTATACCAGCACACAGTTCCATCGGCTCTTTCCCCTTCACTGAAGACTAGTTCTAATGGATCACTGTGCTATTGTATGGTTTGATTGTGCTGACAGTTACATGCCACTGTTCCCATAATAACAATTTTTCTTCTTTGTTCAAATGAAATTTCTAATTACACGTGTGATGGGTTGTTTTAATTCTTTTCCCTTTCCAAATCCACCTTCCTGTTGCAATGCATGATGGGCAGGCTCAATATTGTGCATGACACCCGCTACAAGTGTTGGTAGGTGCCAGCTTTGTTTCTTGATTATCTTAAACCTGTGGTGCAGCTCACGGACCCTCAAAATCCACTGCTAGATTTTAACTTAGAGCTCTTGTGCCAATCCATCTCCCTTAGCCTCCTGCACTAACACCTGTCAATTAAATGCAATTGTTTTATTTAATTGACACGGACACATAGACGTTGTTAATTTTGTACAGCAGTTGTTTGAATTGCACATTGTTCCTTGGTGGATTTTGATTGGACTATGAGTTCCAGTGTTTAGAAACTATCTTGTGTTAAATAAAGACTGTATCTTACTGTAGCCACATAGACGTATACTGTCCTTCAACAAGATTAATTTTTGTTTGCAGTAAATATTTGGGTTGAATTTTTAAAAGACAAAAATTTGTAAATATAAGGGCATTTAAAAATTCTTCTGTTGATTTTTGTATTGAAATGGTTAAGCTTGTTTGTGTCGATTTTCTTGATTTGATGGTAACAAGCATTTTCCCCTTTTTTTCCTCTTTCATTTCCCTCCCCTCTTTCTCCCTGGAATGTTGTCCTGCTTTGCACTGTGATTGCATGTCACGCGCTGGCAATGATGTCTCGGGCTTTTTGCTGTGATAAATACCATGCTCAATTATCCTCCCACATGTCGCTCTGGATCCCATACTGCTACACTCTTCTGTATGTTTGCTTATATGATTTTCCTTCCGAAAGTTCCCATGGTGCACGGTGCTACGCCAGCCACTGTGTCTGCAGCAACAACATCTGCCACAAGTGTTCCCTTCGCTGCAACAGCCACAGCCAACCAGGTTTGCTAATTTACAGCTTTGTTCCTTACAGACAACTTGAAATCGGTGCTTTTAATGAGCATGGGGGTTTTGATTTTACCTCTTGTTGGCCTACACATTCTCTCTAAGACCTGCAGCACAGCTTAATAAGCCTTTATCCATGCTCAAAAGGCGCTGCAGTTCCATTTCTGATGCTAAAAATAATTGATAATGGAGTTTCTGACTCAGTCTTAACATTTACGGGCCGTGCTGCTTAGTTCTCCTCTCCGAGATGTAAAGAGAAAGGGATAATACACGGAACCCATTATTTATTTCTATTTCTGTGAAGCCGACAGTTCCTTTTAGTGCAGAACTCCAGCGAAAGCCAGTACAACCTTTGTGCAGAGGGGCTGCAGGATCAGAATTTTAACAGACTGTATTGAGCAGTCTGAACATGTTCTGACTCTCCTTTTCCAAGAGCAAACCAAAATCATTTGAGCGTGGGCCACACAGAAATTTCTTTTACACCTTTGTTTCAGCTTGTGATTCTGCTAGGAAAGGGCCGATTACTTGTTGCAGTAGCCAGGCTTCAGTTAGGAAATGTCCATTAGAATCCGGTTTTATTTCTACATAGCTGCCCCGATTGTTGCTGTGTTTGGATGTATTTCAGGAAAAAACGAATAATGCTTTACTAAGTAATTGATTAAAAGTCTTCCCGGAAGAGCCAGACACGATGCTGTGAAGGCAAGCACCGGCAGCCAGGCGCGCTGCCGTCCCCACACGGAACAGCTGGAGCTGCACCTGAGAACAGAACGTGGCCAGTTGGTTTTATCTAGCTGGGCCGCCAAAAATGCAGGTTTCTGTAGTACATCCAGCTGCAAGTGCAACAGGAAAAACTTTTAAAAGACCCTCATCTATCTTTTATGATAACAGTTGATTTTTTGAGATACGCTAGGAAGTTAAAATTGCCTTATGTCATGAAACCATCAGTTCTGGCCTAAGATGCAGGTATTACTCTCGACTCAGTGGGAATCACGCATGTGCTTTTTAGAAAAGGGAACTCAGCATTTTCTTTAGCATTTTGCAGGTGTGGTTCTGTATGTGGCATTAATCCCGAGGATAAATGTCAGCTTTTAAGGCAGGCTCACCTGGCATATCAGCTCCCTAAGTCCTTAGAGCTAACTCCCTAAGTAATTTCAACATCCCGCCGTAAAGCCGTCAGGTTTGCTGCTGCAATTGGACATTAAGCAGCACAGCCTGTGCCCTGCCGCACCTGCACCTCCGTGCTTGGGGTTGGTCCCGCTGCCCGAGGGGCTGAGCCGCCTCCGGCAGAGCTGGGAGCCCCCGGTTTCGCCACCGGGGCCGCACTGCCACGGGGGCACCGAGTGCTGCAGGCTCTCGCAAGAGTGAGTCCAGAGTCTTTGGCTTCGAGCCTTCCCACCTTTGCCTGTTGAGCACTACCATTTTGTACTACGCCCAGCTGTACGTTCTTTGTTAACCTGTCTGCTTACTGATCTCTCAAAAATATTATTCCAAAAGTTACACTCTTGCAGTGATATATAGGCGTGCACATCCCCAGTCTCAAAAGGGACGTGGATATTTTACGATTCCAAAAAATACTCAGGTTAGTCTACTTGGGAAGTTGCGCTTTCTGCTCTTGAGAAATGTTTGCTGAATGACCATGTCACTCACAGATCTAAACTAGCGTAAGAATTACTTTGTGCTTTGGAAAGCTAGTTTATAGGTAGGACTACCTCTACATACGCATCACCTAAGCAAGCAACCACCCAAAGTATCTTAATGTTGTAATTTTTTGCACCATTCAATTAATTTAAGTGTCTCTCCATCCTCCGTAAGTCCAGAGACTTCTGAGAACAAGCCAAGCTACAGAAAAACATTATTTTTTAAAATCACCTCTGTCTAAATAACCATGCACTTTCCCAAATAGATTGCAGGGAAACTTTCTGTTGTGGAATCTGATCATTTCATG
Organism: Rynchops niger; assembly: GCA_013400035.1. NCBI lineage: Eukaryota > Metazoa > Chordata > Aves > Charadriiformes > Laridae > Rynchops > Rynchops niger. Next base: position 368,093 of record VXBH01009550.1, read on the forward strand.
CGTATCCTCCCTGGAGCCTCATAACACACTTAGTAAAGTACTGCAGCCAAACCTCAATATATACATATATAACGAATATATGTATATACAATGTGAGCAATGCTGAAATTATTTAATGCCACACGATGCAATGTGCATGCATGCCGAAAGTCTTAAGATCTGGCCCTTCATCTTCATTGACTGGTGTTGAAGGTCCTTGGTATGTTCCGACAGCACTATCCCTGATGCTTCTACACAGTTGGGTGCAACAGCCTGTCCTGCAGCAGTAGGAAAAAATGGTATGAGAAGCTTCATTCTGCTTGAAGCACATTTCTGTACAAGTTGGCGGTGTTGTGGAGTTGTGTGGAGTTGCTAGGGGAGGAGAGGGCACAAGGGGTGGAAAAACTGACAGTGAGACCTATAAGCAATTTAGTTAAGAGGAAGCCTCCCCACTCCCTTTCTTGTGCAGATTAACAGGTCAGCCTTAGCGTCCATCAGGAAAAAGTCCTTTCAGGTGCAACAGCCGTTTGTGATGATACAAATCAATCTTGTGTCATACGCCCCAGCATGTTTCCCTGTTTGTGGGCACGGTTGCTCCCTCCAGCTGGACTGCTGGGCCTGTCTGTAATGGAAGGTTCTCCTGGTTCCTCCAGCACCTGCATGCCGTGGTGCTGCTCAGGCTCGCTCCCCGGGGCTTCAGCCCAGACACTGGGGATGCAGAATAGAAGTTTCTTATTTCTGCTGCTGGTAATCTACTCTGATTTTAATACTTCTTTTTTTTTTTTAAAATGCGAAGATGAGTTGATGGGGCACTTCAAGAGAGCTACGTACTGAATTCTGTTTACACAGACGAACATTTTGAGAATTGTTTCACTGCTTTGGGGAGTCTTAGCTTTTCAGCTGATCCACCGTGATGCCCGCAACAGCCGTGGGAAGAGCAGGCAGCTCTTCTCGACTACGGATTTTCACCAGCCGTGAAAATCAAGCTCAGGGCATCTTGGGTTTGGCATTCAAAAACCAAGACAGTGAAAGCAGTGAACACTTCACAAAATCAGACTGAAACAACTGTAGAATTTATCGTTTTAAATGATAACGCTGAAAGCACAGAATGTTGTGTAGGCCAACAAAAAGGGCTATTTTCAATTACTGCACTGCATGACTTTTGTAGATTTTAACTTCTCTTGTTTTCCTAAACAACCAATAATACTTATTTATATTTGTCAAGTAGTACTTAACACAATGTTTTCCAGTTTAAGTTGCTATAGTAGCACTTCAGTTGACTTTAACTTATAGTTACAATATAAAATCCACCAACTCATAGCTGATCCTCACTTTTCCAAACTTATGTTCTATAGCAAAATGCTGTGTCTCTGGGTTGGCTCATTGCGCTTGTTATTCATTGTTTAAATTTTTTACCTATAGATACCCATAATATCTGCCGAACATCTGACTAGCCACAAGTATGTTACACAGATGTAGACATTTTGTCATCAAACAGTAAGTTCCCAATGTGTTGTTGCTTGCAGTTTTCTTACCTTTATGTGTGCATAATTTGTCTTTTTCAGGGATAGAATGTTTTTATTTTCTTTCTAAGAATAATAGGATATGGGGGAAGAGGCTCTGAACTCCATGGATGTGCCATTTTTCTCTAAGCGGAGATCCCATAGTTAGCAGTGACCACGTGAGCTAGTGTATTGGACCAGTGTCAGCATTAGTTTGTACATATCCATATAGCAAAATCAGTCTTAAATTAGAGTTTTACTTTTTGTTAGTAAAGGATGCTGGCATCGGCACTGATAGGAGCCGAGGGCCAGGTCTAGGGGGGAGGTGGTTATGTTCTGTCTTTAGAAAGAACTAATTTTAAATCTCCCAATTTGGAAAGCCAGCATCTCTAAAAATACAGGTTTAGTCATCTGCCTAGATGAAGCCTGATTTCTCCTGAACGCAGGTTATCAGACCGCGATGTGTTATATACAGTATTTTCCTGGCGTGGGTGGTGTGGCAAGGAGAGGTCTCGCAGTGCAGGCGCAGCTCCTACCTGCGCTGTGGTGTTGTGAACGGTGACTGCAGGCGGTGTCTGTCAGCTTTTCATACCGTGACCTTTCACCCTGCGTAGTTTGAAATCTAGGTTTGTGTGCCTGAGCTTGAGAGATATTTTTTCCCTCTTTCTTCCTATGAGTAAGCTGCAGTTTCCAGCCTGTCACTAAATCGCCTGTTGTCATTGAGACCAGCTGCAGCGCGTCACCTCCCCTAGGGTAGCTTGTCAATTTGTATTCCCGTTCTCTCCCTTGTGCTCTGTTTCTGCTGTGTTTTTTATTGAATGGCTCAGCCATAATGGAATTGTTACTTAGGGTGAGGATTAACTGATTTACCACAGTGCGTTTATAATAATAGTTATTCCTTTCAGCTGAGCGTAAATGGTGTTAAACTGCTTGAGTGACTGAGGTGGGATGCCTCTAGTCTGCAGCCTAAGCTTGCCACCAGGCGTCCCTCCGCAGTCCCCTGGGGCTGGGGTAAAAATTAACCTTAGGAATTTATGGCCCAGATTTCTGAGGATGTTTAAGTGCCTCTCAGATATCGGTTGGGTTCCCGGATGTTAGAGGGCAGCAGGGGCTTGGGAAGGGAGATTGGCACAGGGCTGCTGGGCAGTGCTCACACAGCACCGTGCGGGAGCTGCCTCCCAGGGTCTGGGCTCTGGAAACTGTCCCCCAAATTCTGATCCCACGGCTGGAGGCTTGGGAACAGCGGAAAGCCAGTGCATTGTGCAGAATTGGGGTGTAAAGTGAACCTCTGCTGCAAGAACGTTCCCGAGGTGAAATCCCGCAGGGATTTGGGTCCAGGCTTCCCCAATACTTGGTGGTGGATATCCCTGTTCCAAATGTAAAGCTTGGGCTGATGTGGCGCGAACAAGAAGTTCTGACTGTGTTGAAAATGCCGTCTCTTTTTTTCCTTTCTAGATCATAACTAACGAGAAAAGGACAGTGTGTTTGGGTTGAGAAGAGGACAAGCGCATTAGCCATAATGTACATACCGTCAAGCAACACTCGGAAACTCCCTCAGCAGTAAGACATCCACACATTGCATGTTAGCGAGATGAAACAAGAACTTGGAAATCCACTGCACACTGTTGCCTATATACTTTGTACATTTAATTGATATTTGTGCTGAGGTGATCTTATTGTCTAAAAACTACAACATTGTCTATCTTTTCTAGCACAGAAGTATGCATACGGATTTGAATATGCATACGTAGTCTATTTCCTACATAATCATGTGTGTCACCTTGAAAAGACAGACGATGTTGTAACCATAAATCTATTATGTATTGGTACGTCTGTAGACCAAGATATAATTTTTTAAAGTAAGTTTATTTCTTTCAAGGTTTACAAATAACAAAGGTGCACCTTGTATTTAAAATTGCCATTATAGATGAGAGCGTGCATGCACAGTAATTTTTGTTTAAGAGTAATATTTTTAATGTAATAGATTGTAAGAAGTGGTAAGAGAGGTATCTGACAGAGATGAATGTGCCAAGCAAAACCACAACTGTGTATATTTTAAAGCACATCAATGGCTTTAAATACCATGTTGTTAAGGATTCTCATGAAGTGCCATAGACTGTACATCCGATTAGAGTATTATTTCTGCAGTGTTATTTTCAGAACCACGTTTTCACTTACTTTATTAGTACTAATCAGTCGAAGGGCACCATTCTGTTTCAAACCAAAGCTGTCTCAGAAATGGCCAACTATTCCTTACAGTAACAGTAGACAGCACAAGAACGATACTCTAGCCGTACAAATTAACCCATACTGGACAGATATATATAACCTATTTTAAGGCATTGTAGTGTAATATTTATGCATATTTTACTGTATAACATGATATACGAAAGGGAAAAGCCATTTCTGAGACACAGTAAGAAATGTTTGAGGAACTTCTTTTGCTTCTATTTATAGCCTCTGTCGAAAGTCAAAAGGACTATAAATGTTTTGCAGAGATGGGTTTCGCTTTTACTTCATCAAAGTCACGCTTTACATGGTGACTCTAAACAAAGACAAAAGAAGCACTGACATCATCAGATGCATGACAAACCAAAATATGAAAAAACGGAGATGTTAATTAGCGTAGAAATTGGGTGGGCTAAATACTTGGGTGAGTTTTATATGTGATTTTTTTTTTTGTTCAGATTAACTGCTTATAGCCTTAGAAAGCCTTTACAAAATAAAATAAAATTAAAAAAAAAAAAAAAACACAAACAAACAAAAAAAAAAATAGATGTGCATTCAAGTTTTAAGAATGGATTCATCCAAAGGAATTCCTTTTTGTGGTTTGGATGTTGCAGCTAGTAAAGGATATTTTTGCTCTGTTCAGCAAAGTGCTGAAGTGGGGGCCAGGTCACTGGTAGCGTAGCGTGGAGTGGAAGAAGCGGGAGTTCGGTTGTAGAACTCTCCATACTTCCAAGTTTACTGCGAGTTTTTATGCCTGAGAGAGATGCTTTATAGTATAAGAATGATGTGTTGATTTTACTGATTGTACTGTACATCTATTAAAGCCTTAGATTATTACATTACGGGTTAAAACCCATACCAATGTAATTTCAATCGTGTTAAGAAAGTATAGGTGACTTCACATGTTATTGTAGTTACTTAACATTATAGAATATTACTTTTTTTTTTCTTGTTAAAAGTGTAGTTTTTATTTCTTACATTTATTAGATTGTTTTCATTTTCTATTACCAGCTGAATACCATTTCAGTTTATAGAATTTTGTTTTATTAGAGTTTACTGATGACTTTTTCAAAATACAAAAAAAAAAGGTAGTTTTCTTCATAACATACTCAGTTTTGAATTTACATGTAGTGTCATATGAGTATTCGTATTATTGTTAACGAAATGATTTATATTTTACTGATTTAATATTACAATGTAAGAATGTCAGTCATTGTTAGTTCTTGTCTAGTTTTCATTAAAAGAACAAAGATCTTTTATATGGATATCTTATAATTATATAATCATTGCTAAGTAAGAAGTTAAGTTGTTGCTATCGCAACAATCCTGGCAGACAATTGAGTAATATTTTGATGATTTATTTTGTTTGTAATTAGTTATTATGAGAAAATCTAGTTCCTAGATATTAGAATAAAATTTATTTTCTACTGTATCCATTTCAAATGTTAAAATATTGTTTAAATATTTTTTGAAATCCCTGAATATCAGGCCTTGTTATAAATAAGCTGCATAATCAATAGATCAAGGGACTTTTTGTTGATAATCCAAATACTCAAAGTTTACGTAACAAGAATTATAGTGTGTGTGTGCAAACTCTTGAGGGTTGATTATGCTGCAGTTTAGCATGTGGGAACGTATAGAGAGAAGGTTGACTTTTTGCACTTCTGTATATAGTCAAAAAAGAGAGAAAACTGTATAATAGTAAGATCTTATTTTGAATAAAAATGTCTATAATTACAAGGAGTTTTGTTAAGGCTAATAAAATGACAGGCTGAACAAAATTGCTTGCAAAAGTGGCACAGAGTTAGCACTCCATACCCCTTCGAAAAAGTTGCTTTGCTTTATGTGGACAGCTTGTAGTTTGCCAGGATTTTTTCAGCTGGAAAGATATGCCATCCTTCCAAGATCTCATGACTGACAAAAGCTCCACTGGTTCAAATCTGCCTGAAAATCATTAAGAAAAAAAAAAAAAGGAAAAA
>VXBH01009550.1:373798-389322 GCA_013400035.1 Rynchops niger
AAAAAAAAAAAGAAAAAAAAGCAGGTACTTCAGACCATCAAGGTGAAATCATGGATCAAATATTCCGTACATTATTCAAAAACTACTGCATGTTTAAAGTATCAAAAAATATATTAAAGATATATGCTATTCAAACCAGTTTCTGACAATTTCAGTGGTTTATTGTTCACAAAAAAAAAAAGATTCTTCAAAACAAATACTGACTTTCACAAAAGAGTTAAATCATGAACAGGCAAACCAAACAGCACACCGTAGCTGTAGTTGTTATGTGATTATTTTTTATTGCTGTAGTGGTCCTGTTCTTTTAGCAGGTGAAAAAAAACCCAACAAACCAAACCCTGGGAAATTTTACCGTTTTAATGGAAAGTGTTCAAGAAACCTTGTCATTATCTATGCCAAAGCTGGAAAGAAGAAGTGATTAGACCATTACTTTATCTGATCTCTCCAGTACTCACACTGAATAATTAATGAAGTTGCACTTATTTGCAACCCCGCAACTTTCATCTGCTGAAAGGACAGATGTGCTTGGTTTTACTATTATGTAATCACAGACTTACTTTTCGCTTGTAGTTGCTCCAAATTATGTACTCTGTCCTGGGCTGCAATTTGTTTTTATGCTTATTTTATTATTACTGCTATAGTTGACCTTGCTGTATGGAAAAAATAAAGTGAAATTGCCCTAATAAAAATTCTCTTTCTTAATTATGTTTTTCTATAGCAGGTTAAAAAGCGCGCCGCTTTCTTTAGGATACGTTTCTCATTTTCTCTGCGTGTTTGTTTGGCTGGAGGGACATCGCTCACTTGTGGAAAGAACCCTCCGTGCTGGTATTGGGGTTTTTCCTTCAACAGTGCACGCAGTATGCTAAATATACAGGACGTGTATTAAGAAGGCGAAGTATGCATGGTGTTAAATCCAGAGGATAAATATAAAGCAGCAGGATTCCATAGATCCAGACCAAGCTGTTGTTACCCTCTTGTGGCAATACTTCTGAGATGCAGGTAGAGGAAGGAGCTGTGTCCGCAGCCGGGGGGTGGCAGACCCGTGAGGGAGCCCCGTTCCCACGCCTGACGGTGGAAATCAGAATTACTGACCAAAAATCAAGGGTTTAATTTGGAAAAGGAAACACATGGGAACACTTGTTATCCGGGAGGATTTCAGGTGTCTCCTGTGTTAGCTAGCGCACCCTGCGAGACCTCACGGAAGAGCTCGCGTGTTGGAGGCTGCGTCATTGACTCCATTTCTCAGCCCAGCACATCAGGAGGTCCCTGGGGGCTGAACACCCAGCTCCTTTGCGCTGCGTTTGCATCCGTGCCTGCGATGACACCAGCAGTTTAATCTATTGTTGCATTTAGCTGCCAAGTTAAAAAATAATGTGTCAAGCAGCGCAAATGTTCTAAATTAATAAAAATAGCACGACTTTATTCTCCTCTCTAAGGAATGAATGCGGCCACGGAGGATACCGTGGTTAATCAGACAGCTCCAAGTAATTATCGGTTAGTGCTCCCGTGACCGAAGTCTGACTGGAGGCTGCTCGGGATTCCCGTCCCCGTCTCCACGGGAGGTGAGTGTCCCCCAGGACCCTCCGTCACACTGGGACGGTGCCGGGGGCTCAGCCTGCAGCCACCGGTCAGCAGGTACCAAGCGGCAGCGCTGCCCGCAGTGGGGCTCTCGCTGGGGACCCAGGAGACAATATATCCACTGGGATGCTGAGGGGAGCCACGAGAAGGAGCTCCTGCCAAAGCGGTGTCAGCACCGCGCCGGCCGGGGCTGGGATGGTGACTACCGCGGGAGCAATAATAACGGCTATGTTAAAACCAAAAAGAAAAGAATTTTGTTCAAAGCGATCCACGTGTGTCTGCAGCTGAGATGCTTTCTGAAATGAGGGAAGGATTCTCAGCCTCGGGGGAAGGAGGAGCAGAACCCTCCTGCAGCAGCCTGGCTCGGGGCAGCTGGGGACTGGGGACAAGCCTGTCCCCGCGCGCCACTGCCCTCCCGGCCCTGTGCAGCCCCGTTCTCCCAAGGGAGCCCCGCGGAGGGGTCAGCCCTGCTGAGACGCCCCGGGACAGGGCCTGTGGCAGCCGGGGAGAAGCAGTCAGCGTCCCGTCCCGCCTTTTGCTCGGCAGAGTCAGTAAAGGAGTTTTAGTGGCCTTTGTGCGATTTGTGATGAGAACGGGGAATGGTGTCAGGAAGAAGGAAACAGAATAATTCTGGGCGTCTTTTTGCACCCACATATTAGTTGTGATTAAAAAAAAAAACAATTTTATGCCCATACCGAGCTGATAGCGCCACTTTTTGTGGTCCAGGCAGCGGCATCACGTGACATGTCGGCGCTGGGGAGAGATGCTGTGTTGGGCACGGCGCTGCCCTCTGCCAGCGCCCAGGGACACGCAGCGAGACGTGGGGCTGGGGAGGGTGGCACGGGCAGCCTGTACCCCCACTGCAGCATTGCCTCCTGCTGCCCCCGAGCCACAGGGAAAGCGGGTTTGGAGAATTGCACAGGTGCCTGCTGTGGTGCTGAGTGGCCCTGAGGGGGAGAAATGATGGGGCTCAGCTGGGGGTAAAGGGCTGGAGGCAGCAGTGAGTTGTGACTGCAGGAGGGAGCTGGGACCTCTGGCAGTGCAGGTAGGAGCTGGTTGCTGCTGGGGTGGGCATGGCTTGGGGTCCTTGGGGGGATATTCTCCAGGACACAGCTTTTGCAGCCTTGGAAGGGCACCAGCACTGGGGAGACCTTGCCCTGGTGCTTGCCGTGAGGGCTCGGTGCCAGGTCCACTTGGCCAAGGTCCAGCCCAGTCCGTCTGGTTTCTGGCTCACGGTGCAGAACGGTGGTGGGGCTGCAGTGCCATGGGATTCCCGTGGGCTTTATGCCTCTGTTGTGGCTCTGAGAGTGAGTGATGAAAAGTGCGTGGTGGTAACAGGTCCTTGATGCTGCTTTTAAGGAGTTAAGAGGGGGACGGACCTTCTCCAGCTGACCTGCCCGAAGTGGTAGGGCCCTTCCATCGGGGGGCCCTGCCTTTGGTGTGAGCGGACCCCCCTCTGAACGCTTCCTAGCTTATTGCTGTGCGGAGTGGTCGGGTGCTGGAAAGGCACACTGGAAAGGCTCCAGAGCTGCTCCTGTGCAGCTGATGGTGCTTCGTGGTGCTTCTGCAAAAACTCTCGCTGGTGAAGGAGCTGTGCCGTGTGACGGAGGAGACCCACGCACCATGGGGTGCCCTGCGCTGGGTGCCCACTGCATGTTCAGCACCCCTTGGGGTGACAGGAGTAGGGTCCCTCCCTGGCAGGCACTTTGTGAGGGGTGGGATGGGGGTGCCATGGGCACGGTATGGACCCTTGCCTTTGGGATGCAGACAGCAAACCCGCTCTGACTGATTTCACGTGCCCTCAGCTACAAGGCACTGCAGGGGTGGGAGGCACCTCCCGAGGATGGGGGATGTGTCCGGGAGAGCGAGCCCACCCTGTCCCCCTTGGGCTGGGGGAACGGGAATGAAACCGCAAGGCTGAGCACGGGCGCCTGAGCCTTGGGGTGCTGGTGAGATGCTCAGATGAGCTTGGCCAGGAAGGAGGTGGGATGCTCATGCTGGAGAGCAACATCTGCCCTGGAGAAAACGCCCAGTTATAAGGGAAATGTATTTTTTTCCTCTGCTCTTCCTTTGGTGCTGTCATTAATCCCAAGACATGCTTCCCGGCTGGGCTGGTTCTGCAGCCCCGGCTGCATACGGAGCACACGGAACTCAGGGCTCTACGCGCCATGTGCCACACGGGGCTGGGCTGGGCACGCGTCCCCGGAGCAGCTTCACGGCTGTGGCTGCCCCTTGGCCATGGCACTCCATAGGGGCATTGCAAAACACTGCTTAAGGAAAACAAAACAAACCCTTCTGTAAAGCAGTGTTGCTAACTGCCTTTTCCACCCCCATCTCGTTTTTCTCTGTGTGCACAACTCTGGTCCAGGAAAAGGTCAGCAGTGGAAGCTGCTGCTTTCTACATTCCTCTCAAGTGCAGTGGGTTTTTTAAGAGCCCTACACCACACTTTATACAAAATGAACTGCATATCTTATTGTTAGCATTAGTAGGGTGCAGCGTCACGGGGGAAACCCCTGCAGCGATAAGCTGACCTCCGCTGAGCGGGCACGTCTCGGCCACACTGCATGTCTTGGGCTAAAAACAGGCTTCTGTGTCCTGCCGATAGCACTCTCGCCGCGGGTCAGGCACCGCGTCCTGCCATCAGCGCACAGAAGAAAACTTTAACTCATTTAACACCGGGTGAGTTTGGGGCTGGCTTGGTGCTGAGCAGCCCAGGCTGCTGCCGGCTCCAGTGCTCCCAGGGCGCACGAGCGGGACCCGCCGTGGTGGAAGCGTGGGATGTGCTCAAATCCTGAACAAGACACATGAAGCAAGAGCCTGGCTTGGCACAGAGCTCTCTGTTAGTGCGCACTCATCAGCGGCGGATAAAAACCAGCATCAGGCACTGAGAGCCGCTGGGCTGTAGGATGCTCTGCGTCTCATTTCACAGCGTATTTCCGCCACCAGTCAGAAAGTGTGGCAACAGCCTGCGCGGGGGGTGTGTGTCCAACCCGGGGCTGCGGGTTTGCATCTCCTCCTCCACCCCAGGTCACGCTGNGGGCGAGGGAGAACACCTTGGGGTGACCTGGTCCTGCCAGCCCCACGCGGGCGGCACTGGGGTGGAAATACGTCTGAGCTCTGGGCAGGTGCCGGGCAGCCGCCCACCCGTGCCTCGTCCCTGCCGTTTGCTGTGTGCTCGGCACCGCTGGCCTCGTGCGCTTCTGAGTGGGGTTGGTCACCGCTTCTCATGGGGCTGTCGTGAGCGTACCACGTGTCCTGCAGCGAAACTGACCTGATGGGGAAATAAAAAACATCTGTATTTAAAATGCCATCTTCATGATACACCCATGCTAAATGGATTAATCTCTCTCTGGTGTCTGGCTGGGCAGGAGGTTGTGCTGCCGGGGAAGATGGGCTGCTCCTCCGCTGGGCTGGAGGAGCAGCCGGAGCAGCAACCGGCGTCCCTCGCAGTGCTGGAGATCACAGCCCCCCTGCCACATGTTACCCGAATGTGGGCTTTGGGCTGGGAGTGAGGTAGGAGATGCCAACACCTGATGGTGAAGGGATCTGTGACTGTGGTCACAGGGCCTGCAGCTTCATCAGCCATAAGAAAAGGGGGAAAATATATCCAGTGTGTCATTTTACCCAGCCTCTGACAGCTGCTGCTGGCTCCAGCTCCTTCCGCTGTTCGTAATTTCTAGTGCAAAAAGGAAAATGATGTGAAAAGATCGTTACTGCACGGAACCCAGTTCTGAACATCTGTGCTGAATTGAAAATTCCATCCTAAAATAGATGCACAGATACAGAGTGAAAAGGAGCAACTCATGGAAGAGTTTGAGGGAATTAACAAGAATCTAACTTGCCCTACAAAATACCTCTGGGGGTCTCCGTACATGTGTCCGCGTTCCTTCCTAACTTCACTTGCTGCTGCATTGCTGTATTAATTTCCCCCAATACGGGGGATCGTGGTCGTTTTCATAGAATCACGGGGTTGGAAGGGACCCCTGGAGATCATCTAGTCCAACCCCCTGCCAGAGCAGAGTCACCCAGAGCAGGTGGCACAGGAACACATCCAGGTGGGTTTGGAATGTCTCCAGAGATGGAGACTCCACCACCTCTCTGGGCAGCCTGTGCCAGGGCTCTGCCACCCTCAGGGTAAAGAAGGTCCTCCTCATTTTAACTGTGTCCATTCTCTAACACAACTCCGTGCTGTTTGGAGGACATGCATCTCTAACGTGTGGTACAAGCTTTGGGTCTGTGTTGCTCTTTTAGATGTTTTATGTGCAATGCAAAACCAGTTGGCCAGGAGACCCCTGTGTACTTTGAAGCTGGCAGCACCTTGGGCACAAACCACCTTGCCATGAAAGCTGGTCAGAGATCGGAGCTTTTACCGTTTTCCATCGCTGTAATGCTGCGATTTGTCTGCAAAATCCCCTTCGGTTCAGAAACCCCTTTGCGTTCAGTTCTCTGCTGGAGCTGCGGAGGCCACAGCTGAGTTAAACCAGAGAGCGCGGTGTGTGGGGGCTGCGTGTGGGCTTAAGCAAGTGCAAACACTCCACAGAGACGTTTCCCACACCGCTGTGCCCGCTGCTGCAGCCAGGACGGCTCCTGGTTTCCTAGGGGACCTGGCATATTGAAAATTGGGGGGTTATTGGTTATACTGAAATTACCATGCGTAGCATGGAAAGCCAGGATGGTAACGTACAGCTGGACATGACCTACCTCTTCAGATGGTGTTTGGTTTTATGTGTTGCTATAATGGAGTTTCAATTTAGCATGCAATTAAATTATCTCTGATCATAAACTCCTAGAATGGCTTGGGTTGGGAGGGGCCTTAAAGACCATCCAGTTCCACCCCCCTGCCCTCGCCAGGGACACCTCCCACCAGACCAGGTTGCTCCAAGCCCCATCCAGCCTGGCCTTGAACACCCCCAGGGATGGGGCAGCCACAGCCTCTCTGGGCAGCCTGGGCCAGGGGCTCACCACCCTCACAGTCAAGAATTTCTTCCTAATATCTAACCTAAATCTGCCCTCTTTCGGTTTAAAACCGTTCCTCCTCATCCTACCACTCCACTCCCTGATCCAGAGTCCCTCCCCAGCTTTCCTGTAGCCCCTTTAGGGCCTGGAAGGGGCCATAAGGTCTCCCCAGAGCCTTCTCTTCTCCAGGCTGAACAGCCCCACCTCATCCCTGTCCTCACAGCAGAGGGGCTCCAGCCTCTGATCATCTTTGTGGCCTCCTCTGGCCCCACTCCAACAGATCCACGTTCTTCTTATGTTGGGGCCCCAGAGCTGGAGGCAGCACTGCAGGGGGGTCTCCCCAGAGCAGAGCAGAGGGGCAGAATCCTCTCCCTGGCCCTCTGGCCACGCTGCTGGGGATGCAGCCCAGGATGCTGTGTGGAGCCGCCCGTTCCAAGAGCCCTGTGCTCTCGGCACAGCTGTAGTTCAGCAGTGTTTCATGGGGGTGACTGGGCTGGGGTCTGCTCACCTTCAGCAGCTGATGGAGGCTGTGTGCCGGTGCAGCGTGTGAAGGTGGTGGGGCAGGTGACAATGCCTGTGTTGGCACAGGCCCAGCAGTGGTTTCCACAGCAGGTGGGGGTGCCTAGAGCCCCCCCGCACACACAAAGAAGGCAGGATTTGCCCCTGTGACCCCCGGGGTTAAGAACAGCCCATCCCCCACTTCGGCGTTGTATGGAGCAGAGGGAAATAAAGCACTGCGTGGTCGGGTTTGGAGGTTTTTCTTTACTGCATATTGTGCATAATGTAAAACTTTGTCTTGTCCTCTTGCTCCGTAAGTAGCACTGGTTGATGCTGGGAGGAATGCTGCCACCTCCCACTCAGGCCCTGCCTGGAAAAACCCTGGAGTTGCAGCTAACTCCCAGTGTATTTTGTAGGGGATCGCTTTGATCTTTATTATTTTAAATAAAATTCTGGAGCTCGGCTTGAGTGTGCCAACTTAAACTGCTTGGAGAAGGGCCAGGAGGTATTTCATCACTTGAGTAGGTCGGGGAGAGTAAGTGCGTACGTTAGGGACTTTTCCAAAACCAGCTGAGAAGGTGTTTGTAGTCTTGTACCTATTACATGCTTGAGAAAGCAGAGTGGTTTTTAGTGGCTTTGAACAGAAAAATCTAAGATGGCCTAAAACCAAAGAGTTTTTAACTATATCTACAGCTTTGTTTTTGAGCTCAATGACAGAGCTGGGGACATGCAAGAGACACAATGGGAGCAGCTCCATCACTTCAGCTGCAGTAACTCAAATCCCAGGCAGGGCTTCTCCGGCTCTTGTGCTGCAGGGATTGTGTGGTTCCCAGCAAAAGGAGCAGGAGCCTTTCTGTAGCTGCACACGGATCCAGGGCAGGGAGTCCTGGATGCAGGCGGTCCCTGTTCGGGCACGGGGAAGCCCGGCTGGGCACGCGGGCTGCTGGTGTGCTGGCATCTGTGAAGGAGCTCTGGTCGGGTGTCTGGTGCCCCTAAAAAGGATTTTTTTTTTTCTCCAGGTCCGGAGCCCTCCCTTCCCCGTTGCTCTGTGTTAACCAGCTGCTGACTGAGGCTGTTGCCCCGTTTGCAGTCCCTGAGCTTATGAGCAGGCAGTGCAAGAAGTTTAACCATTCCCGCCCTCCCTGGCACATCATCCTGCTCCTAACCCCCTAAATAGACCTGCTCCGGAGGCGAGGGGCCATAGGATGCTCTACTCTGCCAGTAAATGATGGACAGATTAAAACCCGGGTGACAGGAGCGGGCAGGAGCAGCCCAGGCTGGAGGGGACACCCCCCGGCGGGCAGGGACCTCCCGGGGCCTTGGCTCCTTGCTCTCCACCTTGGCAAGGTGGGGAGACCCGGGCTACGGCTGCTGCGGGCCACGTCTCCCTTTCTGTCCTCGCCACCTTCTTCACTCCAGCCTCCCCACCCTGCCAGGTTCCCCTTCCCCTCCCAAAACTCCCCTCTCAGCCTCCCATCACGGCTCAGTCCCTCCTCCAGCCTCCCACCCCTCCCCATGCCCACTAGTCCAAAACCCATCACCAGACTCCCATTCCCTTCCCAGCCCCACAATTTTCACTCAACTTTTTCCAGCCTCCCATGACTTCTCAGCCCATCTCTGCTGCTCACCTCCCGGTCTGTTCCTGGCTCCATATTTTTCCCAGGATGTCATTCCTTTCAGCTAAACCTAATTCCTGGCCTCCTGCTCCCTTTTGGCCTCTACTTTTTCCCTGGCCTACGCTGCTTTTGCCCCCTTCCTCCCTTTCGGTTTCTCACACTTTTGGGGCCTTGATTGGTTTTTTTCCAGTCTCGTTATTGATATTTTCTTACTCTTTTTAAGGTGCTCTCCCCTTGTTTCTGGTCTCGCAGCATTTCCCACTGCTGCTGAGCCTCTGCCGGGCTCCAGACGCAGTTCTGAACTACCCCATGTCTCCATGGTCAGACACAGCAGAAACCCCTGTGGGCAGGATTTGGGTCAGATGTGCTGCTTTCTGCATCCCGGCAGAGCCAGGTGCAGCGCCCACCGTGCTGGTACTGCCCTGGAGCTCCTGGGGTGTTGGGTGCGATGGGGGAAGCAGATGGCAACCCATCCTCCTGCTAGAGCCACCCGTCGGGGCCCCGCAGCAGCATCCTGATGGTAGTTGGCTTCCCCCTCCCGGGGAGGCAGCACATAGGCAGAGCAGGCAGCAGGAGATGCCAGGAGGATCGGGGGTGATCCCTCCATTTGGAGTTCAGTTTAGCACTGTCTTTTATTAGTGCAATACACTTCTTATTTAATTCCTAGAGAAAATGAGAACATACGAATTAATTTACTGGGATTTTTCTTTTGCGTTATGAACCCTTCAGTGTGCGTCTGGGGCACTGGTCAGGAACCGCAGCTGCACTCGGGGGCTCTGGCCACGCCGGGGCTGGGTGTTCCCCTGCCATGGGGACTGGGATGGGACACAGGGATGCTGCTGGGCGGGAAGGTGGCATCTCTGGGTTGTATGGGGAGCTGAGAGGTGCTGCTCATGCAGAGCAGAGGTACCAAGCGATGAAGAGGTACCAAGCTGATCTCCTTCTATGATAAGGTGACCCACTTAGTGGATGAGGGAAAAGCTGTGGATGTCATCTACCTGGATTTTTGCAAAGCTTTTGACACCACTACCCACAGCATTCTCCTGGAGAAACTGTCTGCTCATGGCCTGGACAGATGTACTCTTCGCTGGGTAAAAAACTGGCTGGATGGTCGTGCCCAGAGAGTGGTGGTAAATGGAGTTAAATCCAGTTGGTGGCCGGTCAGAAGTGGTGTCCCCCAGGGCTCGGTGCTGGGGCCGGTTCTCTTTAATAACTTTATCAATGATCTGGATGAGGGGATCGAATGCACCCTCAGTAAGTTTGCAGATGCCACTAAACTAGGCGGGCGTGTTGATCTGCTTGAGGGTAGGTTGGCTCTGCAGAGGGATCTGGACAGGCTGGACCGATGGGCTGAGACCAATGGTATGAGGTTCAACAAGGCCAAGTGCCGGGTCCTGCACTTGGGTCACAACAACCCCATGCAGCGCTACAGGATTGGGGCGGAGTGGCTGGAAAGCTGCCCGGCAGAAAAGGACCTGGGGGTGTTGGTGGACAGCCGGCTGAATATGAGCCAGCAGTGTGCCCAGGTGGCCAAGAAGGCCAACAGCATCCTAGCCTGTATCAGGAACAGCGTGGTGAGCCGGACTAGGGAAGTGATCATCCCCCTGTACTCGGCACTGGTGAGGCCCCACCTCGAGTACTGTGTTCAGTTTTGGGCCCCTCACTACAAGAAGGACATTGAGGTGTTGGAGCGTGTCCAGAGGAGGGCTACAAAGCTGGTGAGGGGTCTGGTGGACAAACCTTATGAGGAACGACTGAGGGAGCTGGGGTTGTTCAGCCTGGAGAAGAGGAGGCTGAGGGGAGACCTTATCACCCTCTACAACTACCTGCAAGGAGGGTGTAGAGAGATGGGGGCTGACCTCTTCTCCTTGGTGACAGGTGATAGGACGAGAGGAAATGGGTTCAAGTTATGTCAGGGGAGGTTTAGATTGGATATTAGGAAACATTTTTTCACTGAAAGGGTTATTAAACATTGGAATAGGCTGCCCAGGGAGGTGGTGGATTCACCATCCCTGGAGGTGTTTAAAAAAAGGGTAGATGGGGTACTTCGGGACATGGCTTAGAAGTGGCTTTTGTCAGGGTAGGTTAATGGTTGGACTTGATGGTCTTAAAGGTCCCTTCCAACCTCAGCAATTCTATGATTCTTTGATTCTATGAATTGTGCTCCTTGTTCCTCATGTGCATCAGCATGGCACCTGGCTGATCTCAAGCAAGATAAACCAGTGAGGACATTCTCCTCCCAGCCCCAGAGGGGTAGGAGGAGCTGGTGTGGCGGTGGGGCTGGCAAGCCCACCTTGTGCACCAGGCAGCTCCTTCACAGCCCGCTCAGTGCCATCAGCCAAGGGCATGGGAAAGGGGATGCTGCAGTGCCGGGGGAGCTGTGACCCAGGACGAGCTGCAGAAGCAGGAGTATGGCCATGAATAGCCTTAAACACTGTGACAAAACAATCTGTGCACTGATCTGTGCACTGCCTTAGTCACACAGTCTTGCCCAAGATGCTCCAGTGAGCGGTTTCCACCTTGGCTCCTCCTCATATCTCGCGTTCAATGAGTTTCTGTGTCCGACACTGCCTCAGTAATTGACCTTTAATATGCTATATGTTCGAGTTTACTTAGATTATTTTACTTTGGAGGAACCTCATATAACTGAGTGTTGGCAAACATGGACGTTGGCCTGTTGTCAGAGGCAGGCTTCTGCATACCCACACTTGATAACATATTAATGACCATAATTAAACTATCATCATAACCTTAAGGGGGTTGTTTACCATCATTGCTGGAACCGGTCAGGAAAATGCTGGGCTGTTTCAATTCTTGTTAGCCCCATAACCACAGCCGCCCGTTACGGTCCCCTTCCCCAGCAGTGGCCGTGTCACTAGGGCAGGCTGTGTCTCGGGGACCGCAGGGGCAGGATGCTGCTGGCTGGGGCAGCACCGCAGATCTCTGGCCCCAGGTCCCCAGCCAGGACTCGCCCAGCGCTGCCGCAGCACCGGGTGCCAAACTGAGCCTGGTCCCCTCAGAAATCTCTGCCTTTAGCAGCAGCTGGGCTCAGCCCAGCGTGGAGTCTGACGTGCAGGTACTCTGCCAGCAAAGTGGGGGCATTGGTCCCCCCCAGGTAGTTACTGGCTGCTTTAGGGTACTCCAGTCAAACAAAAAGCACACGCTGCTGGAGAGACAACATGCCAGGTTTGACACTTTCTGACTCACCAGTAGGTAAATTGGGCAATCTTCTGTTTCCCAATCTGTTTTCTTTCTTGGGAATTCATCCTTCACTTTGCTTTCAGGACAGTGAAAACCTAATGCAGCTGCTAGTTCACACATGCATCTCTCTCGCTGCTCAACAGATGCCGGCAAAAGCCATCATTCTTAGCAAGGAGGAAGCTGGGGCTTTGCCTGGCGCCCCAGCAACCACCCACCCTCCCGATGACCCTCGCAGGGCTGTAACCTGCTCCTTCTGGTCCCTTCCTGCAGCCCGTGCCACATCCCAGCATCCTGCCAACCCCGCATCACTCCCAGGGTGAGCGCTGCGGCTGGGGACCACGAGCCCCCGTGAGCTGGGGACTGCTGCGGAGCTGAGCACTGCCCTGCTCCCACGGGGAGAGGGCAAGATGGGATGGGACAGGATGGGGCTGGCCCCCGTGCCCTGAGATGCCCCAACGCGCAGGCGCAGGGCGATGGCCCACAGGCAGCACCCAATGCCAGAAACTGCCAGAACCAAACTCTGCTTTTCACATGCCTATCCTGGGTCATTTCATATTCAGTGCTAAAACGTAGGCCTCGCCACTTCCCGATTTATCTTCTGGCATTTTACATTTTGGCCTGTTTCAGTAACTCACGGCGCTCCCCTTCCCTGGCAGTTCACAGCCCTGCGCCTGGAGGGCAGCGCCCGTGGGCTCCACTCTGCCGGGCAGCTTGGCGTCCCTCCAGACTGCTCCTGGACAGACAGATGGCAGGGGAAGGGGCATGCTTCCAATCCTTTCCTTTTTTTATTTTCTTCCTTCCTTTTTTTTCTCCTCTACCCCCCCCCCCCCCCCCACACACACACACACACCCCTAATCCCAGGCAATGGTTTGTATTGCTGCGTTTGAAGGTACCCCCTCATGGCAGACGGGCAATATTTTCTTGTACTCTATTTGTAAATTCTTTCCCAGTAGAGTGGATGTTAATAATTACACGAACCAAACTGCTACTTAAGTCTTTTGCCTTCCAAGTGGCATCAGTTCAGGCTACTACAGGGCAGAAATCAGTGAAGAATTTGGCACCCTATTTTGAGCATGCTGTGACAGTCCTCTCGGGCAAACAGAATTTTGTATTAATTTTTTTAATCCCTCACGTCCTACCCTTCTGAGCTGAAGACTCATTCTGGGAAGAAATCTGTTAAATCCGGCACGTGACTTTCTCGCAGCGCCGCTCGCGCTGTAGTTTTGAATGGGAACAGGAAGAAATGTGTCAACAACTTCGTGTCTCTTCTTGCCGGGAAAGCAGCGTCCCTTGCCAAGTCGGCAATGCCTTTCGGCAAGGCACACTGCCTGCCAAGCGCATCTCTGCACCGCCGGCACCCACACCCCAGGGATGCTGCTGGGAGCCCTGTGGACCAGTGGTGTCCCCTGCTGTGGCTGTGGACCGGTGGCATGTGGCAGGGACCTCTCCACTCTCCCGCTCGCGTGTCTGGCAAAAGCCGGGTGGCTTGCGCGGCTCCTGCTGCGCTCCGAGGGGGAGGCTGAGTCATCCCCTCATTTTTAATAGTCCGGAGGAGGCCCAGCTGTCTCCCCGCCAGGCGCGGAGCGTCTGTGCCGCACGGCTTCAGCCTCCGTGTGAGCGTGGTGGCTTCCCACTTCATCCTTAATGTCATTGTTCCTGGAGAACAGCGTGTACCGGCAGCGTACCGCCCTGTCCCACAGGTCACTCATTGTCGCTGCATATGTTGGGATTGCCTTAATTAGGGCTAAAATATGGCTGTGTTCACACCTTCTCCCTAGAAAAAAAAGGGGGAGAGGAGCATTAAAACCATGCTGGAGCTTGTATTTTGTCGCAGTTGAGGCGTGTTGGCTTCACGCACCTCTTTCCTTCCCAGAGTTGCTCCAATGGCTGGCTCAAGGTGGTTTTGGTAAGGTTTTTGGTTGCATCCTCCTTCCAAACCTGATCTAGCACCATCAGTCCATGCCACGGAGCCCCGCCAGACCCCCAGCTCTGCTCTGGGTAACGCTTACGTGCTGAAATACAAAATGTTGAACACGTGGCACCGGGGAAGCTGCTGGTTTTTATCGCAACCTGCAGCAATGGGAATTCGGATACAGCCCTGGCGCTGGGATGGAGGGAGCCAGGCTCATGCCCGGACCCACCCCACGCGTGGTGCTGTGCCCCCAGTCCCCAAGCCACAACAGGGACGAGTGGCCCTGGACCGGGTCCCACAGGCACCATCAGTCTTGTAACACCCCAGCCCCTCGGTGGGCATCGCCACGGCGTCTCGGTGCTTGTTTCTCCTGACAGATTCTGGTCTTTGAACATTTGTGCAGGGTAAAAAAAGGATATGAGGAAATGAACGTGTATTCCTGAGTTTCACTAGCTGATGGGGGACGGTCGCGGTACTATACAATTCATTAAAAATATTCTTCTTGATGGGCAATGCACTGTAATTTAAAAAAAAAAAAAAAAAAAAAAAAGATTGTTTGCAAATCATGTGGGGATTTGTTTTAATTAAGTGTTGCCTTGTCAGACACATGCTGGGTTACAGAGGCTGTGAGAGGCTGAGAGGCGAGTTTATCTCTTAATTAGCTGACGAGGCTCCCTGGCCGGAGGAGGCTGACGCGGGCGCAGGTAGCCCCGGCCGCAGGACGTGCCAGCGGGTGACTGAGGCTGGCCATAGCTGGGATTTTTGCGGAGGGAGGAGCACAGCAGCACAGAAGCTTGATTTACTGTGACGGCAGGCAAATGAGGAAGTTAACATTAAGAAAAAACACCAAAAAAAACAAACCACCCCAAAAGAGCCCAGCCCCGCGTTCCTGGCAGGCACTTGTGGCTCTTCCCCGGGCAGTGCCTGGGGGTCTGGGGCACCCCGGGGCAGGGACGGTCCCTCTGTCCCCATGTGGCCCGCACCCATCAGCAGTGCAATGCAGCTGCGCGACGGGGACCGAGCGGTCATTAGAGCCCCATTCCTGCAGCCTGCTTGACGTTAAACAGATGCAGGCATTACTGCGATAACGTGAAAATATGTGATGTATTTGTCAGAGGAGGAAAAGGGATGACCCCACGCGCGCTCCTCGCTGCTTAGGGGACATTTTACCTCAAGCATGGGGACAGCCCCTCCCCGGGACCACTGTCTTACGGCTCCAGTTGGCTCCTTACGGCTGCTCTCTGGTTTACCATCTATTTTTTCCCCCACCCCAGCTGAATCCCAGGTTTGCCATCACTTGCCAGGGATTGCAACTAGCAGGGGAGTAAAGGCAATGAGAGAGGAGAACTCCTTGTAATTCGCTCTGTAAAACCGCACAGGTCTTTTTTAAAAAAGAAAAACAAGAAAAACCAGAAAACTTTGGAGATCAGAATTACAGTGTAGAAATAAGCTTTGGTGAGGAGAGGTTTCGTTTCCTGTTAGTTCTGTTCATGGGTTTATGTTAGTTTTATGAAGTCGTGTGGTGTAATTTATCTGGTCTTTCCTATTTATGGGAACATTTTAGAGTACAATGTTGTTAGCGGCTTGAAATGCTGCCATGCTCTAGCTTTTTTTTGTTTTAACACTATTCAATGTGAAAAAACTAATATTTTGGGTCAAAATACTGAATAGCAACTACAAACTCTAAAAATTTGCAGCTCATTTCAAAAAATGTCAAAATTTTCCCAGGGAATAGAAATACGGATTTTTTTTTTTTTTTTT
>VXBH01009550.1:389345-415938 GCA_013400035.1 Rynchops niger
CAGCTCCGATCTTGCCAAGGAGCTGGAATGGGTCTTTGCAGCAGAACTGTTGGTGACCGGGGAGGGGCCGTGGGGGTTCGCCAGGGCAGAGCCCTGCGCTGGTGTCCCACGCATGGGTCCCAGCCCTTCACAGAGCGAGGAAAATGCCCTCGGGTTTCTGCCTGGGGAAGCACTTCCAGGCACTTCCCTGGAAGCTTTCAGTATTCGGCATTTTCAATAGATGCGTGACCATCTTCAAACGGCACCGGTCATCGGCCCGCACCACCAAAGCTGGAAAATCACAGTATTTGGTGACCCTGAGAATTGGTGACTTATTTAAACAGCCAGCTGGTGTTCTGTGGCTGAAAACTATTCCCAAAACCTATGGGGAGTGGCGAGTCTTAAAACTTCCAATCCCTGACCTCCCAGTGGGTGTTAGCCCAGGTAGCCAGGAGAGCTTCTGGGGGAGCCTGCTTTGCCCCTGCGCTCGGGCTGCCATGTTTTTCCGAAGACTCCTATTTAAACGCCGAGCGCAGGTCTGGTTTACTCCTTCAGCGCACCAGAGGAATCTGCACAGTATTCCAGTTATTAAAAAAAAAAAGACATTAATTATTAAGGCATGTATCTGAGGTCAGTGAGATAACTTAGCCTAGGATTGCAAAGCTATTTGTGCGGAACATCTGTTTCTGCAGAGCAGCACACTGTGGAGGGAAGAAAATTTATAAATAAAAAAGTTACAAAATGTCAACAAAGGCTCTGGTATGAATAGCCAAACGTTCAGATAAAATAGGAGCCTTTACTGACTGCTTTTCTCAGCCTTTGAAAGCTGATTGTGATTTTTCGACAGTAAAAATTGTTTGACCTGCCTGTGAAGCCGTGGGGTGATCCCAGCCCCCGGCATCCCGCTGCCGGCAGGGCTGGACTGGCTCGGGGCAGGACCCCCACCGGCCCCGGGGTCTGCCCTCCCGTGGGGCATCCCCTGCATCCCCCTGCCCCACAGACAGGGGCCAGAGCTGCGCAGGAGCGGGGTGGCTGGTCCCATCCCATCTCCATCCCATCCCATGGGGCAGGGAGAGGGCAGGAGCGGAGCCTGGCTATCCACCCCACCTGCCCTCGCTCCAGCTGGCTGCGAGGCATCCCGGCATCCTGGGCGAGGAGAGCAGCAGCTGCTCCCTGTATCTTCTGCTCTTGTTAGCCTCCACCGACACTTAAACCCCTAATAGCTTGCGCAAAATTAGCTTTACTGGGAAAGCATGTGTACTTTAGCTCTCAGCTCCTAATGCATCAATTAAGGCTCTTGTTATCTGGGAACGGCATGGGGAGGCCAGTGGGAGGCGAGGGCAGCGCCTGCAGAAGCCGGGCTGCGGGCAGGGAAAGGGAAAGCTGCCCGGCAGTGCCTGGAGCTGTGGCAAACCTTCATCCTGGTGCTCCTGTTCCCAACCTTCCCCCTGCTGTCCCTCTGCCCCTGATCCCACCTGGCCGGGCAGATGTGCCATGTCCTCCCACAGCTCTGCTGGGGCGAGCAAAGGGGACACTGGCCACACTCTGGGGGTCGGCACTGGACCCGCTCAGCCCACCCGCTGGTGGGAGCCTCAGGGTCTCGGGAGGCCCTGACCCACTGCACATCTGTAGCTTCCAGAGGAAAAATGAAAGGGCAGCGGCACAAAGGGAGTTAGTGTAGAAATGTGCTCCCGGACTGTGGGAACCACAAATTATACAACTCAAATGATGTTTCTCATATCACTGCAAGGACAGGCGCTTGCAGGTGTGGTTGCCAGTTGTGTGAAGAGTGCAATCTTTTTTTTTTTTTTTAATTGTTTAAATAATAAAAACTATGTGCTTAAAAAAAAAAAACAAACCAAACAAACCACAGCCCTAAATGGATGCCATTGAAATCCTGCACCTGGGATAATAGGGACATCAAAGAACAGAAAGACACAAAGGCTCTGGTTTTGCTTCACCTCCTTGCTTGGCTCGTCCCTCTGACTTGAGACTGTGGGGAGGGAGCAGTCTCTTCTGCAGCAAGAACGGGTTTTTTTTCCACGGGCTGTAATTACAGGTTGGATTGAGCTCGTATGCATAACACAATGCAGTTTCCAGCATTCATTCTGCATCGCCAGAACTGGCATGTTTAGGAGAGAAGTAGGGGGGATCCCAGAGGTGCTGAGGAGGGTGATGCGAGGGGAGATGCAGAAGGGCTTCTCGGGTGGCCGGAGCAGCGAGTCGAGCCTGTTTGTCTTACTGTTTGTACACTGTATTTATATCTGAAAATTAGCTCATTAACCAGGCTTAAACCCCCCTGTGAAGCTGTCGTTCCAGCCAGGCTGAGAGCAGACCCAGGCAGCCGTCTGCAGGCACCGAGGCAGGAAACGGCCCCGGAGGAAGCTGGGGTTGGGCTGCTCCCCTCCTCTCCCTCCGCACAAATCAGGCTGAAAGCATCGGCCTTCGGACACTGTCTTGAGCAAGGGGGGTGGTCGGGGTCTAACTACAACAGGGCTCATGGAAAGCTCGTTTGCAGTGGGCTTCGTGCTGTTGTGCCCAGGTCAGGCTCTGCTCTGCTTTAGCAAGAGGTAAATCAGTGGTCGGGTCCTCCTGCTGCCAGATGCACAATTAAGTAACTGCACGCTTGAGTATGTGCTGATTACCGGTGTAATGCACTGCTGAGGGTTTATTTCAATCCTGTCTTGAAGGCCTCCGCTGGTTTCGGGGGAGGTTTTCCCAAGGAGTTTTTGGTTGGTGCTGGCTTGAACAGAAAACAGAGATGCTGTAGAGAGGCTGGGCTCCCTGGAGGAGACCCTGCCTGCCCCTTTGCTGCTCCTCCATTTCACAGAGGAGAGAATAACCGTAGAGCAGTTTTGGTCAGGTCTCAGCAGCTGCCATCAGATAGAGTCAAATCTTTTTCCTGCCTGGTGCGAGCACGGCAGCCCAGACAGCTCCGGATGCTCCGGCGGCTGGAGGAGCGGAGGGGGTTTCTCTTGGTCTTGTAATGCCTCAGCAGAGCGCTGTGCACTGCAGCCCGCGTCCCGCCGCTCGCTCCTCCCGGCCCTCCCAGCGCAAGCAGCGAGGGCGCTGACACCCAAGCACGGTCTCCAGGGAGAAAAAACAAAGAATTTGGCTACACACACTCTGAGGACAGCCAAGGATGATTTGATGAGCCAATAATGCTGTTTCCTTATTTTTAAACTGGACTTCTGAGGGTTTCTTTTCCTCCTCTCTTCTTTTAGACTCCTCCTTATTGCTTCCATGTGAGTAGCGTTGAACATTGCCCTGTGCCGGTGGCCAGAGAGCCCACCTCTCCTGGCACCGCATGGGCGGTGGGTGCAAAAACCCACTGCTGAATCCCTGTCCGTGTTTGCAGCTCTTAACACTTGGGGCATAAATAGCATCTGTTGAATGTCAGAGTTCTATTATCCCTCTACCATAGATTTAGCTCTTTTGCAGCCCTTTGCTTTTCTAGATTTCCAAGCGTTTTACCAGGGTGGTTAATTCTGATTATCGTCATTTCCTTACCAGCAAGCTGAAGCAGGGACAACTGAAGGGACTTTTTCCCTATCGGAGCAGGTCACAGCTAGAGGAGGAAAATGTCAGGCTCCCCTTCAGCCTCCACTTTTCTATTAGAAAAGCCCGGCCTGGACAACCACACTGGGATTAATTCTTCTTTTAAGTGAATCATGCTAAAATATTCATGACGTGGGAGCGGAAGGATTATTTTTCGGAAGAAGCCTTGCGTGCAGGAGGCACAGATCTTGGTAAAGTAAATAAACCTTGATCCTCCCCACTTCCTGCAGCAGGCAGAACCTATGAATAATGGAAAACCGCCCTCCTTCTGAAAAAGCCCCCCTGGGTCCCATCCTGTGCGGGGCTGGCCGTGTGCCCCTCCACCCCGGGAGAGGCTCTGCCGGGGCTGCAGCCTCGTGCTTGGTGGGGAGCGTGACCTTGCTTCCACGTCAATGTGATCCTGATGGGAACGGTCAGGTCAGCAAAACTCATCTTTTTTTATTGCCCATCAGTGTTAAAGTGGGCCTGAAAGGAAGATTCACCTGCCCGCCAGCCCCAGCTGCACCCTCCGTCCCTGCCCACCCCTCCGTCCCTGGCCATCCCTGCACCAGCTGCCATCCCTCAATGAAATTGCTCCTGGTGACCCGCTGCTTCGTGGGCAGTGACCTCCCTTCCACCAGGTTCTGCTCCAGGGCCACCCCACGGGGCAGCTGGCGAGCCTGTGGTACCCAGGGCAGGGGGATGCTGGTGTTAGCCACACAACCAGCATCACATCTGCAGGCTCTGTGTCACCCAAAAGCCACAGCCAGCTCCTCACCTGCACGAAGTGGGCTTCTCTTACAATTTTCCCTCCCACTGCAGCAGTATTGTGTGCACACACGCAATCACGGAAAGGCCCTTGAGTTTTATTTTAACCAGAAAACACCAACTTGAAATGCAATGTGAATATAGGAGGCTGAATAAACCCCAACCAGGGTTTGCACTCCCTGCAGCGGAGTGCTTCCCTGCCGTCGGGTCTGCAGCCCCTGCCCACTCCTGCCCTTTCCCTGCCGACGCTGCAGGCAGTGTGGCGTGCCACCCCAGCCGGGTGCCCCGGTGGCACCCCAGCCCTGCACCCGTCCCCAGCCCTGCGCTTGCCCTGCATCTCGCCTGGCCCGGCAGTGCTGCTCAGCGGGCCCAGAAGTGAGCAATAGATGTACCAGCAGGAGTGCCTAATTGCTCCGGTTTAATGGCTTTTTAACTTAATCATCCTCCAGATGGAGGGGGTGAAGGGAAGCGCCACTTGACAACATTTCTGAGACGCTTCAGCATTGAAGCGTGGAGCGGCTCCGCGCCGGCGGGCATCGGGAGGGACGGATGGGTGGGCGCTTTGCTGTGAATCTATAGGTGACTCACAGCAGCAACGCACACGTGGAAGGCTGGCGGGCTCCTTCCTTTATGTAATGCTCGGCATTTTGTCTGCACCTTCGCATCTAGAATAGCTATTTGCTGCCTAATGCACCTGGCTACAGCGAGCAGTGACACACCTGGGAGTTAGCGGAGCAATTCCACCAGCATTATCTCAGTGATCGTGTTGCTGGGCTTCTTTGCTGCTTTTTCCTAAGTTGCCCTAATAAAGAACACAGACTCCTAATCGATTTTTCTTTTGATTCAAGTCTTAAAATGGTTTCTCCAATCAATTATGTTATCAGTAAGGAAAAAAAAAAGAAACCACCCACATAAATCCTCTTGCCTAAGGGGTAAAGAGAAGCATGCAGTGGTTTGTTTTCATAGGAAAATCAGTCTTTGTTCAGAGAATGAATCAAACATGCAGGGACTTTGACTTGGATGAGTTAACCAGGCATTTAGCAATACAGTTTTATAACATGTGCGTGATTTCTAATGAAGTGCATGACAAGAAGTGGCCCAAACTGCGATTGGCAACAGCAGGACTGCGTTTGGGAAGGAAGGTCTGCTTCAGTATTTGGCATGGCCCTGCCCATAAACAGAAACTCGCTCGCTTACTGCAAGAGCTTACATATCACTTTAAAATAGGTACATTCGTGCAGTAAATAATATCACCTGCTTGGAAAAAAAATGTCTGCATTGACCTCAGGAGTAGAAGGATGGGATATTCCCACCAGTATTTAATGAGGAATTGTTGCATGGTTATGTATGAATTGGGTCACACTGCACCCAACTCCCAGACTCGTATGAAAGGCTTTTGGTTTGGTGGGCTGGTTTCTGAAGCCCCTGTTGGGATGGTGCCTGTGTGCTCTTACTGACTGCCGCGGCAGGTCCTACTTCGTGTAGTTGTGGTCCAGCTGGGAGGGGGGTCTCCTGTGGCTGGTGCCCACTGGGATAGTGCCTGGGCTGGGGACGGAGCACCATGGCCACATTCCCAGGGCTGGTGGCCCGACAGTAGCTGAGGTGCTGAGAGTTTCTCTGCGCCAGGAGAAGGTGGGAGCTGGCTGGGTGCTGGGGCGGCTCTGGGTGCATTTCTCGATCTGGACTCAAGCCACCACAGAGTTAGTCGCCCTGTTTCTTGACTGTTTTTCTTTGCTTTGAAAAGCATCTTCCACCCAAAGGCTATTGCTACATTTGCAGTCCCTTCTATGCTCTTCTCTCTTACTGAGCACGGTTGTCCTCAGGCTGCTGGGGATGCTGCTCCTCTTCCTCCCTGCCCCGGCTGCCCTATGGAGGGTCCTGGGGGGAGCCTCTGAGCTGGGTGAGTACCTCCAGAGATGCCATAAAGGCTAAGAAATTAGCTTTTTCTTGGTAGTAATGCTGGGGGGACGGAGGGAGGTGAGATGGACTCCCAACTGGAAAATGCCTTTTCTGCCCTCCTCTGTTGAAAACCGTCCTACTGTGAATGTAATACATTTTCCACAGCTCTAGGAAATACAATAATAGGTTGCACATTCAAACCAGCTGCTCGTTTATTTTTTCAACTGCCTCTGAAAAATGCTTGTAATTAGGAAAAATCTATAACAAGAAGTACAAACAAATCAAAGTCTGTCATTAGCCAGAAAGAGTCGGCGCTGTGCCTTAGCTACGGTTTTATTAAATTAGAATAATGAAGCAGAAGCTATACAAAGAGAAACAAGTGCTTTGGAAAAGTCTGAAAATATACAGCCATCAGTTTAGAAAACACATTTTCAAATTTAAATGTTAAGCTGGAAACATGTTAGCTTGTGCTGCTCTAATACCTCCTGTAAGGCTGCGGGAACCTTAAAGAAATACCCTATAAAAGGGAAATAGGAGGAAATATTCTCTAACGCTTTAAATTTAAACTGTGGAACTGGTAGAACCAGTCCCTGAGCAGAGCCCTGTGGGACTCGGAGGTGGCTCTGGGGTGTCCCTGTCAGCAGCAGAGCTTTGGCAGTGGCCAGCTGGTTTGAAGGGCAGTGGAGAGGCTGGGCCATGCGGGACTCAAAAGACAGCGGTGCATTGTCTGCTTTGGGAGATTTAACCCTCCCTGCAGAAATGCTCTGCTCATGCACGAGGGGCATTGCTGAGTGATGTGCGCCGGAGCAGTGGGGACATGGGGAGAGGAGAGGAGAGGAAGGACATCCTGGGGTGAGGGGATGGTCCCCAGAACATCTGCACCATTTCACACTTCTGGTCAGAACTTCAGGATGGAAACATGCTTCCATAGGTTTGATTTCTGCAGGAAAGGTATTTTCCTGGCTCTGGTGTGGACCAGGCTCAGAAGCTGTAGCCTGCAGATCTCCCCGTTCATTGCTTGGCGCTGTACTTGCTTTGTACAATGTCTGGACACACACAGAAATGTTGAAGACTTCCGTGGCCCTGGGGACAAAAGGCAGGCAGGCTGCTCGAGGACACTGCTGCCGAAGGAGCTGCTTTCTTACAAGCACTAGAATAAGCCAGTTTCAATGCATTTCACTGTTTCAAAGTTCATTTTTTCCCATCCATTTTTTGTGATAACTGCCATATGCTTGGTTGTTGCATTCACAAACAAAGCAAAAATGACCTTGCCATTAGGAGCAGGAAAATACTTTCAAAAATCTTCACCTGTGTGTTTTCTAATAAGTATCTGGAAAAATAAGTCTTGCCCTTAATGCTCCTTAAATGGAGGTGCCGCAGGGCCATGGCCGGAGCACCCTGCGGGGCAAGGTCCTGCTCCGGGGTCCGGGCAAAGCTGATGGCCCTGTACAGGGTCAGGGTCAGGACCCCACTTCCCATCATTAGATCCAGATGGCAGCCAAAGCCAGACGTGGGACTCGTCAGCTTTTAACAGCATCAGCGCTGTGGATGCTGATGTCCTTGTGCACTGCGAGGCAGCGTGAGGGGAGCTGGGGCACAGCTGCTGTGGTGGGTCTGCTTCTGGAACACAAACACATTATTTGGTGGGAGTGGGTTTGCAGCACGGTAACGTCATCACCTCGCGTGTGCGTGCGGGTATTTACCCGCTCCCTCCCACGGAGAGAACGGACCTCTGCACAGCCAGGCGTTTGGCCGGCAGCCGCCTTCAGCTGGCAACTTTACCGAGAGGGATCACTCAGGGAGGTGTTGAACCATAAAAATACCTTGGAGTATGAGCCCTCACTGAGTGTCCAGATCCATACACCGGGCCCCACCATCTAAATGTATCATCTAAGCAATTTCTGGTTGTTTGTGGGTAACACCAGTCACGTACTCTTTGGTCTGTCTTTCCCGGGAAAACCTCTCTGTGAATGGGAGCAGTTTGTGAGTACAAACTTTTCAACTGTTTGTCCACAACCTTTCGTAAACAAGCCACCAGCACAGAAGCGAGGGCTTTGCTGCCCTCCAGGCTCCTAAAAAATCTGCCTGTCCCTTTCCCCCACTGTCACCCGCTGCTGCCCCTGGCTCCAGTAGATGGGAAGGTGCCCTGGCCAGAACCGGAGCATTGCCCAGCCCGGGCGGCCCCGGCAGCCCCTCAACCCTGGGGTCCCCAACGGAGCAAAAACTGCACCTAACAGGGACCTGCCATCAGCCAGCCCCGCTGGAGATGGCTCTCAAGGAATGTTTGTTTATTGCTTCAGCACCAGCCACATCAAAACAAAAAAAAACCTAAACCCGGATAATTGAATATTCATCTTCTGTGAATTCTATTAATTCTGCGCTTCGTGTTCTGAAGAGGAAAATAATTGCCGTAATTTCATTTCAAAACCTAAAGTAAATAACCATGAGCTTGTCATTTTTTCTGTGTGTTTTCACTGAAAGGAAATTTATCTGCCTGCCTGCTTTCATTATGAAATGATCAGTGGGGCCGCTAGAAGAACAGCATATTTATTTTTACATTTCTCTGCAAAAGCCTATTTACTCTAAGTGGCACAGTTAATATTGCCAGTGATTTCTTTGTCCTGATTTTAAACAGCCTTTTAAAACCCAGCATTAATTTAAACAAGATAATATAAATTAAATTATGTGGTTTGGTGCAGTTTGGAGTTTCCCCTTTCAAAGGCTCTGCCTTTTTTTAAACAACCCCTAAGGAGATGCATTTTAATATTAATCAGTGCTGAAAAAAAAAAATATTAAACAAAAACCCCNCTGATGTGCATCCCGGCTGGAACGGCCGTCCCGCCGCAAGGTTTCCCCGCTCCTTAAGTGTGGGGTGACCTGGGGCTGGCTCCTCTTCTGTGTGGCCGTTAGCCCAGCAGGGACTCGGCAGGGAAACGCTGCCTGCAAGAGAGTCATAAAATGTAGTTTTTATGCTTTCCTGGGAGATGTGAAGGAAGTGTCCTTATCTGACCTTTTTTCTCACCCCCCCCCCCCCACCCACTGTCACCANNNNTATCTTCTCATCAGTGTTTACCAGACATACTGTTTTCTCACGAAAGAGAAACTCCCGTTTTCAAAGTCAGGGTCATTTGGTGCCTGTGTCACTTCTACTCTAATTACTTTGGCCGGGGGCCTGCAGACACTGTTTATTGGAAGGGAGGGGTGCAGGGGGCAGTGACACGGGTTCGTACCTCTGCTCTTGCACACGCAGGGTGAAGGTCAGCGGCACGAAGGGCAGTACAAGGCACCCACAAGTGCTGCTGAGTCCTCCCCGCGGGCAGGGCCTGCACCGGGGGCAATGGCCCTGGGGATGCCCCACCACAGGATGCAGCATCTTTCTGCCATGCTGTAATTTATCTCCTTTCAGCAGCGGAGCGCAGTAAGTGCAGCAGCACCGTCACCCACCCCTTTCCTGTTGGATTTGTCCTGGGGCAGGCAGCCCCTCTTCATACTGACGCTGCAAAATTTGCTTTCGCCACAGCGCACAGGGAATTTCTCTGACAAACCCTCCAATTTGCTAGCAGGTACAAGCTACCGCATTACTGACAAATCCATTCCCGGCTCTAACCCACGGCTTGCTGCCAGCCGGGCTCGCCAGTGGCTTTGGGCAGATTGTCACACTCCTGCCCCACCGCTGCAGCAGCCACCACCAGGGAGGGAGAGGAAAATGGTGTGACCTTACGGTAACTGACCCAGGTAACTCAGACAGCAAGGCAGCAACCCCAGCAAAGGTGCGGCATCTGGCCTTGTCGGTGACTGCAAAGGCGATGGGTTTATCCACCTTGCCCTCTGGCTGTCTCCCATGGGTCAGTGGCCCCTGCAGGGAAGTGTTTTGGGGAGCACACTGAGAGCTATCGGCCTGCTCCCAGTGAGCAGCGGCTTACTCCTACCCAGTGAGATTGCCAACTGACTTATAGCTGAACTCTGACATCCCGGGGTTGTTTGGTTTTTTTTAAATTTGGAGAGTTTGGGGAAGGGCTGGGGAGTCCATGCAGCTGCACGAGCTTGCGCCGAGCAAATGCCCTGCACCGGTGCATGCCGGGGTGAGCTGCTGTCACAAGCAGGGCGAGGGGTCCTTCCCTCCAGGTGCCAAACTGCAAGAGCACTGGGCCGGCCAGGGCCAGGACCAGCGAGGCGTTGGGCAGGGCAGGGAAGCAGCAGGCATGTCCTCCCACTGACGCACAGCCTCTCCTCCTGCCCTTGTCTCCCTGCTCTGTTCGCTAAAACAGCGGGACCCCAGAGAGTCCTATGGCAGTCGGTCAGACTTATGGCGAGAAACCCCACGGTGCAATGCCTCCGTGACACCAGCAAGCTCTTCTGGGCTGCAAACCCAGCGAGAGCTCATGGCCACCTCCAGTGTAAACCAATGATGTTATTTAAGGGTGTCATGGCTTGTCATGCCATGTCATGGCATAGGAAGGAGTTAATCTTTTTTGCTAGCAGCTGCTGTAGTGCTGTGGTTTGGATTTGGGATGGGAATAGTGTGGTAGCGCACTGGTGGTTTTGGATGTTGCTAAGCTCTCAAGGCCTTTTCTGCTCCTCACACTGCCCCACCAGCGAGCAGGCTGGGGGGCCACAGGGACTTGGCAGGGGACACAGCTGGGACAGCTGACCCCATGACCAAAGGGCTATTCCGTGCCATGTGATGTTGTGCTCAGTATATAAGCTGGGGGAAGAAGAAGGAAGGGGGGACATTCAAAGTGATGGCGTTGTCTTGTCTTCCCAAGTAACTGTTATGTGTGATGGAGCCCTGCTTTCCTGCAGATGGCTGAACACCTGCCTGCCAATGACAAGCAGTGAATGAATTCCTTGTTTTGCGTTGCTTGCGTGCGCGGCTTCTGCTCTATGTGTTAAACTGTCTTTATCTCAACCCACAAGATTTTTCTCACTTTTACTCTTCCAATTCTCTCCCCCATCCCAACTGGGGGCAGCGAGTGAGTGGCTGCGTGGTCGTCATTGCTGGCTGGGGTTAAACCACGACAAAGGGGAAGTGAACTGGGTCAAAGAAATTCCCAGTCTCTGCAGGGACTTTGGGGTGGGACAACATCGCGGGGAGAAGCCCGGCAAACACAAAGCCACAGCTGTGTGTACAGCTCTGGGGACATGGTGACTTCCTGACCCCTCCCCACCCCTTGTGCCCCCTCTTTGCGCGGGCTGTTGAACAGCAAGGCAGGGTTGGATTCACCCCCCAGACCTGTGGCTGCTGGGGAGGGGGCAGCTGCCTCTGCCCAGGCGAGACCCAGCACAGCAGTGTCACCAGAACTGCCACATCTCCCTGCAGCCCTCTTTGGCATCCGCGTAGCATCCCAAGGCATGTGCCGGCTGCAAGGGAGGGCGGTCACTGCCCAGCAAGCCAGTCCCTCTCATCAGGCTGCTTAGCCTGGGCTAATGTGCTGTGCAGGGAAGCTGATGCCGTTCTGGCCACTTGCTGCTCAGCAGGCTGTAAGCAGCCCTGGGGGCTGGCACGGGGGCCTCTCAGCAATTAAACACTCTCCTGCCAGACTCAAAGCGCTCCTGCAAAGCGCTTGGGTTGTTCCTCATGCAGCAGAAGGCCACTGCTGTGAGACAGGTCTGCAGGGGTGTCCCGTCACCTGGGGGGGGGTTCAGTGTGTGACCCACCGCCCGCACGCTCACCGGGTACCCGGGCTGCCTCAGGGCAAAGGGGCCAGGGCTGTTGGTGCTGGCGGCCCCTGCAAACCCTCGTGCTTCTGGAGTAGGTTGCCGGACACCTGCTCCCACATTTTTTTTTCTAAAAATGGGGCAAATAATTAGACCTGTCAGTTTACATAGAATTAGCCCTGTTCACTTAACCACCAAATTATGACTTCAGAGATTCAATCTCATTATTTGGCCAGTAGGCTTGGCAGGATGATCCCTCTTCTCTCATTACATTACAAAAGTACTAAGCCTTTGCCCTGGCTGCTATTTTCTCCGATGCAGCCGGGACCGGGGGGATTTGGCAGGGTTCCTGCGGCAGCTGCCTTAGCCAAACAGATGAAGCCTCATTAGCACCTGTACCAGGGAGATATTTGTTTCCATTAAGACAGCATGGAGGGTGCCATCCTGCTGGGCACAGTGCAGACACAGCGGGAGACAAAGCCCTGATCCCCTTTCCTCGAGAGCTCCCTCACTGCTTAGCATCTATTTAAACTGTCTGCTAAAATCAGACCGAGCCGCAAACGATTGTCTGGGGCTCTGCCCTCCCCTCTCAGCAGCCAGTGCTGGCACCCCAGCGAGCTGGGACATGTCCCTGGTCCCTGGGGACAGGGCTGGGGGAGGCAGCCTGCCAGCATCCCTGGGATAGGCAGCACACACAGCCCTGGAAACGGCTGCAAAAGGGCTGCTGAGGGGAGTCTGTGCTCCAGAGCTGGTCATCCATGTGCGGCATCGCACAGCACAGGTGAGCACAGCGAGACAGACAGGCATAAAACCTGAGCTCTTCCCTGAGGTCTTTACGCCCAGAAAAGGGGTGCAGGGGGGATCCTGCCACCACAAAACACAAGCCCAGGGGCTGTTTTTAATCTGCTGGAGCAAGAAGGGCATGGTCTTTACGTTCCTCCCACACTTAAACAGATCTGGGGTGACCAGAGCCAGTGCCCCACACTGGGCCACAGGGAGGGGGACATGTTGGACCCCAGCGAGGGGAGGCAGCAGAGCCAGCCCCGGGGTGGGCAGGGGGGCAGCTGCCTTGCTGCTGGGGCTCACGGCAGCGAATGTATAGAATCATAGAATCGTTATATATGGAATCATAGAATTGTTAAGGTTGGAGGAGACCTTTAAGATCATCAAGTCCAACCGTTAACCCAGCACTGCCAAGTTGCCACTAAAACCTAATGCCTTGTGGCTTTTTTTGGGAAGCTGTCCCCGGGGGCTGCTGCTGCAGAGGCGTCGCTCCCTGCTCCACCTGCCCGCCCCTGGGGTTTTTGCTAAATTAGAACTTAATTCCTGTGCAACCTGTCCGTCAGTTTTCTAGACAGCACAGGAGGAAAAAATCTCAATCTACAGTTTGCAACCAAGATGTTAGGCATGGAAGAAGTCATCTGCCAAGGAAAGACTCGGGTGCAGGGTAGTGGCCAGGCAGAGCTGTGTCTGGACGTGGCTTGGGGACGGTGGCACATTTTCTAGGATAAGCCACTACTTGGTTGTAATTCTTTGCACCCGGGCTACACAAATCTACTACAAATGTCACTGTTTTCATCAGTGGACCTCTCTCTGTCTCCTACTGCCATTTTTTTCTTTCTCAATGACTCAGGCTAAAGGAATTTTTTCCCTCTCTGCCCCCTTGCTTCTCCTCATGTAGAGATAAGGGGAAAACCAGACAGTAGCAATGCCCAGGCTCTCTCATAGAAAGGGAATGATGACCAGGCATATCTCACTGGTGCTTCCTCTTCCAGATGTTGGGAACAGTAAATCACTCTCTCTGTGGCTGTGCAGTAGTAATAGGAGAGCACGTAAAAGGGCACTACAACTCTGAAGCAATTCGTGTTTCTGCTCACAGTCACATCTCACTTGTTTCCTGTGATGAGGGAAGAGCCATAGGGAACCTTCCCCTGTCTTGACATTTACTGTGTCAAATCAAGATTTTGAAAATTTCTTATTATGTGTGGTGATGCCATTTCTTAAAGGTCGGGGGCACGGAAAGGAGAAGGTGCTCTGTGTAGTTTGGGGGGCGTATGCCAGGTCAGTGGGGCTCCGAAGGCAGGTAGAGCCCATCCCTGCCCTTCCCCAGCGAGGGCTCGGCCAGGCAGACACAGGCACTCCTAAAGGGCAGGAATGGCTTGTGCCGGCAGCGGGAGGGAGAGGGTGAAGGATGGATTCCCAGGAAGGGTGTCGGGGTGATGCCGGGTCCCCATGGAGCCGCAGCTACCTTTGTTCCCTCTCCCCTCTCTTGTGGCGAGTACAGGAAGAAGCTAAAGCAGATTAGAGTAAAATAACCATCAGCGTGGACAAAATGCCAGAACACAAATGACATTGTAAGAACAATTGAAAAGCATTTAATAAGGTATGTCTTAAATTAGAGTTAAGTTTAATTATTTGAAGAATGAGATAAAGGGCTACTGCAGGTGAGCGGAGGTTGCACTGGAGGCTGCTCCAGAAAGTCAGATCGGGGGTCTGCGGCAACGGGAGTTATCGCTTAGCTGTTACGCACAGAGCGGCAGATTCTGTGTTGGTGCAATTCCAGGAGGGAATTAGATTTAGGCCGCTTGGCTGAATATCACGCTGGCTACCTTGGCACTTTACAAAAGGAATCTTTAAGGAACTCTTAAAGGAACTTTTAGGGTAGAATTTTTGCAAAGCAAGAGTTGATTACATGGGATTACATGGGATCCATTACCCGGGATCCATGGCGGCTGCAACACCAGCACTTTCCAGCAAGCTCTGCGCGGTGATGCTGGTCCTGTGCATGAAGGATGGGTTTCTCTTGAGAAACCCCGTATTAAATAGCAGTATGTTTGAGTATTGACCCTTATCTGAGACGTCTCTGCAGCTCTGGGAGTAGAGCTTTTCTTCCTACCCCCATTTATAATTGCTTTAGATTTTACTTATATTAGAAATCAAAGTGGCAAATAGAAACTCACAAAGGACTTTTTGCCTTTCTACACACAAGTTCTTTATGGTTTTAAGTCAGTGCTGATCTTGCCCCCACACTAAATGCATGGCATTAAATAAATCATTAATAGCTTTAAAAGATTCATACAGCAACAAACATACTCACTCATGTTTGAACATTAATGAAGGTATTTTTCCTTAACAGTGGGTTCTTTTAGATAAATTCTAGAGATTATAAAAAGATTATCTATGCCAGTGATTATTTTTTTTCCAGTACATTTTCAGACTAGGCTCCTGAAATAAGCTCCCGAAGCTCCAATTTTAAAAGCCAAAGCTTAATCCCTTAAGAGCTCAATAAACAATCATTAAAGGGGTGGAAAGCATTAGTGCAGTACAAGCAGCGGGAAAGGCAGGAGCGAAAGACGTGCCCGCAGCGGGCTGCAGCCGCTGGCCTTGCTGGGGCATGGGGACGGAGGGTCCTGCTGCCGTGGTGGCCAGGCATGACCCTGCGGGCACTGCCGGGTGTCAGTGGGCACAGTGTGGCCTGCGCTTTTCAGGCCAAAAAAAGCCAAATACTGAAAGGAGGAAAGAACCTGAAATTCATCTGAGGGGAAGGAGGGTCTATTTGGTTTGCCTGAACTGTTCCAGGGGAACGCTTGTGGTTTGGGTGGCTTCATGCCTGGTTTATCTCTGTCTCCCGAGGGGTCTCTGTGGCCTGGTTTCGCTCACCCAAATCATGGCTGGGAAGGTCCATGCCTGGAGGAGGGCAATGCCGCACAGGAACGGACCTGTGAAGCACAGGGGAAGGTGGATGTTGGGATGACTTTTGGCTAAATTTACCCTTGAAGTAATGATGGTGTCACTGGATACGCTCCAGGGATGAATTTAGCTTATTCTCTGTGGGATTTGTCTCGGAAAAAGTCAAGAGCAGCCAGGCGTGGAGGCATCACTCGGTACCACTCGGGAGGGCATCTGGAAGGAACTCATGTGCAAAATGGTTGCACACAGTGGGTGATACAAAATCAGAAAAGTGTCTTGTTTGGTATGAAACAGGAATAAAAATCAGCCATGTAAGGAATGGAAGCTCAAATAGATCAGATATAATGAGAGACCTGATCCCAGTGGGATTCACTGAAAATAGGGGGGTTCTGATGGGGATGAGCCATTTACAGGGCCAAGAGTCACAGCTGACCTGTAACGCTACAGGGACCAATGCAGTCTGAAATGGCACCATACAGAGTCATCTGAACGTTCATCAGCTGGTGAGAAGCTGGTACTCGATTTCTTGAGGGAAAGTGGAAACTTGTCTGGTTTAGCCAGGACTTCCCACCAACGCCGCGCCACGGTCTGCTCCTGGAGAGCCTTTCTGTCTTGTGCCCACATACACACGTCACCAGAGGCACATGCTAACTTTGCTTTACAACATCTCAGAATAGATTTATATTTATGGGGTTTATATTTTTTTTCTATAGTCAACATGCCTATCACATTTGTTTTATAATGACTCAGATACAAACCAGGTGAGTGTGTGTTCCGAATTTAAATAAGGGAGGTGAGGACTTGGGGACAGCAAGGTCCCTGCAGCAGTGCCGCTTCCCACCAGGACTGCAGTGCTTCAGCTTTTGCACCTTAAACTGAAGCTGTTGCTTCAGCAACTGCACATTGAATTAGACACGGCCTTAAGTAATTATTGCCAGGGTATTTGTTTCCAGAAAGAGCTGAGCTGGCATTTCTTTGTATTACATGATTAGCTTTTCATTAGGCTTTTTTATGTCAGGTACTGATGTTTCTCTTTCTTTATTCCTCAGCTTCACCTCCTTCCTAATTGTCAATGGGAGCTGTTGAATTTTACCTTAAGTTGTCAAATGCGTACTGGAGTTTCCCTGAGTTATGGAGAGCTGAGAGATGGCTGGGTCCTCTGAGACGTGGCCAGGAAAACATTCAACGCAGCCGGTTCCAGCCCAGCGGCAGGACAGAAACCAGCTGAGAGCATCCCGGTAATGAGAGGCGACTGCGACCCAGGCAGCAGCTCCCCGGGAGGAACAGCTCTGGGAGGAAGGAGGCCAGAGAGGCCGGGAGAGAGTAAGAGCTGGAGGATAATGAGGGAGGGAACAATAGCTCCACTGGAGGAGGCATCAGTGCAGAGGTA
The DNA here is from genome assembly GCA_013400035.1 of Rynchops niger. Classification (NCBI taxonomy): domain Eukaryota; kingdom Metazoa; phylum Chordata; class Aves; order Charadriiformes; family Laridae; genus Rynchops; species Rynchops niger. The sequence continues at coordinate 406,267 of VXBH01009550.1, forward strand.
TTGCTCAGGGTGCTCCTACCCCCATCAACTTCAAACCTGTCAGAAGAGAATCCAACAAAAAAAAGGGACTTCTAACACTTAGTTTGAAATCCTGACACTTCTTTGTCATGACCATATTTTCAGATATTCCCAAAATAAAATAAAATAGAGCACTGGCACCAGGACAGCTAAAAATCCAGGATTCGTTATGTGTCAGCACTGAACTGAATAATTTAGTTTCTATTTCCATGACTGGTGTTTCCAAGGCCCTTCCTTCCCTAAATTAAACCCTTCGGGCAGAACATGAAGGGGGCAGTTTGCAGAAAGTCCAGCTGAGGGGACGAAGGGACAGGCAGGGCTGGTGCCATGGGCAGGGGGACACCACCACCACGCAGGGCCACCTGGGTATCATCACCAGCAGTGAGACTTGGGCAAGGATTGCACCTTGCTTATCCTTGTTGTAAAGACAGTGCCGAAGTAGATCCTTCAGATCCATTAGAAAAATCATTGCCTGGTCATTACTGGTGGCTCAAATTCAAGAACAACTGAAATATAGCCAGGTTCTAACGTGGCCCTCAGTTGAACAGAGCCTGTGACATTAGCAGGGTTCTGGTGACTAACATCAAGCTTCACTAACGGCCTTTGAAAATGCAATTCTAGGGTTAGATATTCAATATGTCAGTGTTCGAATGCATAAGCACATAACTGCTGCTGTACAGCAACGCAAAAGGGTATGTGGATGTTTATTCTTATCCACCTGGAAGTAACAATCCAACAGAATTCTGAAGTTATGTATTTTCCAGTGACCTAACAGGCATTAGTTCCATTCAGAGCAAGGCAGTCACTACAGCTCCTGCAGCAGCCCAGCCTGGTGAGGTGGGCGAGTGGCAAGACAAGCCTGGCACAGCTTTCACTGCGGGGACGGTGCTCACCCTCGGGCATGGCCTGTCCTCGCAGAATGGGCACTGCCAACACCGACCTGAGCCCTCTGGGACAGCAGAACCAGCAGCTCCCATCAGACACGACAGGGCAGGTGAGTTCCTCCAGCACGGGGAGGCCATCGGGTGCTCTGCACCGCAGCAGGCGAGATGCCACTGCACGGAAAATGATGAGTCACCCGCTTCAGCTCCATCAGGATAATGGCATAGGGGGAGACTTCTACAGGAAATATAATACCATGCGTGGGTATACGGCATGTTCCGACTTTTATCTAGATCAACTCATGTAGAACTGATCGGGAAAGAAAATGTGGGTACAGAATAAAGAAAAGTGAAAGGGTAAAAGCTCAGAAGGGCTTCCTTCAGTAAGTGTTTTTTGCTAACAGCAGCAAGAGGTCACCTCCACAACTTTTAAACTGTGGTTGTTGCTACTTCTAGTCCATAGAAAGGCAATATGCCTTTCTAGGCAATTACATTACTGTTCTCTGGTTTCTTGATCTTGGCTTTTAAAAAATTGTTCCAAATCAGTTTTAACACCTTTTTTCCAGTGTTTCATACACAGTAGGAAGTTTAGCACCTGAAAACATTGTCTGATTTTAGCTTTCCTCTATTTTTAGCATGGACAAAATTTATTGTAACCAAATAAATGACCTGATCAAATACTATATTAAAATGTCAAGAAACAGTTTTGCCTACATTTAAGCACATTGATAAAGAAATATCAAAAGGGAAATTTAATTGAAAACCCAGTGTTACCACATTTTCTAGTATCTGCTGAACAGTAGCAGACGATGATTACCATTGATGTGAATTGCTGGTGATGCAATTGCAGGTATTGTCTAAAGAATATTTGACTTCCTCTGTTCCAGAACCGGACGCTGCCTCCAGCTGTGCCTGCTGGGCCCACAGCAGGACTGCTCTCAGCAGCCCAGTGACCCCTGGGAAGTGCATTCCAACAATTTCCCCCTGCAAACCGGCATGGATCTGGGGTCTGGGCGTACGCTCAACCCCATGTGAAAGTGCAAAGTGGCTGAGACCTGATTCTTCTGACAGCATCTGCTGATTGCCCTTTGCACATCTGGAACTGGCCAGAGAAGCAGACTGTGCTGTCCTGCCCTGGCCAGGGGACATGGAACCACCTCTTTCAAGTCCTTGCATTGACTGTGGGTCTGAGATCCAGCCCTCCCCACACCAGCACTGCGATCCTGTGGGCACGGAGCGAGGCAGGGCCCCTGCACATTATCACGGCTTGGGGTCATTGCCAGAGCATCTCCTGACACAAACGGTTAATCGCCGCTGTCAGCACCGACCATCCAGCAGTGTGAGAACATTTGCCAGCAAAGGCAGCGTTTGCCTTGGCCACGGTCAGGGATGCCCTTGAAGATACATCACCAATGCCCAGGAGCGCGGGTTTGCTGCAGCCAAGCCAGAGAAAACCGAGGGCTTCACTCCGGTCTCTGCAGCCTGAAGAACATGCCCGCTATGCTGATTACCAAATTCTTGCCATCGGTACGGGTGCCTAACTGTGCCTGTGAGCCATGTGTATCTACATGAGGCAAGACAGAGCTGACACCTGCCTGGGAGGTGAGGAGTGAGAACGTATGCAAAACTCACGGCTTCTGAAGAGCTGTTCTGAGGAAACATGGAGCTCACACCCATTTCCATCACCTCAAAAAAGGTCACCGCGGAGATCACTAATACGGAGTGCAGAGTTAACCACTCTTGAAACCACCCAAAAACTCCCTGCAGCAGCAGGGCTGTGTACCAGCGGAGCTGTGCAGCTCTCCCCAGTTCAGGCTCCCTTCGCTCCGTCCCACTCCCGCTTCCTCACAGCCCTCGCTTGGGCTGGGAAAACCCAACCGCCTTCCCTGCTGCTAACTTTGGTCCAGGTAACAGAGAAAAAGACAGAGAGGGGACTAAAAAAAACCAGCCGACCCATTATGCAGATGTACACAACTGGACATTTAAGTGCGAGCTGGCTCCAGGGAAAATCAGAGTTAGGGCTCGAAACAGGGTTAGGGCGAGACACGGCGCTGCTGTCGCGTGCTCGGCTGTGTGGGGAAATCCAGCTTTGCTGCAGTGGCAGCACGGATCCAGGATGCAAAAGGCTTTGGGGGAGCAAGGGGAGCCAGGCAGGGCTGGGAGGAAGCTCCGGGCACCTGTGGGCCCTGCTGCTGCCCTCATGGATGCCCCAGCCAGCAGGGTGGCCACGTGGAGACAGGAAACCCTGTCCCTCTACCGCACCGAGGCACACTAGTAGGGTGCTTCGGTTATAGCACCTCAGAGGAAGAGCTGTGTTTATTCACCTCAATGCATTAGGTAGCAAGTACTTAATTGAAATACTTAATTTTGTCTCCCTTGGTATGCGATCTTCACTGTTTCCTGCCTGTTTATCTTCTTGGCCGTTTGAGGAAACTGTGTAATGTAAGTATCAACGCACTATTAAACCTTCTCAGTAGAATTGTCTTTCTTGGCTGGTAGCTGAACAAAAGACCTTTTCTACTGAGAATAGTAATTTCAATTTGAAATGGCAATATAGGAAAGAGGCAAGATGCTCCCTGCTGTAATTAGAACGAGTTTTCCAGTATTCTGCGTTATCTTTAGGCTCTGGAAGTGCAGTTGGTCTACTAGGATTAATAAGTCGCCTCCATTAACTCTATTTATTGCTGTGTTGGTGTCACAGGGGCATCACAGCGGCAGTGCTGATCAGAAACTGTTTGCATATTCCAAAATATGGAAGGCACTCTGAAACAGCAGCTTCGTTATTCTTGTTGGTTTATAATATTAATAAAGGCAAAGAAGGAGAAGAAAAGACGTATAGTATTCATCCCTATGGGAATAAATGACAGTCATATCGGATACTTACCAAGGCCTTACAGACCAAGCACTCTGAATTCTCACGCTATCCACTCACCACATTACCCACTACTGATGATAAAATTATAATCTTCTGCATGCACAATACGGGGTCATTCTGTCATCCAAAGTTCACAGCCTGTTGAGACTCTGTCGCTCCTTGGGGCTTACATGATGCTGTGTGCGGATCTATTTAATTAGCCCATGAACAGCTTTTGTTTTCAAGACAGCAAAATGTCAGCTCAGGCATTAAAAATGCACACAGGCGCGCGCTCCTCTCGCACCGGGCTGGGGGAGTGCAGCTTCCCCTGCCTTAGCAGCAGGCATCGGGGGTACCGTCTCCCTGCGGGCTGTAGCACAGCAGGATTTTGTCACCCCCTAAATAGCGGGTTGACAGTCTCTAAGAAGAGCAATAAGGACAGCAATTTCCACTCTGCAGGGACAGCAGGCACAGGAGGGCGAAGCAGAGGCTTTGCTGCCAGAAGCAGCAGCGGAGCTTTGGGCACGTATTCTGCTGGCAGTTTTCGTGAGCAGGCTGGGAACTCAGTTCAGACTTGCTTTCAACCAGCAGCGCATGTCGTATCTGCAACAGACACGTCTAATTATTCTTATCAGCTCTTCAACTGTCATTCCCCAGGTTTGTTTTCCGAGGAAAGCAGCGGAGAGGCAGCGGAGGCATGCAGCGGCGAGCAGGTCCCATGGCGAGGCAGGTTCTCTGCAGGGCAGCGGGGCAGGGCTACCATGCCGGAGTCGGGGTCCCCACTTCCCTGCACCTCCCACTGCCCCACCGTCCCCTCCCAGGGTCCCAGAGGGACACGCACTCCTCTTCCGCGGCTGAGCACCTCCTGCCCTTCCCTGAAGATGACCAGAAACCCATCCTGTCAGCCCATCACAAGGGGGGAAAAGAGAATATTGGGCACCTCTTGTGGGAGATTGTACGCGCCTTCCTGGTTTTCTTTACAGTTACGGATATTTTTGTCCTGCACATCATTTCCTTGACAGCGTTCAGTCTTCCGCCTCAGTTGCCAAGGGCCACAAGTTCTTGCAGGAAGGTGACAGAAATGGCTTATTGCACAAAAGCAACTTTCCACATACCTATCTGCTCACCCTCACATTTCCCAAATAATTTACTCACAAGTCGAGGCCAAACCTGGGCATTTTCAGCATGCGAAGCTAAGGCTGGAAGGAAAGAAAACCTGCGGTAAATAGCCGGTGCTAACAATATGTCTACTATATAGTTTTAACTATTTTTAGATAGACAAGGATGAGCTTTGCTTTTTTAGTATAAATAAGTGTTCTCTCGAATCCTTTAGACCAGAATTTCCTCAGTTCCCACCTACGTGCAGGCAGCATCGGAAATCCAGCTGAGGGACCTCTTACAGCTTCGAAGGCATAGTATTTTAAATACTTCATGCAGAAGTATTTTAAAATAAAATAAATTAGTATTTCAGGCTCACTGTGGAAAGTCTGCATGCCATATAAGGGGTGCTGGGAAGAGATGCCGTCTTCTGTGATAAATGAAAAAGGAAGCTATGAAACTGCAGAGACTGGAGAAAGAACACACAGTGTGATAAAGCGTTGTTTTGTCCTGAAGAGTTGCCTAATGAAAAGGGGAATGAAGTTCACCAAAAGCCAATAGGTAAGTCGCAAGCCAGTTCAGGTAAAATGTGAAACAGGCGTTCTTGCAGCAGATAAGACGTCCTTACCTCTTAGCTCACCCTCTGTGTTCTGTGCCCACCCACCCCCTCCAGCAGGATTCCCGAGTGAGACACGGAGTGCCTTATATGTGTGTATATGTACATCTATGTATTTACCCTCACTATTGGGGGCATTGTGATGATCGTTTACGGGGGTCCTTTCTACCAGCCTCTCAGTCTGTGGCTGGTTTGCGGCCGTTGGTCATACCGGCACACTTTGAAATATTGAAATCTGCACCTAAGTCTTCCTGACAACCAAACCCAACAGGTAGAAACAGCTGGATTTATGTCCAGACTGTTCCCTTTGCACACCCACACACTGCAATAGTTCAGCACTAATTGGGCTGACTGGGAATTTCCATTTGCTCTTGAGCATGCTTTCTTTTCTCGTTAGGGATATATCATCCGTTTGAGTTAAATCAGCTGTTAACAGAACAAAACATTCAGTTTAATGGAAATCAGTGGTGTAAAATCCCAGATTTTGCAGAAAGTGCATTAAGAGGCAAAGCTGGAAGGAATTCAGTTTCAGCTCTACCAGGGAGAAACCTATTCAGCTACAAGGCATATGCTAGAGCTATGGAGGAAAAGGTGCTAATGCAACATGCTTTATGGTTGTGGTCCAAAATAAGAACAGCTCAGTGACAGAAGCAGGAAGACACTAATTTGCTGTCTGTGTATGAAGGCATGCAACAGTATGGGTGCTAAAAAATATGCCTCGCTCCTTACTCATGGAAGTGCTTGGACCTTTAGCAGCTGAAGCACTGCAGTCAGAATGCCCAAACTGCTAAAACCAGTACGTGAGATTTCCTTTTCCAGTCCCAGCAGGCTCAGAAGGGCGGTGCTGAGACACGGGCTGCCGATGAAGCAGCAGGAACGTAGGTGTTTATACAGTGCGGGCTGCAGGGGTCCGCTGCAGCGGGCGGGTGGTTTCCTTGGTAGGTCCAAGGTGGCACTAAAGCAGGTGAGGAACGAGGGTCCCGGCAGCACTGACCCCAGGTTGTAGTAAGAGGGGAAAAGTAGTGTAGGCACAGACAACAGATGAGGTTTGCAAGGTTGGGCAGAAGATGAAATACTGAGCAGTCACAGTAACTGGGGTATAAAAAAGCAAAAGGAAAGCCTGAATGAAGTGATGTATGTGAGGCAGGAGTAAGACGGAGGCAAGAGTGCCAACGATTCAGAAAACGCACCTTAAAAAGGGAAATGGCTCTCTTCCACTCTTGTGAGGCAAGGTGAGGTGTGGTTCTGGAAAGATGCTGCTGTTTGCAGTATGTGGTAGCACTTAATCTTCTGACGGTGGAGGTTCTTCTCCAAGGGAAGCTGGGAGCTGATGTGAGAGTGTGTTGTTACACCCCGGAGAGTACCAGCAGAAACTGCTGGGGCAGGGGGACAGCCTGATGCTTGTAATCAATGCCAGCAACACCATCATGACGGTGTGTGCTTCGGGTGTCCACCCTTCCAAAAAGCCGTTGAAAAATGAGAGAACACTGAGAAAAAAGTTGCATGGATGAGTCAAGTGTCTTGGAAAATCCTGCCCTGGCACAGAAGACTAAATAAATTGAAGTCTCGCAGACCAGGTTATAAATCTGAGCCTGGAGTCTTTAGTAACGGATCAACAGTACTGCAGCTGAAGGATGTGAAGCATGGGTTTGGTACAGATTCACTTCTGCTTTCAGACATTGATATGTTTGTATTCCACCTTGAATATGCATATTGGTCCCACAAGAACCTTGCGCCAGATGAGAAGAACCCACCAAGAACCTTACTCCCTGTGCAGCCACAGCTTCATGCTGGATCAGGTGTTGTCTCTCCTGCCCCAGCCAACGTCATGTCGGCATTACGCCCAAGGTCGGTGTGAACGGGTGCCTGGGCAGACGCGGCACATGCAGCCGCCTCCTCCCGCCTGCTCCTGCTCATGCTTGCACTGGTGATCCCGTTCTTTTCCAAGTCCTGTGTTAATGAACAGCAGCTCTGCTCACAGCTGGGCTCACAAGCCCTATTCCAGAGAAGGCTGAGAAGTCCCCGTGGCCGGACCCTGCGCCCGGCGCTGCTGCTGGCACCTCAGGCACCAGCACAGATCCTAACGAAATGCTTCCTTCCCTGGGCAGCTGTGGGATCCCTGAACTACTGCTCCGACCTTTTGTCTCCATCATTTGGATTTATGGCGCTGCTTAGGTAACTGAGGAAAACAGGCTGTAGTTCATAGTGCGTATTTACTGATGCTATCTAACACTGCTTCAGTATGACTCAAAATTTGCTCAAGACAGGAAATTCAAGGAAGCTGCCAAGACAAGCTACATGTTAGCAATGGGACTGAGAAAATCACTAATGAAATAACAATTGTAAAGGGAAAGATAAACAAAAAGGCTTCTTGTATGCTAATAGCTTTGTAATTTTTTTTTTTTTTTTTTACACAATAATCCTAGTGCTTTTTTAAAATGAACTCTGGTTTGGGCCACGCAGCTGATTCTTCAAGGAGCAAGATGACTTTTTCATAAACCAGCATGGTGGGCTTGACATTATACTGTATTTGCTGTAAGTCTGTTTTGTGGGATGGGTGTTTTGTGGGAACACCAAGACGAAGGATTAATTTTTGCTAGCACTTTAAAATCCTAGAGGGCACCACTGAACAGTTTTGAAAACCGGGCTTGCTGTACAACACAGATTTTACAGGTGTTGCCCTTCTTGTGTCATTTTTCGCTTTCCTCTCTCTTCACATTCAATTTGTATTAAAATTAAAAAGAATCTTCAAAGTAGTAAATATGCAGTTAGTGGATGAGTACAAAAAGAAAAAAAAAAAAATTAATAAGCAAGAAGAAAAGGTCTTATATTTACAGAATATAAGCCATTGCTTCAACATTGTAGTTTGTGTAACTTGCCCCAATAGAGATGCCAGGCTGGCAACTCCATCTGCATCCTCTTGCATATTCCTACAGGGGTACAATATGCAGCTGATTTCCCAATTAAGCTTTCCCAACAAAGTAGTTTTATAATTTAGACGAACTCAAAAGTTTGAAAAATGAATACATATTCATGAAGTACTAATAATCCTCCGTCTAGAACACAGCTTTTAGCTGAGAGCAGATATGACTAGCTCATGTATCACTCACCACACATCCTAACTAAAATGCGAACAAGGAAGAAATGGCTGAAACCAGCAGATTGTGTTTTGCTAAGACAATAAATAATAACTGTATTCTGACTCAAGTGCCAAATGTATAGCGCTTAATTAGAGGTCAGTAGAGCATATTTCTGCTCAGCTGTTCCATTTACAGCAATTAACACGTTCGTGTAGCTTAAACTGTGTTGCAGAGCAGATTTCAAAGGGATGAGTGAAAGCAAAATCAGGGGAGCGTCGTTCAGCCGCTGGCAGCAGCTCGGGGGCAGCACACCTGGCAGCCCGCTGCCTGCACCCTGCTGCCTGCGCCCCGTTGCCTGTGCCCTGCTACCCTTGCCCCACTGCCCGCCCCCCGCTGCCTGTGCCCCGCCACCTGCACCCTGCTGCCTGCACCCCACCACCCACACCCCGCTGACTGCGCCCCGCTGCCTGTGCTGGTGCTGGCAGGACGGGGCTTAGCCCAGGCGCGGTGTCCCCTGCTCCACCACTGCGGAGGGCAGGAGGGCACGCTGCCCTCCCCTGCCCCCGCTGCCCAGGAGCACCGGGCAAGCTGCAGCTCTGCCGGGGCAGCACTGGGCTATCCCGCGTGCCCGTGCCCGTGCCACCATGGTGCCGGCGTGAGCCCCTGGAGAAGGGTGACCATGTCACACACGCCTGGCCGTGACCACCGGCGCTGGCCTCGCCGGCGCTGCCACGCCCGCCATGCCGCATGGGCGCACCCGTGTGCTCCGCCACCGCCCCCGCAGCTGGGCTGGAGTCAGCGCCCATCGGAGCCCCATGACCCGGGTGCGGACTGAGGGTGGCGGCTGTCGCCAGGAGCACGGGGCGTGTCGGCTGGGGGTCACGGGTCCGGCACCGGCACCGGTACCAGCCNGGCCGAGTCGGCGCCTCATCCCGCCCGCAGTCCGCCCGGGGCTGCCGCGCTGCCTCTCGCAGCAGAGGGGCTGCGGCCGCTCTCCCCGCGGCGGCCGCGCCGCCATGGAGGGGCGCCCCGCGCCCTAAAGCCGCTGCCCCTGGCCGCCTGTCCTGTGCTGCCCGGCGATGGGAGCCGGCTCGGCCGGGGCAGCTGCGGGCGGGACGCTGTCCC
>VXBH01009550.1:416237-444622 GCA_013400035.1 Rynchops niger
TGGCTCCAGGCGTGCGGGGAACACGGTCCGCGCCCCACGCTAGGTCGAGCTGCGCGGGTGGGAGAGGCTCAGCCGAGCTCGGAAACCCTCTGAAGAAAAGCAGGGCAGGTTTCAGTTAGGTTTTCTTTGCTCTTTTCTTGATTTAGATGTGTTACTGTTCCTGTAGAGACTTTGTTGCTTCACCTCAGACCTACGTGACTCTGGTGGAAGGATCATGACCGAAGTTCTTTTCTCTGCTGCTCTGAATGGAACTGAACCAAACCTGTTATCCAGCAGCGGCTGGTCTGCGGGAAACGCCACCACCAAGTGTTCCCTGACCAAAACTGGCTTCCAGTTCTATTACCTGCCCACCGTCTACATTCTGGTCTTCATCACTGGGTTTTTGGGCAACAGCGTGGCCATCTGGATGTTTGTCTTCCATATGAGGCCTTGGAGTGGCATCTCAGTTTACATGTTCAACTTGGCGCTAGCCGATTTCTTGTATGTCTTGACTCTGCCTGCCCTCATCTTTTACTACTTCAATAAAACGGACTGGATTTTCGGAGATATCATGTGCAAGCTGCAGAGGTTCATCTTCCACGTGAACCTGTATGGCAGTATTTTGTTTCTAACTTGCATAAGCGTGCACAGGTACACAGGAGTGGTGCACCCCTTGAAGTCGCTGGGGAGACTGAAGAAGAAGAATGCGGTGTACATCAGCACCCTGGTCTGGGTCATTGTGGTGGCTGTGATTTCTCCAATACTTTTCTACTCGGGAACGGGGATAAGGAGAAATAAAACCATAACGTGCTACGACACAACAGCTGATGATTACCTGAGAAGTTACTTCATTTACAGCATGTGTACCACTGTGTTTATGTTCTGCATCCCGTTCATAGTGATTCTTGGTTGCTACGGGCTAATTGTGAAAGCTTTGATTTACAAAGATTTGGACAATTCTCCTCTCAGGAGAAAGTCGATTTACCTGGTTATTATTGTGTTGACGGTCTTTGCTGTGTCTTACCTTCCCTTCCATGTGATGAAGACCTTAAATCTAAGAGCCAGGGTGGATTTTCAGACTCCACAAATGTGTGCCTTCAACGATAAGGTTTATGCCACTTACCAAGTGACGAGGGGTCTGGCCAGCCTCAACAGCTGCGTCGACCCTATTCTTTACTTTCTGGCAGGTGATACCTTTCGAAGGAGGCTTTCCAGGGCGACCAGGAAATCATCCAGAAGAAGTGAACACAACGTGCAGTCCAAAAGCGAGGAAATGACTCTCAATATTTTATCAGAGTATAAACAGAACGGAGATACCAGTTTGTGAACAAATGCGAAAGGTTTGGGAACAGTTTGAAAAAAGTCCTCCGCTTTGAGACAGTAGGACACTGTAGTGCTACGAGTGTGTGAGGAAAATCTGCCAGTGTCTCAGATTCGTTTTAGGTAAAGCCTCATTTTCTGATCTTAAGAAAAGCTTAACAAAGTATGTGGAAGAATTTTAATGGAAAATAACGTGTCAAAACTCAGCTTTCCATCTCCTTACAGTATTCTTATTTCTTTCTGACTTGTGTCAGATAAAATAAAATGAAGTAAATCCCCTAAAGGAAGAAAGCAATCCAAGTGCTTCTCTTTTAATGACTTAGTCTCCCACATTCAAAAATGTTCTCAATTAGCCTTTCTTTAAAAATAGGAAATAAAAATAAGAAAGAGCAGTATCCTCTCTTCTGAGGCTCAGTCCACATACCTAGCCTTTTGCTCCCTTGGCGTGGTAAACGACTATTTAAATCAGAGTCACGATGCAGTTATCTCACCTTTACAGTTTTATTATTTCTTCATCTACTTCTAGTGTTGGTAATTATTTGATAGTTTGGTAGCATTTATGATTCAGTCTTTGAGTGCCGGTGTTTTGCAAAAGGTAGTCTTACTGATGTGTGCATGATTATGCTTTCAGATTACGATGGTTGTTCATGAAAAATCTGGACACCCCCCCACTTAAAGGCAAATTGGCTTCCAGGTGAACTGACACCTCAGCCCCTGGCAGACAGATAAGCAGGTCCCTCTAGGAGCCAGTGCAAGCAGGCGCCTGCTTCGCACGTGCACATAGTGGTGCGTTTCATGAGCAGATGTTGGTGTGCAAACAAGTGCGGAGGTGATTTGGTTCTGAGCAGCCGATGGTCCAATCCTGCCTTCCGTGCTGAGGAAAACCAGCGCGTTACCAGCCAGACGAACTGCAGGACGGGGCCGAGCACGGACTGGGCTCGCCTGGGGAGCGTCTGCGTGAGCTCTGCAGAGCTGGGGCGAGCCGCCCTTCCCAAAGGCTGACCAGCATCTCGCTGCAGCGCGAAGGCTGGACTGCTGGTGTTGGGAGCCCTGCTGGAGGTCTTTTCTTTACGGGTAAAACGTGAGAAATGTGTGTGCTGAAAGTAACGGTACCTTTTGGACAAGTAAAACTACAGTTGCTCGAGTTACTTGCGTTTTCATTTGGTACGGGAGTATTTCTCTTCCTGGCAATCTTTAGAGATAACATGAGAGTTGTTTCCCAAGAAAATAATTATTAAAAATGAATAATATAAATGAATTATATAGATGTATTATATATACAAATTATTGGGGGGAATTAATTTTTTTTTGTACTGTGACAAATAAACTACTGTATTAACAAGATGTTGCAATATACTACAGGCTAAATCTGGCCCTTTATTATATATCTTCTCCAAACATGGAATAGGTCATCCAAAATTAGCCAAACTGCAGTACTGTGTAACAAAAGAGCTAGTGATCAGTGCACAGATGAACTCTTACATGGGCAGTCTTAATTATTTCTTGTATTTTTAAGAAATGTATTTGAAAATATTGTGTGCTAAAAATGGTATAAAAGCATGCTCTAAATTATAAATTTAGTGTACAAAATTTTAAGTACTGTGTAATCCTAAGGGTGATTTTAACAGATCTTCGTTCCTCCGGTCTTCATAGTAAAATATTTATATTTTACTTACTAATTTCCAGTGGTTGGTAACAAACAAGAATAGCTCTAGTTATTTTTGACAACATTGTAAAGCAGCTTCTGTTGACACGTACAGCTTCTTAACCTGCAAAATCCCTATTTATTGAACTTATTTATTAGAAAGCTAAATGTAAAGTATGTAAAGTGTGGTTCTCCGTGTTGATATTCAGAATTGGGCATTAATGGAAAATTTAACAGCATGTTTCAATCACTGTAATACTGTGTCTTCTAACAGAACATCTTTATAATAAACTCAATTCCACCCTGACTATTCACTGTTGATATGTAACCTAGTGATAAATTAAACTACTGACTTATAGCCTAAGGATAAATTAAATTGCTGCTTAGGAAGCATAGCTTCTTAAAGCAATGTTAAGATCTCATTGATCCCTATAAGATGAAAAATGTAGAGGTAGTGAAGAAATCCCAGCCAAGGGTCAATTGCTAATTAATCCCCTCTGACAAAAGACTGTGGAACAGCACAGCCTATTTTATATCACCAGAGAATGAGCCTGATTCACAATAAATGACTTCTCCTATTACGTGATTATTTGAGACTTCATTCAACTGAGGCATGTCTTGTTTGGAATGGCAGATGAGTTAAACGAAAAGAGAGCATAAAAATAGGATATTCTCTGAATCTGATTCTCTAGGTCTAAAATTGTATTCATTTCCCAGTGTTTTGTGGTCTTGGTTTCTGTCTTTATTTTCAGTTAGGAAATAAAATGTTCCCCTAATCAGACACAGCAGAATGTAAAAGCACATGCCTAGGTTGGTCCTCATGTAGTTACTTACAGCCTTTTCGCAGTATGTCTCTCTAATATGGCAAAGCTGGCTGATGATTGCAGTGTGTACAAAACCCAAGTTAAACAAAACTCTATGGGCCCAGCTCTGGCAGGCCGGGCACGCTGGAGGAGAGCCCCACGGTCTGGGTAGACACCCCACCAGGGGCATACAACTTCTGGAGCTCAGGACAGCAGTGCCTCTCTTGTATTGTCTACCTGGCAGTCTTCTGGGTCTTGAACTGATTTTGTGCTTTCCGGGAGAACCTGTTAAAAGATCTCTGTTTCATCCTGCCTCACCGAAGAGAACTGTGCAATTGGCCGGGTTCATTACTGAGGTCTGCTCTGATGCTTTATTTAATGAAGGTCACTTCTACTGATGATCAGCCATAGCAGGCAACGGCACTCGGCATCTTCACCTCACAGAAGTGTACAGGAGCCTCCCACCGAACACCGAGAGGGATGACTAAACGCATTTTACACACAGTTTATTTTCCATCTTTCAGATCCTATGACCTGCAGAGTTAACACCTCAGACCGCATCCTGCTCTGTTGTGACTCCCTGCTGTGCACATACCGAGATGTCACAGCCACCTCCAAGTCCAGCTGGAGCTTGAAGCTGAGCCTCACGATTTCATGTAAAGTTCGTGCTCTTTTTTTAAACGTTGCTATATTTGACATGGGGTAGTTGGAACCACTGCAAAATCACACCGAGTTCAGATCTCCTCCCCCATGGGTACTTTTACCTGCAACACGACAGAATCATGTCTGTTGGCCCATCCCATCAGAGGGTCAGACATGGGGGGATTGGACGCCACCAGGACAAAGACCAAGCAGATCTCCAGGCATGTCACAGCTGGAGCCATTAGCTCCAGGGGAGCTTGGCAAGTCTGTTCTTAAATATTTGCCTTTTGGCAGTTATCCTTACCATAATATACTTGTGGAAGACAATCAGTCCACCAGCCCAAGGAGATGCCTGTGTTCATACAGAAACCTCTGTGATGGGGGTAGTGGAAGGAGCCTTTCCCTAAGCCACTTGACTGGAATTCCTTTCTGACCTATCCAATACGCAGAGTGCAATCTCAGCTACAGCCTTTGGGCTGTTAATTAATAAGCAATGCTGATGATGGGTTGTGTTTACTAGGAACGAGATTCAGCTCATCGTCTCACTACAGGAAGACCACCTAAAATTTCCACCTTCCCTCGTTATGCTGTGTTAGCCTTCGACTAGCAAATGAGATTAAACAGTTTATGATTTCATGATCATGCTTTTAACCTATTTTTCCTCTGGGTACAGTCGTGAATCTTTTAATAACTACAAATCATTCACTGAAGACGCCGAAAGGTTTGAGGTAAACAGTTATTTAGAGCTTAAGTTTTGTCAAAGCAGTCTACAATGTTCCACACCGAAACAACTTATTATTCATTAGCTATATTTTGCTTCCTCTGGCTCATGGGGTTAATTTTTTTTTTCTCATTTATGCCCATTAACTCCCACATACGGTAATTTTTAATACAAAATGAAATCAGTGTGAAACCTATACATGATCTGGTGTCACTTTTATGTTTTCATACCACAGCACCTAGGATTTTTTGTTTTAATCCAGTTCATATGACTCCAAGTTAATGAAATAATGATCAGACATCTGCAGTATCTCTTACCAGACCCTGCGCTGAGCAGGCGATTGCACTAAATGCCCTGGGAAGCTGCCTCCCAACCTGAATTCCCTGCAAGCCTGTGAAAGATGGCTGTGGGACGCCACTGGGCCATTTCTGCAGCTGGTGGCCCACAAGTGAATGCCTCAGAGCATCCCACTGACGCCTTCTTTCCAGCCCAGGACAAGAGCCAAAGGTTTGTCTCCATAGCGTGGTACCATAGACTCAACTCTCAGGGTCACACTGTACTAGCTCAAAGAGGGGTCACGCCAAGTTTTCCTGAGCCTGGCATCCCCCTCTTCTCTTTCTCCACGAGGAAGGACAAGAGGGGGACATGGGGCTCCGGGTGCCTCTGGCACAGGGTGCCCAGCTGAGCAGCAGGATCCCCAGGGGAGCGGAACGTCTGGAAAGTCAGGTCTGTAGCAGGTAAACATGATGGGCCGGGGCGGGGGGGGGCAGGAGACAGAAACCTGCTGATTGCCTTTCTTTTGGGGAAAGAGGGGATTGTTTTTTCCTTGTTACTAGTTTTTGTCTTCAGATTTGACCAGAACAAAAGCATTAGTAAAGAGTGATATGTCTTGGCACAGCTCTTTCTGTGATTAGCTCATTCTTTTTCAAGTCCATACATTCGTATTTGTTACCTGCAGTAGTTAAGTCTCCACCCCTGTAACATTTTTGAAGCAAGCTATAGGCCTGAAGTTGCATTTGACTATGAAAAATGTGTTCCAAGCTCCTGAGCAGCCGTGTTCAACTGCTGGTTGCAAACTGGGGACGGTGCAAGCAGAGCTGCCAGGCGGTGGGGAATGCTGGCCCTCAGGTGGAAGCTGGTTTAGACCAACACCAAAAGCCCTCAACTTTAAAAAAAAAACTCTCAAAACAACCGTCACTGCTTGAATGGGACTGTTTCACCCTACTTCCATTTGCTGTATCGTGCTTTGCACTGAATCAGAATCTACTACAGAATAATATTTCTGGAGCCTGACTGTATTGGCACAATAATTTCAAATACTTCGAAGACATATGACTTGTGAATTAAAACCACTACTTATTTTGTGGCTGTGAATTACAATGTGTTTCAAGGCTATATGTGAAAATGTTTATTTTTCTATTGTACTGTGATTTTAATATTGTTGAGTAAGTTCAATTTTGGCGTAAATACTAGTGAAATTTGACTGCAATATCAGCAGAGACAGTGCTACTTGGTATTTGAGCTCAGGTTATGTAACTGCTTTAATTAAATAGTAGTAAAAAAGATGCCTTTATTTGTCCATAATTTTAACGAAGAAAAAGATTTTGTTTTTTAATAAAGCACGGGGTTGTCTGCATGTACCTGTTAGGCATGGCTTTTAAAGTTGTAACTATTTTTAGTGGCGGCAGAACCGCAGCCACAGAGTCACTGGCACTGTACCTAGCAACCTCACTTTGTAACCGCTCCAATAAAATTATGAAACATTTTTTCTGCCTTTTGTATTATTGCAGTTAATTCACGTTTCCAGGTGATTCTGCAGTCCGCGGTAAGTACTTAAGAAGAGATAATAAAAGGTTTGCAAAATATACGCAATTTAAAATGTTAAGCAGAACCAGTCTCATCGGCTGACAATCAAAATAAGTGAGTAAATGAATTGTTAAGGGATATGCTTCGTCTTCTAGGATTTCAGGGTGCAGCATTTCAGCAGGTGGCAGGGGAATGACCCACCTCCCAACACAGATAAAAGCAGAACGTGTGCGGTTCTGCGGGCAGGGGGCTGACCCAGCGTCCCCTCTCCACCTGCTCCCATTTCCAGTGTTCAGCCGGGGCAGAGCCTGCTCCCCATCCCTTTCTCCCTTTCCCTTGGCAGCTCCACCTCGACCTCAGGTATTTATTCCTCCAATTACTGTCCAGCGTGTGCAGCCGTAATCCGACAGCCTGGAGTGCATCGCCAAATCTGTACAGATCAAAAGCTAAATTTGTCTTTACAGAAACTTGCTTTTTCTCTCTTTGGCGATGGCTGCGACATGCGGATTTTGTTGCAGGATGCAGAGTGACTGTTGCTTCCCAAACAGCTTAACATTTAAAAACTACTTAAAATATTTAACCCCCTTTTTTATCCATACCTTGCCTGACAGTATAGCTATTTCAGATTTTTATATTGACCTCTTGTTTTCATGCCATTGACTTGTTTCGCCACCTGCAGCTACCCTAACTTCACACAGCATGGAGTTTCACTCTGCTTATACATTCATTCATGTCAGGCAGCCGCAGTGCCCGGAGGCAGCCCTGCTCCCCAGGGCTGGGGATGCTGCTGGGAGAGCTCAGGGGTGCTGAGGGGCCGGGGTGCAGGCTGCCGGCACCCCCGCCTCTGCCCACTCCTGCACTGCTGGACAGGCTGGAGAGATGGACCCCTGCAACCCTCATGAAGTTCAACAAGGCCAAGAGCAGGGTCCTGCCCATGGGTTGGGGCAATCCCAAGTACAAATACAGGTTGGGCAGAGAATGGATGGAGAGCAGCCCTGAGGAGAAGGACTTGAGGGTGTTGGTAGTTGAGAAGCTCAACATGAGCTGGCAATGTGTGCTCACAGCCCAGAAAGCCCCCTACATCTTGGGCTGCATCCCCAGCAGCATGGTGAGGGGGGGATTCCGCCCCTCTGCTCTGGAGGCAGCACAAGAACATACAGAATAGCTGCTTATAAACTTTTTTTTAATTGTCTTACAGCATTAGAAAATAGGAGACAAGCCTGTCGCAATAGGCAATGGGCTGAACAGATAAATAATTGAATAAATGGGGGTTTTCAAACCGTGCAGCTCAGGTGTCTGCTGCCAGCATCAGGGTCCTGCCCCAGTGCAAGTGGGAGGGAGATTCTGGGAATGCCACTGTACGGTTCGGGCTGAATTCAGATGAGCTCAGATGGGAACAGGTCAGTGCTTGGAGGCTCCTGGGAGAAGTGACACATTTCTGTGGGATTACCCCAAATCATCACTGGCAGCAAGGCGGGCAGCCAGTGCACAGCCCACTGGACTCAGTGGTGTCCTGGTCCTGCTGCCTCTTCAGGCAGCCCCGCAGCTGTGCCTGCGTCCCTGCAGGGTTAAACCTGACTGAGGGTCCGGCCTGAGAGATGCAAAGCTGTTTGGTGCTGCCGAGACTGAGCCAACCCTGTCTGCTGGCACAAATATAAATACCCGGAGACTTCATGAGTTACATGGCAGCTGAGTGTGGGTGTCACAAATGCTATCAGTGCCTCTACATGAGGTACCAAGAGGACAGCGAAGTGATGGGTGTATTTATAGTCCCTGGGGCGCACACACCAGCAGAGTGCTCCTTGGGTAACAGTGTCACCGCCTTGCAAGGTGGCAGTGACCCACCGCCCTCCTCAGCCCTCTGTTAGGAGCAGGGTGCTGAGTGACCACCTTCTTGTCAGCTTGTCTACTGCTGCTGGCCGGCAGCGAGGCGGCACGAATGGCTCCTCTCACCGGTGGGGCAGAAGCAGACATCCCGGAGCTGGACGGGCTCTCTGCACCTACAACACCCCCACTCCCTTCGGGGTCTTAGTCCCCAGCCAGGGTGACGGCAGCCGGCACTGGGCAGCAGCCAGCAGCCAGGTGGCCCGAAGCCCGGGCGTACACCTGGCTTCGCAGACGAGAATTGGGCAGTGACTCCCACAGGGAGACCCTTACCAGGGTCCCGAGCAGCTGCGCCTCTGCCTGTGGTACCCCACTGGGCATCCTTGTGTCCCTGAGTCACCACCAGAAGATCAACTCATTTAAAGTGCTCGAAACACCATCTACCCTTCCTGGCATTCCCATATAGCCAAGGAACAGCAGAGCTATTTATGTAAATAATTCATAAAAGTCTTCCCCATTCAATTTATCACTCTTCTGCGCAGCAGCAGCACCAGCAGCCGCCCTGCACACTCCTCCTGGAGACTGTGGCAGTGACTGGGGACAGCCTGAAATCCATCGGCAAGAGCCCTGCCACTCTCATGGACCTTAGTAGCAGGGCGAGTGCCTCGGCTTGGTGTTAGTCACATTAACAACCAACGCCAGGTCCCAATCCATGTCACTGGCTGTTGACGGGACCGCTTCCACACTTGCACTGCATGGAAGAACATGATGGCTGTGAGCACACTGCGACGCGGGGACTGGGGCATGCCTGAAGCTTTGGGGCAGACACCCAGGACACGCTCACGCTGGGCTTGTCCCCTGCCCGCGGGTTGCAGGGGCCCGTGTCCCCATGCCGCCCCCTGGCAACACGTGCTCACTAACAGAGATTTCTCTGTGAAAGCAGTGTTGGTTTGTTAAAAGAGCGAGTGCTAAAAGATGCATTTCCTTCCTCTGCGAATAACAGCCTTTTGTGGGGAACTGATTTTTCTCCAAGACAGTGACTGAGAATCAACTCGGCTGTGGAGTTAGCTGCTAACTCGGTGGAGAGGAGGGTGCTGGGGTAGGTGGGCACACAACCGAGCATCCCCAGCCGATGTGCCGGAGGCTTGGGGCACAGCCCCGGCACCTCTGGATGAGGACTCGCTTGCTTGGTCTCTCTGTGCCCCAGCTGGGAGACGCTCTTGGGGGTTTTACACAGTTTTTGTACCAAATATTATGCTATTATTAATTTCAAAATTAAACAGTACTTTTAAGAAACCGTATAAGTTTAATTCTTTGCAGACTACTTGCATGGTAGACTTTGAATTTTCTTTGGTATAAACACCTGAGAAGTCCAGTCATACAAAGAAAATAGATGAACTTTGAACTGTAGAGGAGAAATGATTTATTTGTTTTATATTGCTGGTCCTTTTTTATGGAAGGTTCATCAAATGACACTGACCTTGCTGCCATTATTACCTTAAAGCCCCCACTGTCCCTCCCAGGAGGAAGCAGTGCCAGCACTGGTCCCGGTGACCAGGAACGACTCCGGCACAGCCAAACCCCTCCTGTGCTGAACCAAGACCAGGGAATGGACCTGCCACCTCCCACCTCACTGGGTGAGTGCTGTGGTTTTGGAGATGACAATATCAGGCTCAGGCAACCCAAAGTTCACTTCTTCCCCTTTGAAGGTCACTCCTGACATTGCAATGCACACGTCTGTGTTAAAGAGAAGAAACTGCGGTTCTGTTGTGACATAGAGAACCCCCCGTGGACCAGCAGGTGCCTTCAGAAGCACAGACTAATGCAAATTGAAGTCACACAGATTCTGTCTCAGCATACAGACAGACCAGTACATCCCATGTAACCAGTAAGAGCAGTACTTCATGTGGATTTTGTTCCTGCTCCAGAAGAGTTGTGAATTAGTGGCGTGGCCATGCAGCATGTCCTGGGGAACACATGCAGCTTTGGCAGGAAACTTGGGACCAGCACGGGCAGAGATTATAAAATCACAGTTAAAAGTAATAAACCACTTTGCTAAAGGGAAGGGTCTGTACCTACAAATTTTAGTTTAGGAAGTCAAATGTAATTTCTGCAAAAATAAATCACGAATGATCAGCCCCTTTGGATAATTCTGTAGCTGTCATTTAGCCGCTGGCAGCTGGAGGAGCCGGCAGAGCCCCTGGGCAGGGAGGCAGCGAGGCAGGCCGGCGCCGCTGTGAAGGGCCCAGGTTGGGCTGACAAGGGGCAGGAGCCAGGACGGAGCTAGGCATGCAATCATGTAATTATTTATTCCCCCTGGCACCTCACATTTTCCTGTTTTCTATTATATTAATTCCACAACTGGCGATGTCGCCTACTGCATACCTCCATAGGAACTGCTTGGCATGGAAGTGCAAGCACCGGCAGGAGCCCAGCTGCTGAACCACCCCATCCCCACCCCATCCACATCAGTGTCCCCATCCCACCCCATCCCACCCGCAGGGCTCCATACAGGACCCCAGGACCTGGCCTGGCACAGCAGAGGATGGGTTTTGCCTCTCCCTGCTCCCCTCGGCTGCAGTTAGGCAAATGCAACATGAAAAATGGCCTTGCAGGGTTTTTGTAGCAATTACCTGTGCAGCGGCAACAACAACCAGGCCAGATAAAAGCAGCGTGCCCAGGCTCTGCCTGTGCTTTCTTTTGAGCTGCGGCTTTCATCTGCCTCAGCTCAAATGTGTCAGGACACGTTTGGCACAAATGAAAAAGTAAGTTGTTGTTTAAC
The DNA here is from genome assembly GCA_013400035.1 of Rynchops niger. Taxonomy (NCBI): domain Eukaryota; kingdom Metazoa; phylum Chordata; class Aves; order Charadriiformes; family Laridae; genus Rynchops; species Rynchops niger. The sequence continues at coordinate 427,760 of VXBH01009550.1, forward strand.
ATTCTTGTGTATTACTGAGCAGTGGCAGTGATGCTTCCTGTAAAACATATCTGTGAGTGTGGCAAAGCTGTTTGATATTACAGGCCTTATTTAAAACAGCATTTAGATAGTAAAAGCAGTCATTTCCCTCCATCCCCACATACCAGTTACCCATTAAAATTCCGTCTCATGCTCTTGCACAAAGACTAATTTTGGCAAGAGGCTGACTTGCCCTAGATTTTTAAAAGACTACTTGTTTTTAAACAAAGTCCTTCGGGGAAGGGAGAGAGCCAGGAGAAGGACTGCTTCCTCTCCCTGCCCGTCCTGGTCCTACGGTGGCCCATCACCCCCCGGACCATCACCCTCTGGTCCCATCACGCCCCGTCCCAGGCAGATGCAGCCACAGCAGCATCTCCCCCACTGAGAGGGCTCCCAGCCCCACAGAGGGGTGCCAGAGGGGAGCAGGAGCTTTGGGCACCCAGCAGGAGGAGCTGGGGGAAGATTGAAAGGCTGCCGTTCGCCTTGACATTTACACGCTAAAAATAAAGTTTCCAATGTTAAATGCTTTTAAAAAGAATTATGCCGTTATTCAGATATTACTTAAGGGACTCAATTCAGAGTAAAAGCTCTGGTTTTATAAGCTGGGTCTTGTTACCAACAGAATAGCTTTTCACCAAAATGATCTTTTTTTTTTCTAAGTTGTCTCCTCTCCTTCAGACACTGGGCAAAATGTCACTTGACAGTCGTAAGTGAGCACAGCAAAAATCAGAAGAAAAATGACCTACAGGTGTCCAATGTATCACCACAGAAAATAGGTACAGAGAGACCCATGGAGACAAATTAACAACTGAACCCCCACTTCAAGCAGATGGAGAAAGCTGACTTGACTGTTTGGATGCGATTCAATGAAAATGTTCTCTAGCCTTCCCTTTCTGCATGGGGAATAAATCTGCAAAGAAAAACATTTCTCTTTGCTGTTTGCTGGCAGGACTGCTATCATACCAGCGATATCTAGCATTGCTACGGCCAGCTTCATAGGCGTTTCTTAATAAGTACACAGAAAATCTTCCTTCGCTGACTCTGGGATAGTCAACAGGCTACTAAAACAAAGAGAGGTTAATTACCATTGAATGCCATTGAATACCATTGAATACCATTGAATACCATTGAATACCATGCCCCAGGAAATGGCCGTATAAACAGTTGCTCTTAATGGGACATACGTAAGGAAGAAGACCTGAATTTTTGGCTAGAAGCTCTTTGCAGTATTCCCATCCCAGGCTACGGTGCCCTGCAAGGGATGGTTCCATGTGGGGACACTGCCTTTAAAACCTCCCCAGGTGCTGTGGGACCCCTGCCCACAGCGGGGGATGGAGCCCAGCGCCGCTGCAGCACCCACCTCCCCACTCCCAGCCCCCGGCCGAAATGCACCCCATCACCCCGCACCGGGCTCCGACAGACAGAAGGGGCCAGAGCAGACACCAGCGCTGTCACCCGGGGGCCGGATCCGTGGCTCTGATGCCAGGGGAGAGGCTGCAGGGCGGCTTTGTGGCCCCGGCACACGGCCCCAAACCTTCACCATCAGAGCTGGTCACCAGCTCTGCTCGGTTAAGCACTCCTGTAACTGATACTGGAAGGGATGACTCAGCCCTAAGTATAGTTATCGATACCCAAAATAGAGCCGAGCCCTGCCTGCAGCTCACCCGGCTCTCGGCATGTGTCTCAGCCTGCTAACGACCCCAAAACCAGCAGGAGCTGAAGGTGGGATGCAGAGTGGCAGCCCGCAGGCAGCGCGGGCTTTTCACCTGCTCAGGAAAAATTGCCAGCCATCCGGGAGGGGATTTTGAAGCGAACCTTCAAAATTCATTTTGAATTCAGTTTCCTTTCCAGAATGGCATGAGTACTTGGTATTTTCATAGAAACAAAAGCTTTCAGTTGCTGTTTTTCTTAATCAATTTATACTAACCAGAGAGCTTAGGAATAGGATTAATTTACACTGCATCTAAAAATACACCATGAACTACATACACACATATATAGGGAGGGTGGGGGTGCATATAAATATATGCATGTGTGTGTACCTAAAATGCTAAGATCCAATTGTAATTTATACTATTTTTTTCACTTTGAACGACACATTTGAAATCGCCTCCTGCAATACCCAGTAAAGTTTTACAGCTTCTGTCTGACATGGTTCCTACCACCCTCGTTTGACAGGGTCTGAAGAAACAGGTACTACCGGCACATTCCCCGAAGCCCTGTGTGCTGCCAGGGGCTCGGAGCTGCAGCCCTGCCAATTCTCCATGGCCAAGAGCAGGCAGCAGCCCCCTTCCCCAAAGCTCAGGTATCCCAGTGACCAACCTGCTTTAATATGGCCCTTGCAGCAGCTACTGTAAGTGTTTTAGGATTTCAAAGTTAGAAATTTTCCCAATACTTTGCTGTAAAGGTTGGGGAGGCAGAAAACATGATGCACAAATGGTGCTTTTGTAATTTGCCTAGCATGCCATGAAGCCCCTCCGTGCCCGTAAGAGTCGGGAGCAGATCTAGAAGCACCGATAAGTTCACAGTGGTGGGAAATCTCCAGGAGGGAATGGAGGAGCCGGAGCCACTCAGCCCTGTCGTCTTTACATCAGCATTCAAAGCTGAGAAGACGAGGGGCTGCGCTCTGGGCTCTGCTTTGCCTCTTAAACTTAATCATTTAAAAATATGAAACAAAAGAATTTGCCCCTTAGGCTAAGATAAACTTAAATTAAATTGTGACAGGGTCTGCCCCAGCAAACCCCAGAAATAATTTGCACGTTGTGAACTGCTCCTGCGGCCCATCGGTGGGACCCTGCTGCCAGTGGGGGTGGCTGTGCTGCTGCCTCGCCTTCCCCCACCGCTGCCGTAAGCCGAATGGCAGCTACCGAACACAAACCTTGGGCTTAGTTACTGCATTATGACTAACCTCGCTGTCATCACTACCTGTAATTAAATGCCAGCTTTAATATTTGAAGCTAAGCAGGTGACACGGCAGGAACAAAGGCTGCCCAGAGGAGCCTTTGCCAGGACATGGTGTTTCGCAGATGGATTTCGGAATCGGGGCACTTTCGGCAGCAGCCGCCAGCTCCACTCCTCCCACACCACCAATGCGCAGGAGGAATGGGCTGAGTGGCCGAAGGGGCTCGGACAGGCTGCAACCCAGGCCAGCGGCCCTGGGGTGCTCTCATCGGGCTGACGGCAGGGAAGAGACCCAGCCTGATGCTGGCAGGGACAAGGATTTAGGAAGTAGAAATCAGATGGGTTTAGACAAAATGAGGACAGCAGATTCATTTAACCATGGCAAACTGCAGTGAATTACAAATCTTCTACAGTTTTTCTCCATCGTCTGAGATACCCTCATCCTGTGCAGTGTTGCCAAAGCAGCAGCTCCTCAATTTGCCCATGTCGCTCCCTCTCGAGTTGGATGTGCTGCCTCTTGCCTGCAGCAGCAAGGGCATCTTCTCAGCACAAGGCACTAAGGCACCATAGGCTGAACCAGGCTGTGCACCCCCAGAAATCCCCCAGGATGCTGGGGATGGTCCAGATTGTTCACCCCCAGAAATCCCCCGGGACACTGGCGCTGAACCAGGCTGTGCATCCCCAGAAATCCCTGGCTGGGGGCTGCAGCAGCATGCTCGCCAGGCCAGTGGCCCTCAAGAAGCTTTTGCTCTTCTTTCCTAGTAATACTTTTAAGAGTAAAAATATGCATATGAGATCACTCAAAATGAGTCATATTTCAGTGTCATCTAATTATTAGTTATATTATATGATATTTGCCAGCTCATATTGTAAACAGTTACTTTATATAACATATGGAGAAGTGTGTCGAGCTGCCAGTGGTTTTCAAGATCTCTGCTTTGAAAATGATTCGAGTGTGATGCTCGTTTTCATCGACTCCAAACCTGTAAAGTTGTTAACATGTTTTATCCAGCAAAATGAGGTGTAATGCAGATGCAGTTATCACGAAATCTTTTGAACTACCCTCTGTGCATGAAGGAGATCATTTCCCAGATGCCTAATGCCCTTGCTAGCACTGATGCTGTGATTTAAAAGTCAACAGCAACAAAAGAAAAAAAAAAAAGGTCCTTGTAACACTCTTCAGTTTTATGCAGGAAGGATGCGTTGGGGCTGGCACTGCTTCCCCTCCCATAGATCTGCTTGGAATCTGTCTCTCGGCTGATGCCGAGACTCCTGCTCTCCTTACAGACTACAATTTCTCATTTGCAGATTTAATGTAAAAATACATAGTTGCGATCTGGAGACAAGCGGTTCCAGGTACTGAGCAAGCAGGGTCACTCCAAACCATTTTGGCAGGGGCACCGGTGGCAGATTCCCCACCACCGTGCACCATCACACGCAGACAGCAGAGAGCAACTTAAATCTCTGTCAGGGCATTTGGGTTCCACTTTGAGAAATGACATGGGGTTTGTGATGTGTGGCTGAATATAACAGCCATTGTCTGCCTCTGCCTGGGAGCAGGCGGGTGCCCACATGCCCTCCCCAGAGCCACCACCCCTGCTTCCATCGCGGTGATGCACACAGGTGCTGCAGGATGGACCAGGTTTGGGCTCCCAGCTCCGGAGCTCAGACGCTGGACTTCGGCGCTGCCGTCCCACCACTCAGCTGTGGTGGGAAACTTGGAAACTTGGCGTTTGCCAAGCCAGCCCCTCTGCCATCTGGTTGGGTTCTGCGTCTGCTCCGAGCAGCCTGAGCAGCAGCGCGGAGGCACAGCCCGGATCCCAGCTCACTCCCACGGCTGGGCTGGCCGGGAGCAGACCCAGCAGAAATGCGCTGGTTACCAGAACACACGGCACTGCCCAGGTGGGCACTTCTCGGGTTGGAGCAGGCTGGCAAGGGCTGTGGCACAAACCTTGCACCTCCCCGGCCATCCAGAGCTGTGCCCGTACCCCTGGGCACACAGCCCTGGCAAGCGGCTGTGCTCACCAGCTGATTTCAGCCAGCATGAGTTTATCCTCAGCCCTGCAGAGAAGAAAGCAGCCTTGTTTTAGGAGAGAGCTGTGCTGTGTGACCAGACTTCGTCCTCTTTCATGCTCGTGCTGGCAGAGGAGGTTGGCCAGCCCACGGGCACACTGTGCCCTGGCAGCAGCAACCATGACCGTGAGCAGTGGGGAGGGAAAAGGTGGTGGTGAAAGAAGCTGGCTGGGGCTTTTGGGTAGCCGTGGGAGAGATACACATCATGGGTTTCATTTTGCAGGACTTGCACCATGAGTTCAGCACACACACGTGCACAGCACACGCAACACACACAGAACGTGCAGCACAATGTGCACAGCACACACACAGCACACACAGCACACAACACACACAGAGCACACACAGCACACAGACAGAGCACACAGCACAGGCAGCCTGTACAGCTCGCCCAGCACACGGGCAGTGAGCGCGAAGGGACGGAGGAAGCAGTTCAGCCTCTCCGCAGGGTCAGAGGCAGCAGCACACACAGTCCCCACAGGATCCACAGCATGACCACGCCACCACCCACCCAGCGGCTGACCTGGCCAGCAGCTGTGGGGACAGGACTTTTCCCCCATCACCCCCCTGGAGCCCTGAGCCCAACTAAAGCACCCCCCTTGAAACAGGGAGAAGCGCGTAGGAAAGGCTCTAGGGTCGGCACAGACACTGCAAGTGTTCAAAGGGGCTTTACTGTGGCTGGCGAGGGGCCTTTCTGGCCTGGAAAAGGGAAAGAACACAGCTTTTCTTTCCTCTCAGATTTCTGGGCTATTTTAAAATAAAAGGAGTTCTGCTGCAGCCCAGTGCCAGTCAGTGCTGTAATTACTCCATCAGCAGGAAAACTGGGATGCTGGGAGACAAGCAGCACATGCTCTGATGAGCTGCTCTCAGCCTTTTCCTGGTGACTTGATGTCTCGTGGCTTGCAGGGAGAGATGTGCGCTATTATTTCAACTTTGTTTTGACTGATGATGAGAGCGAAGGGAGCGCTGGAGGCTGCTGGCATTGTTTGATCTAAGTAACTTCAGGAGAACTTCTCAGTGCTTGTGTTTGCTCATGTAACGATCCATGGTGCTTCATTAACCATCCCCCAGCCACCTGGTGTGGCAGGAGCTGGTTATTTGGGAAGTTGCACAGGTGGGTGTGCAACCAGCAGCGACACCCTCCCGAGAGATGCCGAGGCTCCGGTGCCAGAGTTCCCCTCTGAAGGACACGCCAAGCCTGGCTGGTTACTCCCTGCCTCTCCAAAGTGATTGCCAAAACCACCACAATTATTTCATTCTCTTTAGTCACCATCGTATCTGAGGCTCAGTGCCCTTGGTTTCCCTCTCCAGCCCTCCCCTGGGCTAAAGGAACGCTGTCACCAGGACAGAAGGGGCCAAGGAGAGATGGGGATGCACCAAACCACACGGAAAGCCTGTGGAGCAGCAAAGCACTGAATCAAAAGCACTAACCACCGCATCAGCTCTCTCAGCCAGGCTGGAACTATAAAAGCCACTTAACTGGTATATAAACTTTCCCCAACAAATCTAATACATTTGTCTCAGTGCCAAGTGACCATTAAATGAACAGAGTCCAAAAACCACATTAGCACATCCTAACCGGCGAGCCCCAGGGATGGCGAGGGCAGCTGGAGCGAAGGATGCGAGCTCCAGCCCAGCCTGCTTGAGCTGCAACCTCCCAGCACAAGGGCACAAGGCAGTGGTAGACAGACCACATTCATCATGTGGAAGTGGCCACTCAGTCTCACAACCAGCAGCTTCAAGACCGGTGATAAAAGGCCTGATTTGGCCAGGCAGCGCCAGTGGTGTTCCCCATGCCCAGGTGGTGGTCCCAGTGCCCAGGTGGTTGTCCCAGTGCCCAAGCCACCAGCACAGCCCTCTGTTTGCCCAGCACCCTCTGCACAAGCAGTGATGCTCAAGGCAGTGTCCACAGATGACTGCTGCCACTGCATAAGGTAATTGATCCTTTTGACAATTCCTTTCACAGCTTCTGGAAAATAAGCAGAGAGATGAGGTGAGGATGAGAAGCGAGAGCCGCTGGCGTGCCCTCCGAGAGCTGGCGGAGGAGCAGACCCATGCCCATCTGGGCATGTAGCCTGCCCCTTCCCCTCCCCACCACCTCTGCTCCCAACACGGTTCACCTTAGCTATAAACTCTCCACAGAGATTTCAAGTCAGTGATAATACGTGCTGAAGCGTGTTCCCAGCTGGCAGCGCGATGGAGGAGCTGCGTTGTTGTTCCTGGCTGCGCTTTCAGCTCAGGCAGTGAAGCATGAACCGGTGGACACCCCCCACCAGCGCTCCCCAGCTTCCCAGCCTCCCTTCAAAGCCTCTTCCCCAGCCCCGCCGCTGCTGCCACCCCTCCAGAGCTATATTTAGCTGCTGGCTGTCGTGCTCTTTCTTAATTGTCTGGGTTAAAACACTCAGTGAGATTTCACAGCTAGGTTTAAAAAATTTGTTTAATACCTTTTGCATGGCAGTTTGTTAGACGTGCCCACCTGTGGTGGCAGGAGGCCAGCACACACGTGTCCTCTGTCCTCCGACAGCACCCAGCATGCTCGTTCATCCCCTGTGGCTACCGGCGGGCCGGGGGCTGCAGTGCCCAGGGCTCACTCTGTTGCGGGCAGCACCTCCCTGGTCAGATGGGGGGAAAAGGTAAAATTGTGATCTTTCTTAGTGGGCTTAGTACTGGGTGGAAGAGCTCTACATGGCTGAAACCTGACCCAGACAGTCCCCGAATCAGGCTGCTTTGTATGAGACACTAAGGAGGCAGGGAAAGCTTCTGCAGGTGGAAGCCAGAGCTCCCTCTGCAGCTCTGAGACATGACATTTCTCCTGTGCCAACCTGCCATTTCCACCGCCGGCACGGCGCTCCAGCAGAGCCAGGACGTGGGACCCACTGGAGGGTGACAGAGGTGAAGCCATACCCAGCTTGTCTTCAACCACTCCATCCCCACCTGGGTCCCCTCTCCCAGCAGTGTCATTCGTTAGCGATAATGGCAGCGCTGGTTTTGGGCTGTTAGATTCACTGAGATACCCACCTGTGTCACCCCAAGGTGAGTCGGGAGTGGGCTGGCAGACAGACCCCCGCCGCCCCCCGGCACGGTGGCGTTGCCCCCCGCGACTCCTCGCGCAGAGCAGCCCAGCCACGCAGCCAGAGGCCACTGCACCCGTGCACTGACACCAGCCAGCCGCACACGGATAATGATTAATTGCTGAGCAAATGTCCTTTGCGCTTTTAGCATTTAGCACTAACCTGGTACTCAGGCAAAGCCAGAAAGACACAGAAAATGGATTTCTCTGTAAAACACAAAGGGACGGCTGTCCCATGGTCATGGTCATTGAGCCTAAGGCTCACATTTGGAAAGGGTATATAAATACTGATACAAGTGTCATCTCCATTTTCAAAGCCACTTAAAAGGCTACAGGTTAAAAAATAAACCGAAAATAGAACTAAAGGTATTTCTTTAGCAAGGACTTAACTGAAGCAAAGATGATTAAGTGCAATCCGCTGTATTTCCAACTACTTAATTAGAAACAGGACACTGTAGGAAATTATCATACCACACCATTTCAGTAAAAAGCTTTTCAATAAAAAGATTAAACAAGTCTATAATGCGTGAAGATATGAGCAGGTTATAATTACTATTGACCTCACCTCATCAGCAGTATTTAATTGATGTCAGGGTCTTTGTCTGCTTGTTCAAGTTAATCAGCATCCTTGGTCCTCCAAAGACCACATTTGCAAACCTCCTAAGGAAGCAAAAATCTCTCTGTGGCTTTTTTCTCTTTTCTTCAACACGTTTCTCTGAAACACTGGCATCTCTGGCTCTGCCAGGGGCACTCACTGCCTGTGTTTTTAAAATAAAACACTAAAATAGCTGCTCAGAGCCACCTCCTGCCACTTGTGTTTCCCAGCCACTTGCAGCATGTTCGTTTTTTTCTGGAAATGTAATGTCACACTTTGGGGAGCGAGCTGCTCCCAAGTGGGCTGCAGGTGTCAGGCGGGGATTTTTCCAGAACCGCGCATGCCGACCCCGGTGAGGATGCCCGGGCTGGGACGGCCACCAGTGAGTGCCGGTCCCTGGCCATGCACAGCCCTCGGCCCCCATCACGCCCTGGATGCCCCACCAGGCCCTGAGCCCCAGCAAGGGGCTGGTGGCTGACCTCAAACTTTTATAGATATGCACATATCGAGGGTTTATAAATACACTGGGAGCCGGGCATGCATATGTATGGGCTGCAGCAGCACGCCAAACGGGAGGTGGGTTGGCTCCCGCGGGCTGTTCTGCTCCATTGCAGGCATACATATTTATATGGAGGGTTTACTTAAGTATCAAGGTTGGTGTTTTTTTTACCCTGCTGGCCACCGAGGAGCTGAATGCCCTATATAATGGGTGTTAAAAGCAAATCAGTGCACAGACTTTTAGAAGAGCGATGCTACAGTTTAAGACACAGGAATTTATGCTGTGCTCAGATGCAGTGAATTTTAAGTGCACAAAGAGTATGAAAGCTCGTGTCCAGACCCCAGACGGGAATAATCATGGACAAAGGGTTTTTTTTAACGGAAGAGGTTATCTGATATTATACCAGAATCAAACAGAACCAGGACACTTCTCCTCTGGCATTGATGTAGCTTTACCATAAACTTTGTTAATTAAAAAACCCCAAAACCCAATAGTGAAAGATTTTTTCCTGGCCTCGAGCATCAACCCCCAGGCGCAGAGGAGGGCGCCGGGAGGAGCAGCACCTCCAGGCATTGGGTGCTGGCTTGGGCTCCCCACGTCCCTCTCAGGGACCCTCATCCAGGGAAAATTACAAAGCAACTTCTCCGCTGCACCTTTCATTTTGTTGAGCTGATTATCAGCACTTAAAAANCATTCTGTATTTTAGCAAAGCTTCCTTCCCAAATGCATTCATGAGAAAAATACCTCTTTTCAGAGGGCCAGAAACTATTAGGGGAGATTTGCTGCAGGAGTCTGTCCTCTGCCCAGCTCACTACAGCCATCTATGTGTCCTGGGTTTCATTTAGCTTTTTATTTATTAAATACTCGGGAAAAATATGTCATAACTGTAATGGGCTGAAGCAAGAAAATGTCAAACAAGTTCTGTCACCTCCACCAGACACAAACCCACTGTTGGTTTAGGCAAGTCCTACTTAGCATAACTAAAGCTTTTTGAATCTCTCCTGCTTAGAAAACCTCCTGACTTTTGCCAACCTCCAGTCAGACCCCGTGAGAAGCAGCATCTCTGCCAGGAAGCCTCGTGCGCTGGAATTAAACCTTGCCGGGTGCCGGATTTCATTGTCATGAGCAGCCTTCTGCGCTGCTCGGGACTGACTGGGCGCCAGTGCTGGCTCTTCCCCATCACTCCCATTTCAGACCTCTGCTGCAACATAATCACGCAAATTATTAGAAGGTTACATTATTTCCTAGAGGCAAGCATTTGATTATATCCCACAATATTTGAATCAGCACTGCAACCTCCCGGCAGGGCTCAACGAGCCCTCGATGGCCGATCACACGCCGGGCGGCACCTCCTTGGGCTGTGAGCTGTGCCCGGTGTGCCGCACCGTGACCCTACTGTGGGGCACCACGTAGCCTCTGTTTGCACTCGCACAAGCTGTGCCTTCAGCTGAGGGCTACAAGATCTAAAAGTGAGTAAAGAAACAAACTATTAGAGACTGATTATTCTGCCATGGTTGGAGCACCGACCATGGCTGGGAGCACTGGGAGGGCTGGGAGCACTGAAAGCACTGGAAGGGATGGAAGCGCTGGGAACACTGGGAGGGCTGGGAGAGCTGAGAGCACTGGGAAGGCTGGCAGCTCTGGAAGGGCTGGGAGCACTGGGAGGGCTGGGAGTGTTGGGGGCCCAGGGAGCGCTGGGAGCACTGGGAGCACTAGGAGTGCTGGGAGTGCTGGGAGCAGCAGTGCTGCCATGGGGAGCAGAGCAGTTCCTTCCCTGCTCTGCCCGCAGCGCGGAGCGGCTCAGCCCCACACCATATTCCACGGCATCTGCCGGGCGAGTGTCCCGTGCCCACACAGGCAGCCCCAGCAGTCACTGCCCCAGCGCCGTGCCAGGCCCCGGCTGTTCAGCAGCCACCCTCCAGCCTGGGCAGCTGCTCCCGCTCTTTCCACTCCCTTCAAAGGAGCCTTCTCCCAACTCTCCCTTCAGCCTTCCCTTCTCTTCCCAACTCTGCTTCTCCCAGTGTTTCTTCCCAAGCCAGCTTTTCCAGGCTACTTGTCACTCTCACATTGTCCCCCCGGACTCTCGGCAGTGGGTTTGCATCTCCCCGGGCGCAGCCCCCACAGCTGAGCTTTGGGCTCCGGCTGCAGTTCAGCTAACATTTATTATTGCACAGTAGACAGGGAAAAATGTTATCTGAGGGATACCACACTCCCACGGCTGCTTTTCTTGCAATAACACTGCATTTCTGGCTCCCGTTCAGCCCCACGCTGTGGCAGCCTCAGCCCCCTCCTGCCGGCTGCTGCCAGCCGGGGCTCGGGCTTCTGTGCCGGAGCCGCGTTCAGCCATGCTGAGCCTCGTCAACGGCATGGGCTGGCTCTGCCACTTGCCTACTGCCTACACAGCCATAGCCGGGGCCTGCGGCACAGGGGCACACTGCCGGCAGCCCTGGCTCCATCCTCCCCTTCCAGCGCCTGAAGAAGGAGCATATGGGGGAAAAATGAAACTTTAAACTACTTTTCTGCTCCACCTATTTGGCTTTTCAGGGCTGATCCCATTGCAGCTCGGCTTCTCACAGCCTCTCCAGGTGCTGGGAGTTAGCATGGGGAGGGGGGAAGGGCAGCTGTCGACCTGCCCACAGCGCCCAGCAGGATCTGGCCCTGTCTGCAGCCCCCAGCCTGGCCAAAGGGGATCCTGCACAGGTGGCAGAAAACAGCTTTCTTGTAATTTAAAAAAAACACAATGGTCTGTGCTCATTGTGACCACCAAAAGGAGCCAAACCTCCCCTACCACCCCAGTGGGGCCCAACATGGTTTAAATCTGGCCGTGCTGGGGCATGGGGAACATTTTCATTTCATACATTGTTTACAGCAGGCTTTCCAAAGTAAATGAAGGAAAAAACTGCTGTTGATTTAGAAAGTTGTTTTGTGCTTAGAGCCAGAAAATGGCTGTTTTCTGCCAATTACACTTCTATCGAAAGCCTGCCATTTATTTCAACATGCTGTGGCTGGGAAGCATGCTTGAGACCCAGGTGTATCACGATATCCCATGTACCTGTACCAGGGTCTGAGCCTTCTCCTGCCACCTCTGACCCTCTGAAGCTTGGATAACACCTCAGCTATCTCAGGGAGAGCTGGATGAAGCAGGGTTAATGCAAGAACTGCAGCCTCCTGTGAGCTATGGGGGGTCCTGCAGCCATCCAGCATTGCTCACCATCCATGGCCAAAACCTCGGAGAAAATCCCAGCCAGACCTTGAACAGAGAAATCCAGAGGTCAAGTGTGAAACAGCCTGGGGCACCATCCGTTTCCCACAGGATACTTTTGTTTTCCATAGGGCTAGAGTAAAACCGCACATGGGAAAAGTCATAGAATCATAGAATGGCTTAGGTTGGAAGGGACCTTAAAGACCATCCAGTCCCACCCCCTGCCCTGGGCAGGGACACCTCCCACCAGACCAGGTTGCTCAAAGCCCCGTCCAACCTGGCCTTGAACACCTCCAGGGATGGGGCAGCCACAGCTTCTCTGGGCAACCTGTAGTCAAACATGATTAGCTGGGATTGTACCCTGAAGGTGTGGATAGAAAGCTAGTGGTTAAAGTCTTCATCCTTCAAGAACTGGGTTTCGTAATTCTTCGTATGTGGAGGTACCTCCAAAAAGGGGAGTTTCAGATGAAACACTCCAGGTTAGTGCAGTCAATCACACAAGATACGCCACACACCGCAACTCGGGACTGGAGCAAAACAAGGTGGGTGTAAAGAGGCTAAGAAAGGAGTCATGATGTTTGGTAAAATGTAAATTAGATCTCTAGCGGCATGTTCAGCGAATGGCAATCCGGATGCAAAAGCAAATGTGTTAGGATGGAAGCACAGTAAATGAAACAGCTTTCTAATAACCCCAGCAGTTTAAAGGAGGAACGCTCTGGCATTGTGGTCTGTTCAAACATATCAGTAACAAAAAGTCGCATTCAAACCATGAAGTGTTTTATTTTTGGAAGGATGATGTATTTCTCCTCTTGAGCTTACTAGTGTCCTAATCCCAGTAAAAGAACAATGGTCTTATGATGTGAGCTGCTAAATAATGTATCACAAGTCAATTTAGAAACACACTACAAAACATAGTTTAGCACTGAAGGTTTTTTATTCCCCTTAGGTATGGTAGTGCGTTATTTGGATCCCAGCTTCCGAGGCACTGCAAGTGTCTGGGTGTCTCCGCCCACCACACACAGGCTACTTGGCACCAGTTGGGTTTGTTATTTGTAACGGGACCAGGTCTTGCAAAGCTTGCTGATCTGTCTCTTTGCAATGTGTGATTTGTGAGAACAACACATATTTTGCAAGTGTCACTTGTACTCTCATACTTCACAGAAATACCCGGAGCAGGTCAGGAACCATGTTGGGCAGTTTAAGGAAGCGTTATCTCTTCACCAGAAGATGGACAGGGAATGACAACATCTTTCACTGTTATATGGAGCTCATCTAATCCTGACCCAGATTTTAGCTGTGTTTAGCAAAGTATGTATTTGTTTGTTCTCCTTTTCGATCTGCTCTAGTTAGATATCACACATTTAGGTATCATAGTACGGGGGAGCTGGATGCAGTCTCCAAGATGAGCTGCCTCATTAAAGTGCCTCTGACTGGGGGCAGTGCAGGGGGGCATGTTAAAAGCCCCTAACAAAACTCTTTCCAGAGGTAATTGCTGTGAAACCTGTTTTAAAAGATTCACCTCCTTTATGGGAACCACAGACAAGTGCAGAGCCAGTGAACAAGTTCTCATTGGACTTGGCTGTTTCCCCTCCCTGAGCAACTCCAAGACCCCTCACGATCCACCCCCCGCACTGCTCGTGGGACCCCTGAGAGGGACAGGGGCCGGGCAGAGCTGCCTCACAGGGGCAAGGGACAGTTTGGAGGATGGACCACAGCAGAGGTGCATTTGTCACTGGCACAGGCACACTAACAGTCTCCGTCCTGGAGGTGACTGTCAGCTCCGTAGCTTGGCTGCTGGACACCCTCAGGTTTGTGCCGGCTCCTGCAGACCCAGGGTTAGCCAAGCACCAGCACTGATATTCAGCAATATGTATGAAGAACAAGAAGGGGACAATTGTGAATAACAGTTCGCTTTTCTGCAAAGCAGCCTTTCTCTTCCTCTGCAGATCCACCCAAGGACGGACCTGGAGCCTTAGGCATCTCCATGGTTACTGCTTGGCGCTGGCTCCCGCAGGGTGCTCAGGCAGCACTGGCAGCTCGGCTGGGCTCAGGGAGCCCGGCAGGGGCCAGAGGGAGGACAGAGAAGGATGAGGTTACCCTTGGCGATGGGCTGCCGTGCAAAGCCCCTTCAGGGCCAGCACTGGGCAGAGACGCAGCTTCAGCGCCCAGGAAGGCTCAGCGCAGGCTGGGATGTGCAAGGGTAGAAGTGGTTTTGGTGCTGGCATTGCACCAGTCCATGGTGATGATTAACCTACCCAGCACTGTCCTGCCCCGCAACCAACCACAGCCACAGCCCCTCTGGTATGCTCAGGTGCTGTTAGCAATAGCTGCAGACTCATTTATGCCTATTTTTAAGCTGGTGATATTGTCTCTGCACTGGCTAAATATATAAGTCTTGTACCGTGCGGTGAGTAACATTTGGCGAAGAGCCACAGCAAAGCAGCATGTGGCCGGGCTTTGAGAAAGCTGCGAACGTGGTGCAGTGGGGTGGAAGAAGATGAGGTAAAAAACACCGAACACTCAAACTGTTGCTTGTCACATCCTGGAAGGACACGTGACAGAAAGGGCAGTGCTCACGGGTAAGCTGGCAACACGGCACAGCAGTGACGGGGGAGATGTGCTCAGAGGCAGGTCTGGAGGGACGCCTGTCTCCACGTGGGCAGCACAGGAACTGTGTGGGGAGATGCTGGGGCAGGCAGGTCCACAAGACCATTTGCAAGGAGGTCCCAGGTCCTGGTCCCAGGTCTGGGGGTTCAGCGCTATGCTGCTGGCTGTGTGGCACTAACCCCGCCAGCTGCCATGGCCCCGTGGACCTACACACCCCGTGCCGAGCCATCCCCAGCTGTCCCCAGCCCTGCCTGCACTCTGCCCCCCACTGCCCCTCACCCCAGCTCTGCTCCCCTAGGAGAAGCTGCTCTGGCAGCTGGCGGGCACTACACCAGGTTCTGCTGGATCCCCCATGGGAGAATCAGCTGCGCCATGCTGCTCACACAAATTAACGCACCTCTACAGAGCATTTGGCAGACAATTAACATGCTCCCCCAGCATCAGTTATGCAGAGCTCTCCATCTCCCATTACCAAAGCCAAAATCTGCTTCCCAGCACCCTCTTGGGAGGATGGCCAGTGGCCCCACGCAGGGGCTGGAAGCTGGTCAGGGACGGGTGCCTGGGCATGGGCACAGCAGGTCCTCCGGCCCATTTATATTTGGGAAAGGCCAGGCTCCACTGGGAGGAGCTGGGTGACCTGCTCTGTTCTTGGACTGAAATGTCACACACACACATCCCCCCGCCAAATTTCTCCAGTAAACATCAGCAGGCACCTTGTGTTACAGGCCCCGTGCATGGAGGATTATTTAAGAAGCCTTAAAGAACACATTTTCTAAAAGACTTTAAGAAATACATGAAGGTCAAGCTAAAGTCCTCCCTGTAAACAACTGGACAGAAATGAGCTGACATATTATGCCAGCCACTGCAATTAATTAGAACGCAGACTGGAAGCAAAGGGGTTGTGTTTGGGTTTTTGTTTTCCTTTTACATGAAAGACATTTTATTCTTTATCTTAAACTCCCTCCTGGCAATTCTTGATCAATAAAACTGCGAGCAGAGGACTGGGTCCTGCATCAGTCCTAGAACTGTCACCACCTGATGGGTGGCTGTGGGAAGTGACACCAGATGGCCATTGTTATCTGTGAGGGGCAGCAACCACAGTGATGCTCAGGTGCCACCCTGGGATGTGGCGGCATCCATCAACTTTCTCATTCCACTGCCTCCCAGCCCCGGGGGTGACATCCCAGGGCTGGCTGGTGACCGCGGTACTGCAGGCGTCCCCTGCCAGCAGGGAACACACAGGACAGCCATGACACAGGACCAGCCATGACAGTTAGTGTTACTTGAGACCATGGTGGCAGTTGCAGCACAGGGCCAAGAATAAATGGACACTAGGATCTCTGCCCTTCTGAGGCAGGGCTGGTTTTCATTTTCTTCTCCATGTAGCCAGGAAACCCTGGCAGAAAAGCTCTGCATGGGTTGTCTCTGGGTGAGGACACAGGCCACGATGCCCACAGCCCCAGATGCATCACCAGTGCAAAGTTTTGCTTGTTACTTTCATCCTCAGTCCACTGAGGTCAACAAGTCTTGCAGTAATTTTGTTCATTGCAGCACTGAAAGGGAGTAAGAGACCCAAGGCAAAATGCTCTTCCCCTTGCTAGCTTTCTGACATTTATTAGGACATTTTCAGCATGAAAGAGTTAAATGACATTGGCTTGCTAGTATTACAAAAATAAAACTCAAAATTTTGAAGTTCCTCATTTGCCTTCAGAGAGATGCAGCAGCTCCCAGCCCACGTGGGATCATTCCCCCGTGTAGCGTGTGGCCAGACCGGAGCTTCCCCTTGCCAAAACCCCCAGCTGATGCCAGATGGGCACCTTTGCACCCTCCCTCTTTGGTCTAAGCAGGGAGTCACGGCAATCTATAGCTGAATAGATAGTGTGTATATATATATATAT
>VXBH01009551.1:8922-23018 GCA_013400035.1 Rynchops niger
AAGATCATCTCATTCCAACCCCCCTGCCCTGGGCAGGGACACCTCCCACTAGACCAGGCTGCTCAAAGCCTCATCCAGCCGGGCCTTGAACACTTCCAGGGATGGGGCGTTGACAGCTTCCCTGGGCAACTTGTTCCACTGCCTCACCACCCTCACAGTAAAGAACTTCTTCCTGATGTCCAATCTAAATCTACCCTCTTTCAGTTGAAGCCATTACCCCATGTCCTATCATTACACTCCCTGATAAAGAGTCCCTCCCCATCCTTCCTGTAGGCCCCCTATAGGTACTGGAAGGATGATATAAGGTCTCCCTGGAGCCTTCTCTTCTCCAGGCTGAACAACCCCAACCCCCTCAGCCTGTCCTCATAGCATAGGTGCTCCAGCCCTCGGATCATCTTTGTGGCCCTCCTCTGGGCTCGCTCCAGCAGGTCCATGTCCTTCTTGTGCTGAGGACTCCAGAGCTGGACGCAGTACTCCAGGTGGGGTCTCACCAGAGTGGAGTAGAGGGGCAGAATCACCTCCCTCGACCTGCTGGCCATGCTTCTTTTGATGCAGCCCTCAGATACTCAGATATAGACTCTGTTCATCTCAGTAATATAATCTTTTCAAGGAAGTAGTTCTTGTCTAAGAATGACCAATCTCCACATGCAGAAGCTGTCCTATAGGCACAAAATAATGTCAGAGTTGGTAGGAAAAAAAAAAGTTATTGGTTTAGACTTGCTTGACTTTGACTTGGAAAAGTCATCAATAATAAACAAATAGAGCAGTAATAACAAAGGCAAAGTATCTTGAAATCACCCATAAAATAGGGCGCTTTCAGTTTTGTTTTGATTCTTTACAGAAAAGAAAAATGAGGGAAAGAACATTAATTGTTCGGAAGAAAATCCCTCAGGGCACTGCCATTTCACAAACACTTAATGATTTATATAGCACAATTGCTTCTCTAGCTGGAAAATCTTCTAAAAAATATGCAGTCCCCATAACTGAATGACACATTAGAGACTGGGAAAATTCACAAATTTGCAAGTCCTTTGAGAACTCTGCAGTATGAGTTTCACTGGTCTCTGATATTACTCTTTTACAAATTTTAGTAGATATGTGTTAGAAAAAAAGGAATATATAACGTTGCTGTTCATGATTCCCTGTTGTCCTTTGCACTTTAACATAATCTGGCTTCATTTACAAGTAAAAAAACATATGCTTATCTCCCTTTCTACCTTATGTCCAAATTATATTCCTGCAAAAACTTTCTTCAGATCTCCAAGGAAAACATAAATCAGGACAGTTTCATATCTCCTATAATCCAATACAGAATTTACTTCACTATTATTTTGACCATATTTGATCCAAGATAAACCTAATTTTGATTTACAAAGCTAGTAAAAAGAAATACAGTAGAAGATGTTATTTTAATCCAAAAAGGTTTTGAGACTTTGTCCTTTTCACCAAGCACAAAGATTATATTTTGCTTTATACACTTCAACTTAGGGAGTGAGATTTAAGGTTAGAATTTTTTCCTCAAGTTTTTCCTCTCTTAGGAAGCTTGCTTCCCAAAGACACCCAAGTATGTCTTCTATTTTCCTTCACATTTTTAAGCACAATGGACTTAAGTTTTGATAGCTCATACATACACACATACGTACAAACATACACATATATAAACCTAAGACTCATATAGGTCTATACACATATACCCTCATACACACATATATGTATGTGTGTATTTGTCTATATATGTGAATCTTAGGTTTATATATATGTATGTATGTCTGTATGAGCATTTTTTATATATATGCATACAGTGGTGTATATATTTATTTATGTGCATGTATAAGTAATCTAGTGACTCTTTCTTGATAATAACCCAAATCCCCACTACAGAATAACTTCTGAAACAGTAAATATTGGAAGAAGCATTCCTAGACCATTTGTTTTAAGGCTGTTAAAAACACAGTTTATGGCATTATAGTGCAAAATAAATTTTATTTTATCTTCATCATTTCACACAGTAATATAGTTTAACATTTATTTTTAATTCTTTATTTCTCTTCAATCTGAGAAAAACGTCCAAATTTCTTCTTTTTGCTTCAGGCAAAATAGAATTTTAACCATAAACAGCTGCAACCAGTAGAAAGATCCAGTGCCTTTACTAAGGTTTAGATCAAGACCTACCATACAAAATGAACAGTATGAAATGAGATAAGTGGCAGGATTCTGAGGGAAAAATTAATGTATAAACATCCTAAATACTCTTTGCATTATAAACTCCAAGTACAACATTTTCTTCCTCTGATTTCCACTATAATCTCACTAACCGACACAACTCATCTTTTCTTTCTTTTCTCCTAATGGATTAAGCAGCTTTTCAATGATTTCTTCACCCAGGTTCAAAAGCAAAAATAGGCATTTGGATGTTTTATACAATATTTTCTCTAAATAGCTCAACTATTAAAGTGTAATTTTGTAGGCTTTCTATAGGACAAGAGTTTCACATCTGGAAATTGGACTCAGCTAGAAAACAGTTCTACCTTTCATCTTTCCTGTAGACAATACATATTCCTGGTGTCTATGAATACACAAATACTTAGTACTTACACTGAGGTTTTAATCCTTGATGTGCATCAAGAACATTAACTAATTAATCTTCACAACCCCCCTGAGGGGTAAGTAAGCATTATCCCTGTGATGTTTGCTGTGCACACAATAAGGAGAGAAGAATGGAAATTGCTAGTGCTCATGATGAAAAAGAGAGTTGTAGAGATGAAGAAATAGCACTTTTCTAGCATGCAGAGTTACATGGTTTCAAGGAACTTCTGTTTTTGGCTGGCTTTCCATTAAGTTTTGGCTCATAACTGCACTTCGTTCTGATGCACGCCCTCAAAAAAAGTCCTGAAATGTAGACCTATATTTTTCACTAGATACAGCAGGGAAGCAGAATATGCAGCAATCCTTGGCAATGGATTTTAGCTGGATACCAAATGCTAGAGCCGTGAACAGCTCAGATGCTGCTTTTCTTCTTTTAATATTAATGCTTGTGCTCCATTGGAGGATACCCCCATTTTTCAAAACATTGCTGGGGTTTAGACTCTTTCAGTTGTCTACTGTTCTTTCCACTCATTCATATGAAGGTGTCTGGGTTACATCCATGACCCAGTCCTAATGTCCAGGTTTGTTTGCTTTGAGATCGAGCAAGTGTATCACTGCAATCACTTGTAGTGATTGCTCTTGCTTTGCCTAACAAGACTTCAGTCCTTTGTCTTCAGTTGACAAAGCTCCTGCTCATTGTATGTTTTTGGCCTGGATTCACTTGCCTAGTTTTAGGAATTTAACTGAGGCTAAGGTCATTGTCCTGTCATTTGGGGATTTGGCATTGCTATCACCTTTGAAGGTAGTTGCCTCCTACAAACTATAGAGAGTCTGTTTGTGAGAAGATCCCCAGCTTGAGTGACACGGTCTAGCATCAAAGTAGGTGGAGATGAATCAGGGCCTTTAACTAAAATTTCCAAGCCATATGTTGCATTTGCATGCGTCTCACAGCCTCCTACTCAGAAGGGACTTCATCCAAGTTGGGGTTACTAGTTATTGCAAATGTTACATAAGAATATAAATATTACATAAGAAATTAAGAAGTATTACATAAGAACTTTTTTGGTAAAACTTAATTATGCAATTGTAACCAAAGGCTATCAGCTCAACTCATCTCACAGAATTAGTCCTTGTTTCCTGACAGAAATGGCTGTAGCAAAAAAAAATAGCGTATCCCACATTGCGTGGATACCCAGCGAAGAAATCTGGCTGATAGTAATTTTTCACAGCAAATTCATGTGTACTTGAAATTGAGATTATACAGAGTACCAATGGAGAGTAATGCAAATAAATTAGATTCCATTTTTTTCTAGCAGGTAAATCTGAAAACTAGGGAAAAAAATTAACTGTCACTAAGTTTAGAGATCAAACTCCAGACCCCTATAATTGAAAAACTTGGCTCATGGCTTGTGCTATTACAAAAGTAAACATCACCAGCATATCAGCTTGTATAACAAACTTTTAGGTCTGCTGTTTGACAGAGGACAATTGTAACAATGCAGATAGATAAGTATCCAACCAAGCACTCAGATTAAGNGATTTGGCATTGCTATCACCTTTGAAGGTAGTTGCCTCCTACAAACTATAGAGAGTCTGTTTGTGAGAAGATCCCCAGCTTGAGTGACACGGTCTAGCATCAAAGTAGGTGGAGATGAATCAGGGCCTTTAACTAAAATTTCCAAGCCATATGTTGCATTTGCATGCGTCTCACAGCCTCCTACTCAGAAGGGACTTCATCCAAGTTGGGGTTACTAGTTATTGCAAATGTTACATAAGAATATAAATATTACATAAGAAATTAAGAAGTATTACATAAGAACTTTTTTGGTAAAACTTAATTATGCAATTGTAACCAAAGGCTATCAGCTCAACTCATCTCACAGAATTAGTCCTTGTTTCCTGACAGAAATGGCTGTAGCAAAAAAAAATAGCGTATCCCACATTGCGTGGATACCCAGCGAAGAAATCTGGCTGATAGTAATTTTTCACAGCAAATTCATGTGTACTTGAAATTGAGATTATACAGAGTACCAATGGAGAGTAATGCAAATAAATTAGATTCCATTTTTTTCTAGCAGGTAAATCTGAAAACTAGGGAAAAAAATTAACTGTCACTAAGTTTAGAGATCAAACTCCAGACCCCTATAATTGAAAAACTTGGCTCATGGCTTGTGCTATTACAAAAGTAAACATCACCAGCATATCAGCTTGTATAACAAACTTTTAGGTCTGCTGTTTGACAGAGGACAATTGTAACAATGCAGATAGATAAGTATCCAACCAAGCACTCAGATTAAGTGTTAGAGAAATTGTTTTCTCCTGCAGTTAAATATAACAGCACACTCCATTTCAAGCAAAGAAGCACAAAGCTGTGCAAAGGTGCTATTTCAACAGCCTTTGCTTTACTGCTCAGTCATTTTCAGTCATTTCCAATTGCCTATTTAATAACAAGGAGACAGCAGGCAGTAGCTTTCCTAAATTATTCATTTCAGCCCTACAAAGTGACTCTCAAGACTTCATTGCTTCTGTTCTGTGGTGTTAATAATTCAGAGCTGTTAGAGAAGCAAGGCTTGCCAGTTTAGTGCTTATCTTTCATTTCCTTAACAATATTACACTTCTCAGTCTTGTCCTGATAGCTCATTGTTGCATGAAAGGGACAAAATGGTTTTGGCAGAAAATAAACCCCCTTGCGTTCTAACACTCCTCACCGAGGTGGGAGGCTAGGTGCGGCTAGGTTTAAATTCTAAGTGATGCCCAATTCACCACTATCAGTCCAATCGCATTTAATATGTATTAAACTATTATGATTTGGATACACTAATAGTGGACTGCACCTTCAGTCTAGTCGTGCTCATGAACTAGCATGGCCACCTTCGAGTCTTTGGTCATGTTCAGTGAGAAACTGAAACAACTAGCTACTTAAACANCGTACTCAAGGAGGAGTGGTCACACCTTGGGGGCCTTCGGGATGGAGGTGTGTTTTGGTACATTGTAATGAGCAAAGTTCGCACAAAGGACAGCATTCCATCAACATTTGACGAAATGTTGGCTCAGGTAGTGACTAGGGCTGCTTATCTGTTTCGTAGTAAGCAAGTAGGCAGCTTATCTGTTCTGTAGTACCATCTCATTCCCATATCTGCTATTTGTCACAAGGGAAGGCCACGGAACAATCGTGTTCCATTCCATCCCTCGTGTAGTTTTGCAAACAACCTTGTACAGGGAATTGCAGATGTTGCATTCTTCGTGTGCCAGCTGTGGCTGTATTCTACCTCAGAAGCCTCTTGATTTTATGACTTTCCTTAATGTGTGAACAATGCTGTACTTTTGTATTCTTGGCCAATTTCGTAATTATTCCACGCTCATGTGATCTGAACCTCAGCTTTCTCACGTACTCACCAATAGAAGTATGCTGGAATAGACTACATTTGACAGAGAGGAATTTAAGCATTCACTTATATCCTTCTGGATTCAACAGCCAGAATGCTCTACTGTTTCCAAATATCTTGGAAAATAAATAAATACTACCCTCTGGTGTTTTCCATTTGTAAGTATTGTTATGGTATCCACCCATATGCAAAAAAGGGGTGTTTATTTGTCTTCATTTCTAAGAAGGAGGATCGCTGATTTTCATTCAGTCTTGGAAAAGTTAAAAGGGCAAAGAAACATAAAAGGGAAACCTGACCTGCAGTCTACTGAATACAAAGCATCTCAAACTCACACCAAAAAAAGTAGTAAATGTGATCATATTTCTAAACCCTGCTTTTAAATATTCTGTATGAATAATATATTAATACTGCCACATTCAATACATATTTTGGTACTTCCACTGGTCACATATATTAAAGGAATATGTTATATGTTCATATTCTCTGATGTGTCATGTGCAACATATATCAGAGTCTAATGCACTATTAAAAAAAGACAATCTCAGCTCCCTTAGGACCACCCCATATAAAAGTTGCACAAATTACTGAAAACAGTCATTCAAACAGTGGTTAACTAAGAGCTACGTAATAAAACCTGTATGTCAAACCACACCCTGATGTCTTCCGGTAAACAGAAAGAGTGCTTTTTACATCTGTAGGTATGGATCCACACGTCTACGTCTAGAGTACATGGTCATGTTTACATGATGACATTTAGTGGTGTTACTGTGCAGATAGTCCTGAACTCATCAGCTGATATAGTCGAGTGGGACCCCCTCTTGTGCCCATCCAGTCACACTTCCCACACACAGGGTTACCCCAAGGTCAGCAATGTGTATCTGATCTAAAGAACATCTTTCCAAAAGGTATGTCGAGTCTTAAACTAAAGACTCTGAGTGATAGAAACATCTCCTGTATTCTGTAAACAATTCCAGTTTTATTTGCCATCATGATGAGGAAGATATATTTTTTTCCTTTTTGATTGATGTGGTCTTAGCCTTCCAGCTTTTGAACTACTCCTTTGTGTGAGCATAATAATCAACAAAGATTCTGTCCTCCTGACAATCTCTTGTCATTTGTCATAGTAGATATTTAACAGAATTAATATGTGACTTTGATTTTTTGATCATCACACTGGGATGAGATCACAGGGAGAGACAAATGAAATGAGGAATGTAAATTAAAACTAATTAGAGCAGATTCTTTCTTACTTGAGGTAGAATTTAATCAATATGTCAAAAAATTCTCATGTCTACAAACTTTTTTTTCTTTTTCCCAATAGAAAATTTGGACTTTGTATTCCATTGATGTGCAATTACCATTCTTTGTCCTGGAACAGGGAACTCGAGCTTTATTTACATCATCTCCAACATGAAACGTCAAAAATTCAGTCAGATTCCTTACAAAGTCTTGAGATTAGTTTGGAAAACCATGAGAAAACCATAGGTGTAATAACCTAAGTTGCATTTACTTACCTTTCAATTTCCATACCTCCATGTCCTGCTCTTGACTGTTTCCTGGCTTTGATATACACTCAGAAGGTTTATAAAATCTGTATTTGTAAATGCCATTAAAAATAATAATATGCTGAATCTTGATTTTGAGTTTTTAAAGAAAAATCACAGAATGTCATAAGAAACAAGCAAGCTACCAACATAAAAGCATTTTACAAGCTTTCTCATCAAGGCTTGTGTTGAACACAGCTAGATTCAAAATGACTTGAACCTAGAAAAAAGGAAACAGAATAAGAGGACATAGCCTCCTTCCCCCAACCTAGCTTATTATTCCAAGCTTTAAATTTTAAATTTTGCATGCCTAAAACCACATCTGAAATCAGATTAGTTAAACATACATATACTATAGTTCTCTCACTGACTACACACGTGCACAGAACTGCTTACATATGGCATATCTAAAGTATGGAATAGTTTCCAGTACCGTCTCACCTACACATAAACACCAAAGATAGGAAAGGGGAATCACCAGTTTTCTCTCTCCCTTGATGTATCTTAGTGACCATTTTAGACTGATAAATATATTTTGGATAGATAAAATAAGGTGAGATGGATGACACTCTGTATGACTTGCCAAAGACAGGGCTTGGATGTCCCCAGCACTTTTCCTCTCATCCTGGCAGCTCATGTCCAAGCCAGTAACGTCTTCTGTCTGGTAAGCACCTACCGTGGAGCTGCTGCTTAGTTAGGTTTCAAATAGAGTCACTTAGGGAGAATGCAAATTTTGACAAAATGAAGAAAATAGACCTGTGGAGAGGTAAATTCAGCTCCGACCTTCAAGCTACAACTGTTCAGTCAATCTCACTTAAGTACAGTTTTCTCCCTCAGCTGTACATCTGGTCTGATGCCTCAAAGGGGCCTACAAAAAAGCTGAGGAGGGGCTGTTTGCAAGGGCGTGTAGCGATAGGACGAAGGGCAATGGTTTTAAACTAGAGCAGGGTAGGTTTAGATTAGACATTAGGAAGAAGTTCTTTACAACGAGGGTGGTGAGGCACTGGAACAGGATGCCCAGGAAGGTGGTGGAGGCCCCATCCCTGGAGACATTCAAGGCCAGGCTTGATGAGGCTCTGAGCAACCTGATCTAGTTGCTTAGTGCTGGGGGGTTGGACTAGATGACCTTTAAAGGTCCCTTCCAACCCATCACATTCTATGATTCTATGAATTCGTGCTCTCTATGCTGCCCTAGCACTTGCTCAGTGTTATGGAGCACAGTCCCAGCAAACTTCATTGCTGGGGCACTGCTGGTATCCAGTGGGGCTGTGGCACTCTGCATCTGAGGGGTTTTTGTTTTAATGTCAGAGTACACATCTCTAAGCAGCAGACTGCAAATTGTAAGTTCATCTGTTGTTTTCTTTCTCCTTTTAAAATCATCTATCATATCTGGTTATTGCATTTTATGATGTACAAGATTAGCTGCATTATGAAGACTCCAGCAATATACATGAGGAAGGACTCTGAAGTTCTTTGCTGCCTTTGTGTTTTGCNCACATTCTATGATTCTATGAATTCGTGCTCTCTATGCTGCCCTAGCACTTGCTCAGTGTTATGGAGCACAGTCCCAGCAAACTTCATTGCTGGGGCACTGCTGGTATCCAGTGGGGCTGTGGCACTCTGCATCTGAGGGGTTTTTGTTTTAATGTCAGAGTACACATCTCTAAGCAGCAGACTGCAAATTGTAAGTTCATCTGTTGTTTTCTTTCTCCTTTTAAAATCATCTATCATATCTGGTTATTGCATTTTATGATGTACAAGATTAGCTGCATTATGAAGACTCCAGCAATATACATGAGGAAGGACTCTGAAGTTCTTTGCTGCCTTTGTGTTTTGCTTTTGTGGTAAAAATCTTTGAGGCATGTTTTCAAAGAGGGTACAAGATATTTGAAACCTGAAGCTGATGGGAGCTGTGTGACTAAATCCCTAGGAGGCATGGAAGCTGCAGCCATTAATGGTTTTTCTCATTCATTATTTGAAAATCATATAATCATGGAATCATAGAATCTTCATGGTTGGAAAGGACCTTTGAGATCATCGAGTCCAACCATACACACACACAGAAAAAACCAGCCCCACAAACAAACAACCTACAATCTCTGCCACTAGAGCATGCCCNCTTTTGTGGTAAAAATCTTTGAGGCATGTTTTCAAAGAGGGTACAAGATATTTGAAACCTGAAGCTGATGGGAGCTGTGTGACTAAATCCCTAGGAGGCATGGAAGCTGCAGCCATTAATGGTTTTTCTCATTCATTATTTGAAAATCATATAATCATGGAATCATAGAATCTTCANTGAGAAGAGTGAGGTAATTTAATTCCCTGCAAAGTAGGAGGACCAAATTCTGAGTGAAGTGTCCAAACCCAAAAACTGTGGTATCCATTCATAGGAGGATTTTGGCCAGGGCAGTGTCCTTAAGTTAGTTGGGATGCTCAGCAGATTCAGAAGCACAAGGTTTGATTTTGTCACAGTCTCAGTTTCATTATTATTCAGAACATACCAGCATCCATCATCACTTTTACTAGCTCTCTCCATACAGACTTCCCAGGTATGTCACCACATTGTCCACCTTCCTTTATGGATTTAAGCTTTATGACAGTTTTAGATTTGTGGGTAAGTTAATCACAGGAAGCTTTATAACTGCCAGGTGTCCAGCAATTCTCCAAGCAAAGCAATTCCCTTGCTTTCTGCTCCAAATAAAAGTGGCTTCATACTATATCTCAGACTAGGTGAACATATAGCCCCATTTGCTTCCCAACACGGGAAACTAATATAAACTCTGTGTAGAAAAAGTTTTATTCCTAGTCTGATAAACAAAATAAATGTCATATAGGTTGTATTAAATTACAAACTCTGCAAACATAGTAAAAATAATGTAAACTAGTGGCATTGTTAGGGTTAATACAATAAAATGAAGTGGTCTGGTTTTGAGACTGAAGGTAAAGAAACAGGGGAAGTCTCTGTGTTTGTCTTTTAGTACTGGTTTTGGCCGTGATGAGTGAGGATTGAAAATCATTGAAGCACACTGAAGCTGACTATTCAGTGCTGGCAAAGCTCCCACATTCAAGTATTGTCAGATCATACACAAGAGTGAATTTTAAGCCATGTAAAAGTGGAGGTGGTGACAAGAAGGTCAATATAGAAAGAGGGATGATAACACAAGCCAAATGACAGCTGAAACAAGCAGTATTTCACAAGTATTAAAGCATAATTGTATAATAGCGCAATTAACCTGTGGAACTTCCCACCAAAGAGTAGAAGTAGGATCAGTTATGTCTGAATAATAATAGCCTGCATAATTTCACAGAATAACAAACACGTAGATGAAAATCACAAATAGGTTGAAGCACTCAGTAGCCACTAGATGGGATAATGAAGGATTTTGTCTCTTAATATGACAGAACGACTGGCTAGATGTTAATATGAGAGACACTGTTATAAAGAACTTAACAAAGGCAAAGAAATTAATGTGACCCTTCTTACAGCAAGATAAATTGCATCTAAACAGCTTTGTAGACCTCACTGAAATGGTCGGGCTTTGCAGAAAAGCAGGGCAAATTTGGGTCTAGGAACTTTGCGGTAATCAAGCTGTACTGTAGATATGCTGAGATATAAAATTCACTGTAGTGAGGACTGTGTTTGTTGAGGTTAAAAAGAAAAATAATTTTAATTATAATTTGTAACACTAGACTCTTTGTAAGACCTAGTTTTGGTTAAGAGTGAAATGTACAATTAAGTTATAACAATAATATAACTATGGTTATATACTAAGTGCTGGAAAAAGTATGAAAAAAGGGATTTTAATCGCTCAGGAGAATTGTATTCTAATGCATTGACCAGAGGTACTTAGAAAATTAATATGTAAAGTAGATTAAATAAGACATCCATGTTTTTAAGATTGTTCCCCAGTTTGGATAATGACTCATCCTGCTCCTACGAGTCTATGATAAAGTAAACAATGTTGCTATAATCACAGCAGCATAACTTTGTCTATTTCTCATAAGTGAACCCTAGGAATTTATCTCTTCAGTGTGAATGGTCATGCCAGGAAAGGTAAGAAGTGTTAATTGGTCCTTATCTAATCTGCTGATTGTTTTAGAAAAATACCTGATTGCTGTTTAAGTACTCCAATCAAAGAAGAATTTGCTGAGGTGTTTGACATGAAAAATCAGCAAGATCCTTTACAGGAAGACATTGGAAGGGCAAGGAGCAATGACTGTGCTCTGCAGCACAGCCTGATGTTCACATCACAGAAAATAGATGTTTTCATGAGATAGGGGGAATTCATAATTTTGAAACCAGCTATTTCTCATGAAAGTGGGGTGGTTTTTTAAAAGAAGAAAAATAAAAATTAAAAAAAAAAAAAGAAATGGTTCTCGGTTGAGAGCCTTAGCAGAAAAAGTGGAACTTGAGGAATTATGACATCTCTGCCTTCCTATTTATTTCCAAAACTACTGGCAGCAGATTCCTGCGTACACAACAGTACAGCAATACCAGCTTGTGTNTTGCTGTTTAAGTACTCCAATCAAAGAAGAATTTGCTGAGGTGTTTGACATGAAAAATCAGCAAGATCCTTTACAGGAAGACATTGGAAGGGCAAGGAGCAATGACTGTGCTCTGCAGCACAGCCTGATGTTCACATCACAGAAAATAGATGTTTTCATGAGATAGGGGGAATTCATAATTTTGAAACCAGCTATTTCTCATGAAAGTGGGGTGGTTTTTTAAAAGAAGAAAAATAAAAATTAAAAAAAAAAAAAGAAATGGTTCTCGGTTGAGAGCCTTAGCAGAAAAAGTGGAACTTGAGGAATTATGACATCTCTGCCTTCCTATTTATTTCCAAAACTACTGGCAGCAGATTCCTGCGTACACAACAGTACAGCAATACCAGCTTGTGTCTTTGGATGGCAGCAGCGTTCTAAGGACATGATTCAACCCAAAATGCCCTGGTTTATACCAATTTCACATTGCCCAGATGCCACTGGTCCTGATGCTGAGCTCAAGACTAGTGCTGTAAGTTGAGAACTGATTCAGCTGACCTTCAGTGTGTTATTTGTGAGGCATGGCAGGGACGTGTGGACCATGTTACATGAGACTCGCTAGGACAAGGAAACCTATTCCCAAAGCCAGAAAGAGTTGTGTAGTGATTATCCGCAGCATCAACCTGCCAAATATATTCGACCAAAAGCAATCAAAAGATTCTTGCCACCTTCTGTTCTGCCTGCGGCATGAAATAAGTGTTAATAATAAGATTTAAAAAAATATGTTCAAAGTACTAAAAGATATTGTTAAAGAAACAGAAAATATTACTGAAAATGTTACCAAAAAGATGTTTTGTACAGCTTTTTTTTTTAATTCCCTTGCTCAAAGAATTGTTTTTGTAGCTTGTCTCCCTCAGCTCAAATTATCATATTTCCTCCACTTCCACTTCACTTCTTACCTGGGGTGTTACAGTATCAGACATTTAAAAGGTTCTGACCTGAGTCTAACAGGAAAATAATAGTAACCTTTTAACATGTTTCAAGCAAACCTTGAAGAGATTTGTTTCACTTGCATTTGAACCCCTAGGGTTTACAAGCTAGCTGCAGATCTGATAAAGAGCTCATTGTAAAATAAGCTCTGATAAAATAGGCTTATCCCAGGAGCTAGAAAATCTCAAAGTAAAACCAAAGTTTGAAAGATCTGTTTGCTTAAAAAAAAAAAAAAGTAATTTAATGTTTAATTGGAACTTTTATGAGAAATGGTCCTAAAGTCTACATTTTTCAGAAGCCATTTTCTGAAGAAAGTATTTCAATGTATCATTTTTATATAGTCAGTGTGTTATGTCTCATTATAGCAGAATGGAGCTTTGCTTTCATACGTTTTTAAAAGAGCTTATAATAAGCATAAAGAAGGTACAATAATATTTGTATTGGCTCTCTAAATCAAAACAAGGTCCATAAAATTAACTCAATTCTCTGCAGCCTTTATATCTCCTCCAGTCGCTGAGCTATTGTATCACACATTTATCAATGTGGGTATCAAGCCACTTGAGCAATTTCAAGTGAACAATTTATTTCAGTTAGCTGAGATCTTCTTAACTAAACAACTGCAAACACTTACTATATACTACCATGTGTTGACTTGTCCAAGCAAATACATATGCTGTAATCTCTAAGAGGGTTTATTTTATTCCTTGTAGGAATAAAATCACAGACCCTGAGACCAAAATTCCCTCCACTATGTTAATATGGATCAAAAACAAGAAGGTCAAGATTTTAGTCTTTTAATCTCCCAGCAAAGCAGGCTAGTATCTCAACTAAAAGCTTTCCCTCTGGCTCAGGCTAATGTCTTTTAGAAATGATGAAACTAGCAACAAGAGGGACACTATGAGGAAAGGGACACATGCTATTTTGAATGATGATGGAGTATGATTAGAAAATTTCTACTCACACAGAAATAGAGTGTCTGGAGAGCTGCCTGGCAGAAAAGGACCTGGGGGTGTTGGTCAACTGCCGGCTGAATATGAGCCAGCAGTGTGCCCAGGTGGCCAAGAAGGCCAACAGCATCCTAGCCTGTATCAGGAATAGCGTGGTGAGC
>VXBH01009552.1:7075-20080 GCA_013400035.1 Rynchops niger
GCAGCTTGCTCATGGAGCTGGGTCCCCGTGCTCGGGGTTGAGAGTGTTGTGGGTTCTGGGGCAAGCAGGAAAATCGATGAGGCAAGACCTTGCCTGCCTGGCTGGGAGAGGAAGGTGGGGGGACAGTGTGGGCCTGGGGATGGGGGGCATCCTGCTCCATCACGTGGCAAAAAAAATGAAGAGAGGGGGGAGAGTGGTGACAGTGAAAACAAAAGGCAGAAGCACTTTCCCCGAAAGCCTGGCTTGTGATGGGCTCCCAAACACAGCAAAAGCATCAGGGACTTTGGTGGGCTTGGTGGCAGGTCACCTAAAGTGGGGGAGGGGGGATGCCCTCAACCTCAGGGCTGTCCCATGGGAGAAGGCACTGGGTGCTGCTGGGAGCAGGAGCCCAGGGCTGGTGGGGACACTCCTGTGCTCTTCTTCTGTAGATTTAGGACAGCAGGCGAGCTGTACCCATGGTCCCTGGAGCATGGAGGAGAGACCCAGCTATGGGCTACAGACAATGAGAGGTAACAGAGGCTGGCAGGCTCCTGGATGAGGTTTGGAGAGGGCCTGGCTGCTCCTTTCAAGAGGCAGGCTCTGTCTCTACTCCAGAACATGCCCCCCAACTCAAGTCTTTCTTCACCCTTGTTGCCTGTCCCCTGGCTCACGGCATGGAGAGCTGCCACAGAGCTTCTGAACAGGCTGCACTGCTGGGATTCCTTTGGAAGAGATGACCCCAGAGTGGTTTGGCATCGCCTGGGCATGCACCAGGCTCATGGCTGCTATGAGCATCCGTGTGCTGGACGGCATTGGGCGCTCCCTTTCGACTGGTCTCTGGTGAAGCTGAAATCTTGACTGCATTCTCAGCTTTTGCAAACGATATTTGTATCACACTCCGAAACCTGGAGCCCCATGACGCACTTGCCCCATGCCAGCAACTTCATGCAACCAACCCATCTCCCTTGGCATCCCGCTGGGGAGCTGGGGCTGGGATGTAGGAGCTGGGCTCCAGAGTAAGGACAAGTGGAGGGTCTTGTCCACCAGGCAGCCACAGGAGTGCTCTGGGTTGGTTGGCACCCTGGCTGCCTGGTGTCACCCTCCTGACCCTTGGGCTGGGGACTGGTGGCAGCCCCTGCCAGCTGCCCTTTCCCAGGCTGTGTTTCTGATGTGCAGGGCGATGCCAGTTCTGCCCGGCTGGCTGGCTCTGGGATGCGGGGCACTGCTACTACTTCTCCTCTGCTAAAAAGACCTGGGAGCAGAGCAGGGAGGACTGCTGCTCCAGAGGTGCGCAGCTGGTTACCATCCGAGCCAACACCACCCTGGTGAGTGCACCCAGCCTGGCCTGTCCAACTCCCCACGGGCATCGGGCTCTGTTGGTGACCACCTCAAGGTCCCTCAGCAGTCACCCAGCCATCATCAGCAACCTCTCATCTCCCTGGCCCTGGCCCACGTACTCAAAGCCTAACCAAGCCCTCAGGCAGGGAGACGGCGATGCTGTGCCACAGCTGCCCAGCCCCGATCTCTAATTACGTGGCTGGGGCTGGATTTCCCCCCAGGGGAGCTCATGCAGGTCCTCTCCCACGCTAGGCTTTCTTGGTGGGCATAGCCAACATGGGAGTCTTCCACGTGGGGCTGAAGCGCGACGGCTCCAGGTCGGACTGGAAGTGGCTGGATGGCACCGCGCTGCAGGGGTGAGGCTGTCAGCTTGTCCCCAGCCAGGGCTACTGAGGGTCCAGCATCAGGGCTCGGGGAGGGGGACAGGGGGACAGGCAGCCCACTGGCATGTCAGGGATGTGCTCCATATTTTGGCCACCTCTTGGCTTCCCAGGGCTGCACTGGGGCATTTTAGGGAAGGGACCTGACCCCGGTGCCCACACCCTGCCTGGGTGAGGGGCTGGAGGGGTCCCCCAAAAGCAGATTCCCAGGATTTACTTGGTGCAGCTGGTGCTGAACCCTGCCAGGAGGGACCTGGGGGTGCTGCGTGCATGATGGGGCTGTGGACTGCACGTCAAACAGGCAGGGGTAGGGTTAGGGGGCATCAGGGCATGTGTCCTAATTGGGAGAAGGGTGGCAGGGGACAGTGCTCCATGAGGTGGGCGAGCTTTATCTCCAGAGCATCTCTGTACAGCCTCTGGTCCCTGGCTGGAGGAGCTGCTGATGGGATAAGCCAAGCCCTTCCCGCCCATCCCATCTCAACCCGCTCTCTCCTTGCAGGCTCTTCCCAATCCAGCGCTCCACCAGCTCCTTCCTGGCCTGCGGCAGGGTGTCAGGCTCAGGGCTGTCAGGCGGTTGGTGTGGGGAAGCCCTCGGCTGGGTCTGCGAGCAGAACGCAGCCACCCTCCAGTGGCTCCACTCCTCATCCCCTGCCTTCCTCTGGGGAAACACCACCTACACCTGTGTGGGGCCCTGAAGACCATGAGGACCTCCAGCCTCTCCCACCACCTTGTTCCCAGCGCCTGGGCAACGCAGTTGCCGCTACCTCCTCACTCAGACTGCTTTACCCCCCTGGATCTCTGCACTTTGCCAATAAATTGTGGCACTTGGATGCTGTGACTGGCTTTGGAGGATGAGGGTGGTGGGATGGAGGTGCCTCCTCCAGCTCACTGACTCGGTCACATCACTGCCTGGTGGGAAATGGCAGCTGCCACAGCACTGCAGGAAGTGGCTGGGAACCAGCATCAATCCAAGCATTCTCATGGCTTCATGACGATGCATTCCAGCCTCCTGTGCAGGCTGGAGCAGGTCCCCCAAGGCTCTGGGCTTTCTGATCATGGTGGCTGACTGGGGTTTGTGCTTCTTGGGAAAGGCAGCTGAGAGGTGACCCTTTGCCTTCCCAGTCCCATGGAGGGCTTGGGCTGGGCAGCAGCTTGTCTTCTGGTGCCTGCTCATTCTGAGGAGGTTGCAGCAAACACCTTCATTTTGCTTTGAGGTTGGGTGATATGCAAGAGCCTAAAAGGCCTGCTGGGGCTTGGCTTGGAGTGCTTTTGTCCTGGGGGCTGTTATGGTTTTGATAATAGATCACCTCTGCAGCTCCGGCTTGGACATCCCTGGGGTCCCTCCTGCCACATGTGGAGGACCAAGCCATCACCGTCACTGTATCCTGTCTCCCGAGCAGGGGCTGGGATGGGGAAGGGGCTGGAAAATGCATGGGCAGCATGGCCAGTGCAGACGGGTCTCAGGGCTCCTTACAGCCTGAGGAGATGGATGCAGAGTGTCCTGCCCAAGATGGAGCTCATTCATCCCCCAACCCTGAAAGCAAGAGCGGCCTCAGAAATAAAACCACTTTTTCCAAATAAAGCAACTACTTCTGCTTTTCTGTATGTGAAGAGGCGGCTCCACCTCATGCAGACACAGCCTGCCACCAGACTGCAGTGGAACAAGGCAGCCCTGAGTCCCTGAAATGCTGCTGACCAAAGTTGCGCCCACATGCATGGCCCAGAACGTGGTCTACGCTGACCTGAAGTTTGCCTTGGCCCCCTCGCTCACCGCCCCTGCCTGCATCGTGCAGCCCACGATGAGGATGACAGCCCCTACGAGAACGTGCCGCTGGGGCCAGTGCCCACAGAGCCCAGCCCAGGGGAGATCCCAGCTGTGGCCACCACCGTGGGAACGGCCTGGTGCAGGGTGGGCAGCGGGTGGTGGCAGTGGGACCACGGGGTGATGCTCGTGGCTGCTCATGTCTTGCAGGTCGCTGGCCCCAGCAGCAGGGTTGAGGGTGGTTTGGGGGAAGGGAGCACTGGGAGCAGGTTTGGGGCTGGATGAGAACCGGGCTGCTGGGGGGTTGTCAGGGCTGGGCGTTGCCCGGGGCTGGTGGTCCAGGGCTGGTTGCTGCCTCTTGCATGGCCACACTGAGCTGCCCTCCCTCTGCCTGCACTGCCCCTCACTCATTTCCCCTTCCATTGCCTCCACTTTCCCTTCCCTCTGCGCTTCCTCTCCTTACCCTCCCCTTGCCTCCTATTACCTTCCTTTTCCCTTCCCATTGCTTCCTATTTCCTCCCACTGCCTTCTGAGGCTCCTGGTGCTGGGACTCCCGGGTACCAGGTGGGTGCTGGGCATGAACCAGGCAGTCAACAGCTTCTTTTGCCCCAGCATTTTGTGCAGGTGTACGGTGCCATCTCTGAAGGAGAGATCAAAATTATCATGATAAACCTCAGGAGCTGTATGAGAATCTGTATAAAAAGTAAGTTGTTTCATCTTGACCATCTGCACCTCTCCCACCTTCACCAGCCATAGGTAGAGGTGCTGGCTACTGTCTGGGCATCTGTTCCTGGCCATGGGACCAATGCTTGGGTGTGGGCAGTGGTCTGGCCTTCCTGCCCAGGCTAAGGGTCTCTGGAACTGCAGTTGCATGGGGGGTACCACGGGGCTGGCAGTGGGCTGGGAGCATGGTGGTGACACCTCTCTCATGCTCCTTTCGTTCGCCCTCTGTGCAAGAACACCCTATGGGAAGATAAGCAACTTCTACCGCTCTAATGATTTTCCATGGATCTGTAAGAACCCCCCAAATCTGAGCAGCCCATCCAAGACCCTCTTTCCTCTCCCAGCCAAGGGGCGAACTCCGTGACGCCCTTTCCATCGCAGGTCTGAGGGACAGAAGCTGGGGGTGCACAGCAAAGACACCCTTCCCCTCCTGCACAGCTACATCCCTGCACACCGTTGCCTCAGCTGGTGTGCAAAGCTCTGGGGATACAGGTTGGGAAAAAAGGTGTCCGCATTTTAAAATCAGACTTGTGGAAAACAGACTGTATTTCTGTGTTCCACACTCACACCCATGTCCCTGCCCTCCAGCCCCCTTTCCCCTGATCCAGGGAGGGGATGCCAGTACCAAGCCCTGCTTACCTCTGTTGTCTTCTGCTGAGGCTGATTTGTGAGGAAGGCCAGGCTGGATGAGGCTTTGAGCAGCCTGGTCTAGTGGGAGGTGTCCCTGCCCGGGGCAAGGGGGTTGGAACTATGTGATCTTTAAGGTCCCTTCCAACCCGAACCAGTCTGTGGTTCTGTGTGTGATTCTGTGCCTCTTGCACTTTGTGAAGCTGGGTATGATGGTACTATTGGTGCCCCCACACTGTCCCCCTCGGGGAGTCCTTTGGTTTTACTGGCTGCCCTTCACCTCTGTCACTGGCTGCCACTGGCTCCTGTGCTGGCCTTTCTCCTCCCTCCATCACCTGCCCTTGGCCACAGCCTGTCCCAGAGCTGAGCTTTGTTATCCCAGTTGGAGAAGAGCCTTGATCCTAGGACAAAGATGGAGCACATCCTCCTGGGCATGTGATGGTCCAGGCCCAGGGAGGACACGCTGGTGGAGGGGGAACACCAGGCAGGATTTACTAAGAACAAGTGATGCTTGTCTGTCCTGCCTGCTGCTGCGGGAACTCCGGGCTATGGATGAGGGGAGAGCAACAGGGGCCATTTGTCATGAACTTTTGACGTCTGGAACATGGTCTCCTTGCTAGCAGAGTGGGGAGAAGGAGGTCATTCTCCCCCTCTACTCTGCACTGGTGAGGCCACAACTGGAATACTGTGTCCAGTTTTGGGCTCCCCAGTTCAAGAGGGACAGGGAACCGCTGGAGCGAGTCCAGCGAAGGGCAACTAAGACGATTAAGGGACTGGAGCATCTCCCTTATGAGGAAAGGCTGAAAGAGCTGGGACTCTTTAGCCTGGAGAAGAGAAGGTTGAGGGGAGACCTGATTAATGTTTACAAGTATCTAAAGGATGGGCTGAAGGAGGATGGAGGCAGGCTCTTTTCAGTGGTTCCCAGTGACAGGACAAGGGGCAATGGGCACAAGTTGGAACACAGGAAGTTCCGTTCAATCACACGGAAGAACTTCTTTACGGTGAGGGTGACAGAGCACTGGAACAGGCTGCCCAGGGAGGTTGTGGAGTCCCCTTCTCTGGAGATTTTCAAGACCCACCTGGATGCATTCCTGAGTGATGTGCTCTGGGCAATCCTGCTTTAGCAGGGGAGTTGGACTAGATGATCTCTAGAGGTCCCTTCCAACTCTAAAGATTCCGTGATTCCGTGAGATGTGTCAGGAGAAGAGGAGAAGAAGGTGGGTGGAACCCTAGATGAAGGGAGGGCTGCAGGGGGGTGTCAGTGATGCCCTTGTCCAGCTGAGAACATCGCTGTGGGGTTGATCCTGGGGCTGTGTCGTGGTTTTGGCCAAATTGGCCAATCAGAATGACAGATGGCCCTCCCCACCCGCTCTCCTCAGAGAAGAGAGGAAGAGGTAAGGAGATTTAAGAGTTTCAAAAAAGAATTAAACTACGTTAATGAAAATAATAATAAATAAGAAAAGATAAAAAGATAAAAAAATAAGAAAATAAAACAAACAAATAAATAAATAAATACATAGAATAACAAAAATTAAAGGAAAAAACTATACAATATATACAAAGCCGTATCCAGCTCCCAGGATGACAATCACATCACCAGCAGGCACAGGGAAAGTCCCAGACTGGAGTCAGCGACAGACAGGAGCTGAATTCTGGAACTAGAGTCAGGAATGCTCAGATCAGGATCAAAGGCAGACGAACAGACAGGGTCCTCCTCAGAGGTCGGCCACTGAAGAAAAAGTGAGCCAGAGCCGCCTTGCCCCTTTGATCCCTCAGCTTTTATACTGAGCGTGATGCATACGGGATGGAATAGCCTGTAGGTCAGTTTTGGGTCACCCATCCTGTCCTCTCCTCTGTGCAGGTGGGACCCCTCTACGCTTCTCTGCTTCCAACCCTCAAACTGGACAAAACAGTGAAGTTCGCTGACCTTGGTTGTTACAGCAACAAGTCTAAGCAAGAGCCTCTGTGCATACCATTCCTTGGTATAATCAGGTCTTATCACTCTGGGAGTGAACTGTGTCTGCAAAATATGCTGTTGATTTCAGACTTTAGTCTGTTAGAAGGGGCACAGCTAAAAAGTAAAATTATAAATCAGAAAATTGGTTCTGTTCTACCTCAAACCAGGACAAGCTGATGCTCCTTGAAGCCTTCACTGGTGGCCTGGATGATGGGATGAAGATGGCCTCAACCAGCTGCTGGGCAATACCAAAATGGGCAATAGTGGGTATACTGGAGGACAGGACTGGTGTTCAGAGAGGCCTGGAGAAACCGGGTGATGGGAGCCTGCTGAGTTTGGATGGGGGAAAGGGCGATTTCTCCAGCTGGGAAGGGAGGAGAAACCCCACACATCAAGATGAGCAAGAAAGCAGGCATGCTGAACAGGGGAACCACGAACCAGAGGCTGGACAGGCGTCAGCAGCATGTCCTTGGGGTGGCAGAGCCCAATCCAGCTGTGGATTGTGGTGGCTGGCCCTCAGGGCTCCGTGAGCGGGATATCTGCTCTTCTGTGGGCACTGGGGAGACTGTGTCTGGGTTCCCAGCGCAAGCCAGATGCAGCAAGTCCTTGTTTTGAACAATAACTGAGATTGCAGGGGACATCCTGCAATCATGTCCCAGCCTCCCAGCCTTGCTTTGCCGTGGGCTGGCTCCACCAGCCTCCTTCCACACCTCCTCTCCCAGCAGCTGCCCACATACAGCTTCAAAAAATGGTCTCTGCCTCATTCCCCTGTCTAAAAGGTGTTTTTCTGCAGAAACGCTCGTTGAGAGGGTCAGTGCTTCCCCTGGACTCCCCCACTCACCCCAGCTGGGTTGGGGACACGAGTCCCTC
The DNA here is from genome assembly GCA_013400035.1 of Rynchops niger. Taxonomy (NCBI): domain Eukaryota; kingdom Metazoa; phylum Chordata; class Aves; order Charadriiformes; family Laridae; genus Rynchops; species Rynchops niger. The sequence goes on from VXBH01009552.1 coordinate 14,712, forward strand.
ATCACCCCCCTGGCTGCTCAGGTCTCACCATGGTCTTAGGGTTCTTTCCCCCATGGTGGCAGGGGTCTCCCCTTTCCCCTGTGTTCTGAAGCCTCCTTAGTGCTCTCCCCTCTCTCCCACTGTCTTACGGCTCCTCACCTCACCCCCGATTTCCTCCCATGGCCTCAGGTCTCTCTCATTTGCCTTCCGAGATCTTGGGGTTCTTCACTGCACCCCCATTTCCCCCATGGCCTCTGGGATGCTTCATTCGCACCCCATGGTCTCAGGGCTCTGGAGTGCAACCCTTTTTTCCCCATAGTCTCAGGGTTCCCTCATTCACCCGCCATGGTCTCAGGGCTCCCCAGTGCTCCCCCATCTCCCACATGGTGTCAGGGGTCCCCAGCAGATTGTCGTGCTGATGGCACTGCTGACTGCACCTTCTCCAGCCAAGGCTCAGCCCTAAGCCCCGGGCAGGTGACAGAGGCAGGAGAAAGGGCAGGATAGTGGCTGCTGATGCTGAGGGAAAGGACAGGCAGTAAATCCACAGGACTCCCCAAAGAGGTCAGGTTGGGGACACCAATGGGCCTTCATCCCTGAGCTCCGAAGAGGTGCAAATGGCACATCTGTGCCATCAGTGCACCAGGGAAGCCTTGGGACAGCACAGCAGGCGGGAGCTGGGATTCGTACCAAAGTCCCGGGTCACTGTGAGCTGCGCTGGCCACGGCACATGGGGACACACAGTGGGATGGTGCAAGGTGGTATAAGTGCATGCATGAGTGCGAGAGAGGGGAAGAAGTTTTTTTTTATCCATGAGCCTTGCTTTAAAATACAGACACCCTTTCCCAGCACTTTGCAACGCAGTTGAGGCAATGCATGCGCAGGGGAGCGGGTCTCAGAGTGCACCCCCAGCTCCTGTCCCTGAGTCCTGTCACGGAGTTGGGTAGCGGCGCAGTCAGGCCTTGGCCAGGAGAGGAAGGGGAGTCTTGGATGTGTTAATCAGCTCCGGGGGCTTCTCACAGATCCATGGGTACTGTTTCCACCATTTTGGACTCTCTATTCTGCTGTTAACTGACAACTTGCAGTCTGAAAGATACCTAGGAGAGAGGGCATGTCTCAGAGGGGCAGTGACAGCATCTTCACCAAGGGCACCTCTTCCCACATGTCCCAGTGTTGCTGGGGTGGGCAGGGCACCTGGCACTGGAACCAGTCTGAGGAAAGGCCATGTTCCTCCTCCCCGGCATGGCTAAAGGGCAGGTGTTTGTGCCAAGGACTGCTGCACTTACATTGGCTTGCCGTCCTGCCAGAAAACATCCACCTTTGTGTCAGAAAATTGTGCTCCAATCCAGTAAATGGCATCATTCGCCTGCATAAAATCCTGGGGGGAGAGAAGCTGTGGGCCGCTTGCCCCATGCCCAGCACCAGCCTGGTGCCCGGGAGCCCCAGCGCCGGCTGTGCTTATTCACTGGGACGAGCCCTGGGATGGGAACCCAGGGCTCACTGTGGCATCCCAGCATCTCCACAGATGCTGCTGCCACTGGCCCCACCATCGCCACCACCCTCCTGCAGCGTCACAGCCCCCCTGCTCTGTACCGGCATCGTCCATGATGGCCAGTTGCCTTGGACCAGCAGCTGAGCGTCTTTCTTTCTGCAGTCTTCATGGCTGGCCCAACAGCTCTTCTTATCCGCCGAGATGAAGAGGCACTTGCTCCTGTAGAGCACCCAGCCCGAGGGGCAGCACTCTGGGGGCGGCAGCACAGCTCAGGCACTTGCCCTCCCGTGGATGCTCGGGGGGCTCAACCTGGCCGGGATCAGCCCCCGCATCTCCCTGGAAGCATCACTGCCTGTTACCCCCCAAGCCTGCCACGGTCCTACCTGTATTCACGCAGGCACGCAGGCGGCTCACGGTGCTCTCGCTGTTGTTGAGCTTCCCCAGCACCTCCTGCATCTCCTGCTGCAGCTCAGACAGCTCCTGCCTGGTGTCCCCCAGCTCCAGCTGGCTGCTGTTGCCCTCCCGCCAGGCTCGCTGCAGCTCCGCTCTGGCCCACGCCAGCTCCAGCTGCGTCTGCTCCAGGCTCTGCTCCCGGGCGCTCACCTCCTGCGAGAGGCGGCTCCTCTCGGCCTCGTACTCACGGGAGGTGTCCTGCAGGCTGCGGGTGACCTGCCAGTCTGGCGACAGGGTGGGTGAGCTGGGACAGAGGGATGGCACAGCCCCCGGGCAGGGGGATGTGGGACTGACCCTGCTGAGGTGGTAGGGTGGGCACATCCAGGGCATGGGGAGCGGGACAAGGCAACCCCAAGGATGTCAAGGGGAAGCAATGGAAGGCAATGGGAAGGCAATGGGTAGGAAAGGAAAGCAGTGGGAGGCAATGGAAAGGGAAAAGGAAGGTAGTAGGAGGCAAGGGGAAGGCAAAAGGAGGGTAAGGGAAGGGGAAGTGAAGGCAGTGGGAGGTGAAGGCAGTGAGGGGCAGTGTAGGCAGATGGAGGGCAGCTCAGCGTGGCCATGCAAGAGGCAGCAACCAGCCCTGGACCACCAGCCCCGGGCAACCCCCAGGCCTGGCAGCCCACAGCCCTGATAACCCCCAGCAGCCCGGTTCTCATCCAGTCCCAAACCTGCTCCCGGCACTCTCCCTCCTTCCCCAAACCACCCCCAACCCTGCTGCCCTCACCCCGACTCACAGCAAGTCCCCAGGGCCACGGTGGCTACCAGTAGCAGCAGCAGGCTGCCTGCCAGCAGCCCTGCGGGGACGCGCCAACGCCGGGGCCAGCGACCTGCAAGACATGAGCAGCCACGAGCATCACCCCGTGGTCCCACTGCCACCACCCGCTGCCCACCCTGCACCAGGCCGTTCCCACGGTGGTGGCCACAGCTGGGATCTCACCTGGGCTGGGCTCTGTGGGCACCGGCCCCAGCGGCACGTTCTCGTAGGGGCTGTCATCCTCATCGTGGGCTGCGGGGCAGGCAGGGGCCACGGCAAACTTCAGGTCGGCATAGACCACGCTCTGGGCCATGCCTCGGGCTGCCTTGGTGGCCCTGGCGGCTCTTGCTCCACTGCACTTGCCCCCTCTCTCGGGGCTGCAAAAGAGAAGTGCAGCTGGTTTCTGCAGAAGCAGAAGTCTGCTGTGATGTGTGGCAGATGGGAGGTGGAAAGCACAGCAACAGGGACCAGCGCTCTGCCATTGGCCCCAGCACTGCCATCCTGTTCCCTTCCACGCCCCGAAACTGCTCAGAGTCCCCTGAGATGGTGGCGGGGCGGTGCAGCTCGGGGTCGGGGAGCTGGGCAGGGCTGCCAGGATCAGTCTACCGAGAACTGACCCAAATCCTTGCATCAGAGGAGAGCGGAGCCGGCTTCCATGTGAGAACAAGTGGCTCTGGGGCTGGCCTCATCTTGGGTGGAGGTTCCCCCTCCCTGCGCTCTGGTCCAGGGTTTGAGCATTGCTGCTGTGCAGAAATGTTCACCTTAATGCCTAAAAGGGATTTCAACATCGCAGTGTGAGCTCTTGTTCTTTTCCCCTTCTCCTGGCCACATCTCCCCACTCTGCCAGCAAGGAGACCACAGGGGACCATGTCCCAGACTTCAAAGGATCCTGATAAATGGCCTCCACTGCTCTCCCATCGTCCCCAGCCCACTGCTCCCGCAGCAGCAGGCAGGCAGGTCAGGCAGGGGCCACTTGTCCTTGGCAAATCCTGCTGGGCTTCCTGCAGCCACCACCATGTCCTCCCTGGCCCTGGACCACTGCGTGCCCAGAAGGACGTGCTCCATCTTCTTCCTGGGAATTGGGTGGGAGCTGCTCAACCTTTAGCTTTCCAAACCTCCTTCCTGCACCCTTTGAATCTGGCCGTGATTTTTGCCTTTCTCCGGTGACGGAGGACTTCCCCTGCTCTTGCAGATGTGATGGAGAGTGGCCTTGCAATGCTGTGCTCCCCCAGCACCGCCGCACACCCACAGTCCTGTCCTAGGAACTGGCTGAGTCCAGATGTGCCCAGTTGGTCCCCAACTCAGTGCCCCTTCTGAACCCTGCCTTCCTCTGGACGCAGTTCAGTAGAGACCTCTGAGATGCTGAGGGGATGGAGGCTGGGACTGAGGAGGGGACGCTGTGAGTGCGGGGGTTGTAGCCTGGGAAAGAGAAGGCAAAGTGGGTGTCATTGCTCTATGCAGATCTCTGGGTGGGTTTGGAGTGGTGCCGAAGCCGGGGTCTTCCAGGAGGAGACCAGGGAGAGGACAAGAGGCAGCGACACAAGCTACGTCATTGGGGAATTCCCACTATCAGAGGTCAGGAGGGGAAATATACATCTGTGAAGAACTCCAGCCCTCCCCAGGGCTGTCCCCAGGGCAATGTTCTCCTGTGTCCAGGCTGGCCCTGCTCTCCCCTATCTTTCTGCTGGCCCAGAGATTTTGGTCCATCCTTGGTTTGTCACTGCCCTGACCTCAGGTCATGATGCTCTGGCTCCGCGCTGGCCCAAGGGGACCATGAGCACTTTTGGGGTGTGGGAGGGGACGGGCCAATGGTGCTGGGACCAATGAAGACGGTGCTGGTCCCCACAGCTGTGCCTCGCTGGCCCCATCGGCTACATCTCAGAGCGAACTTCTGCTTCTGCAGACACTGCCGCACTTCTCTTTTGTACTTCTGAGAGACGGCGCAATCACCCGTGAGCAGGACCATCCTGGAAAGGCATCCCGAGGGCAGGGTGGGAGTCAGCAGGGCTCGGGTCTTGCCCAGCGCTTGCCCACATGGCCCAGAGCATGGTTTATGCTGACCTGAGGTTTGCCAAGGTGATGGCGGGCCGGAGCATGGCCAGCCAGGCGCTGGAGGCAGGTGAGAGCCCACAGCACCCTGCCACACTGCCCCTGCCATGCCCAGCCTGGTGGGCTCAGCCGCTCTCTCCTCCCTTCCTCCAACAGCCCTTGGCATGGATGAGGCGGAGAGCCCCTACGAGAACACGCAGCCGGCGCCGGCGGGGCAGGATGGGGACGGGGCCCAGCCCAGCACAGGTGAGTTCTCAGCTGGAGCCCAGGGGACATGGGGAGGTCCTGGCGTGGGGAGTGGGTGGCGTTTCAGGGAGCTCCCGTTGCCATCCTTGAAGAGAGGAAGTGCCCACACTGTGCCACCTGTGCCACCATGCTGCCACTTCACTGCCTGCAAGCGGGAGGTCTGGGGGCTGCCAGGTGTTTCCCAGCTCGCCAGGTGATGCCTCCAGTCGGTTGTGTCTTGCAGGGCGTTGGTCCCGGCGGTGGTGCATCCCTGTGGGGCTGCTGGTAACCTGCCTGCTGCTGCTGGTGGCCACCGTGGCCCTGGGGGCTTGTTGTGAGTCGGGGGTGGTGTAGGCACTTCTGGGGCTGGGGGTGGCTGGGCGGCATGGGGAGAGGGAGGCAGCTGGGCTGGGGTGGGTG
>VXBH01009552.1:38386-49649 GCA_013400035.1 Rynchops niger
GCCGCGGCCCGGCGCGGCGCCTCTGCCGCCCCGAGCGCTGGCACCGGCGCGGCGGGGGCGGGGCGGGGACAGCCCTTAACTCCTTGGGAACCGCCGCCGCCGAGACCTGACGGTGTCACCTACCCCCACCCTCCCGTCCCGCCGGCGGGGTGACAGCACGCCCCGGTGTCCGCCGTGCACCAGCCCCGGAGCCTGCGGGGCGCGGAGCATCTCGTCTCCAGGTGCCACCACACACAGAGTAAACACCACGGACCATGAGCCCTGGGTTTTCTTCCTTGTGTCCTGGAGGGAGAATAACTCTGTGGGCTAAAGCCGGCAAACTGAGCCTCTGAATTCTTTATAGTGGGAGCAGCCCCCTGCCACCCCCCTCTAGAAAAAAGCATGGTATTTCCGCTCTTTCACAGAAGGGAGTGGGTCTGGGCAGAGCAAGTTTCCTATTTGTGGGGAGGCAGAGCCCTGTCCCCAGTCCCTACCTGGTGGGGTCTGAGCCATCCCTTTCCTCACCAGTACTGCTCCTGCCTGGTGCCTCCACCTTCCAGGGTGACTGATGGCGTGTGCCAGGGAGGCTGCTGCAGCTGTGGGGAACTGCTCTGTCCACCAGTCCGCATTCCTGGGCATCCCGGGCCTCACATGCCTGTCCCGCTGACAACAGCCCGTCAGTATGACAGGAGCAGCTTCATGGGCCTCCTGTGCTAGGCACAGAGAGGAGAGACCAGTGTCTGCGTGTGGGGACATGAGGCTGCAGGCTCTCCCCTTCCGCCACGATGGCCAGCTGCAGCTGCCAGGGATGGCTGTGGGTGCCTTCCCTGCCTGCCCAGACTCAGCCCTGGTACCCAAAATCTGAGCACCCTGCTGCACCCACAGCCCAGTGACCGGCTCTTTAGTGGTGTAGGGAGCCGCTCAGAGGAGCAAAACCAGCCCAGCTGGGGCCAGAAGGAGAGCACATGTTGCCTCCCTCTTTCCCTTGAGTGGACATGAATAGTGATCCCCTGAGAGTCAAGGCACTGCAGCAGAGAGGGAGTCCTGGCGAGGCATCTTGCAGAGAGAAGCTCAGTTCAGGGCTCCTATTGCTTACAAGTGACTGGGTTTACATCCAATTAAGTTGTAACGGATAAATTAAAGCCCTGGAGACGGCCCTGACTGTGGAAATTGCTGCTGCAGGATTTACCATTCCTTCTCTCATCAGCGCCGGTAGATCTACTGTGCTATTTCCACCGTGGTCTGTTCCTGCCTGGCACAGAAGTGTTGAGCCAAGACATAGCTAAAGGTGCCGCAAATCCCTCCTGTGGTGCAGGCAGGTACACTCTGGGCAGCTGGGTACAAAGCCAGGCAGGGCTGAGCCTGCAGCAAACCCTGAATTAAGCTACTCAAGCCCTGGTGAGGAAGGGCAGGAAGATCTGCCTGGCTCTGCTTTGCTTCTGTGGAGCTGCAGCGGGGAGAGGAGGGGGGCTTTGTCCTCTTTGCCCTTCTCCGTCTGCACCCTCCCCCTCTCATGGGGAGAAGACTCAAGGATTAACAAACACCTTCTCCCTGCCTGCTGGGATGGTACATCACCCAGGCAGAGCAGGGGCAAGAGCCTTCAAACAGCCCAGGTGTCGTGGTTTGGCCTCAGATGGCAACAAAGAACCACGTGCCGCTCGCGCGGGTCTTCCCAATACGGGAAGAATCGGAAGAAAAAGGCAAAACTCGTGGGTTGAGACAAAGGCAGTTTAACAGAACAGCAAAGGGAACAAGAAAACAACAACAATAACAGGGACAGAGGAATATACAAACAGGATTATGGAACCGCCGCTCCCCGCCGCTCACTGACCGGACCCGGGATGCCCCAGCCCGCTCCAAGCGGCGACTTCCTGCCTGGTCCCCCGGCAGCTCAGGGTGGGCATGGCTCCCATGGCATGGAATACCAGGGAAAATGAACCCTATCCCTGCCGGAACCAGGACACCAGGGAAGCTGGTGCTGGAGAGGTGCAGGGTCTCGGGATGTCCGGTAAGGATTGGGGCACCCAATGGCCGTGGGGTGGCCAAGCTGCATGCAGGGCAGTGAGGGATGCAGGGGGGATTCCACGCAGAAAGCCTGGTGCTTGCTGCACCCCCACCTCTATTGCACACCAGCACTTGTGGCACCGCGTCCTTGCAGCACAGAGGTTAGCCAACAGTAACCCACCCTGACCAAAGGCTTGCCCTCCTCAGAGCCCCAGAACTGGAACAGTCCCATCCTCTGCACCCACGTGCGAGACCCCATCCATAACTGAGGCTTCTTCTCTGCAAACACTCAGGAAAATCGATGGCTGCTCTTGCAGGGGGTCCAGGAACGGCTGCAGGCAGTGAGTATGCAAAGCTGTGCCAGAGCCTGCACAAGGCTTTGTTTCAGGAGGGTTTTCCAGCCTGGAGGGGCTGTGCAAACCCAGAGCTGAGCAGGACAAGGAGCACTGACTAACTCAAATGATTTACACCCTTTGGTTCTTTCTCCCAGAATATGGGTGCAGCCTCTTGGTCCCAGGTGTCCTCTTAGCCCTGTCCCCTGACAACCTCTGCTCTCTTCCACACATCACCCATCAGATCTTCACACTTGCCTGCATCCTGCATGTTCCCCAGCTCCCTGCTTATGAGTCGTCTGGTCCCTGGAAAACATCTCCCTCTTCTGCTCCGTTGGAAGCAGGAGATGGGGACACAGCAGGGTCTGTTGCAACCTGCCAGGAGGCCTGGTCAGTGTGAGGAACAAGAGTGTAGGGGAGAAGGTCCCAGCCCTAGTAGTTCATGGGCAGTCTGGTTATGCCCAACAGCACGCATTACGGGGGATGCATCGGGACTACGTTTCCCAGCGTACTGTGTGTTGTGGAGCCGTGCACACTCTCCTCTCAGCAGCATGGCTGCAAGCTGCAGAAGTCCACCTCCAGCGGCGAGCAGGGACTGATAAGGTCCCCGCTGTTCAGGCACATTGCTGCCCTCCCTGTTCCCTTTGCAGTACTCCAGGTGCCAGGCCAAAGGCAGGGCTGTATGCAGTGGGAGGGCTGCAAATATTTGTTGTGTCATTGATTTTCTACGAGCAGAGTCAGGACAGCCCCTGGCAGCATTTGCTTACTGCCTCCTCTTATTTCCCATTAATGCTTCCCACGCCAGGGTGCTGGTACCGTGACACCTGTGGAGGCAGCATCTGCATCCCATCCCTGTCTCTTATTGTTGGGCAGTGATTTCAGCTCCCTGCTCTGCTTTTCCCCAGACGAGCCCAAGTGCGCCTGCCAGGGTCCACAACAGGGTGGCAGGGGACTAAGCGTCCCGTAATGGTGACTTGAGAAAACAAATGCCATCACTCCAAAAGCTCCCGCCATCCTTCTTCTTCCCCCAGCTTTTATTACTAAGCATGAAATCACATGGCATGGAACATCCCTTTGATCCCTTTGGGCTCTGGGCTCAGCTGTCCCGGCTGTGTCCCATCCCACTTTCTTGTGCCCGCTCTGCCTGCTCGCTGGTGGGATGGTGTGAGAAGCAGAAAAGACCTTGACTGCTGAGCAACAATGGAAAACACCACTGCGCTATCACACTATTCCTATCCCAAATCCAAAACATAGCACTATATCAACAGAAAACATGATAACACTATAATTGTCCATGCCACTAGGCTGGTTCCCTGACACAGTTTTAGCCTGTGCTAAATAGGGCAGATTCAAAAGAGTTCATGGGCCAGGGACTTTCCTAGGAGGAAACATGGACACAGCCCCTGCAGGCAGAGAGGAGCGTTGAGCCACATGCTTGGCCTCCTGAGACTTCTGCCTTCTTCTTCAGCTTCCCCTCTCTGTTTCGGGGCACAGAGGAGCGGGGTGACAGTGCTGGGCTCCAGATGTCCATGGCAACATGGAGGTCACCGATGCCACGTGTGGACAGTGATGTTCTGTCCAGGTGTTGGGGGGTTGGGGCTGGGAAGAAGAGCCTCAGCTCTCTGTGCACCAGCAAGGTCGGGAGTTCCCTGTGACGGGGGTCAGTTCACGTCCCTTTCCCTCATCCCCGTGCCCCAGCCACCCCCCTGTCCATGCAGAGCAGGCTGAGGCAGCATAGGCTGGAGCATGGCCTGGTGTAGGGAGGGAAGGCAGCTGCGCTGTGTTCAGCGTGGAAGTTGCTGTCACACCGCTGCTTGCAGCTGATTCAGTCACAGCTCTTCTGCCGGCTGCTGAAAATCTCATTAGGTTTAGCAAGCTCTGTGAGCAGCGCTGCCAGCCGTTCTCATCTCCTGCCTTCTCCCATGAGTCAAGGCACCCTGACCTCCAAGGAGATGCATCAGCATGCTCCATGGGGCCTGGGCAGAAAAACCTGGTGTACGTGGATGGGTCTGTCACAGACAAAGTGTGCCAGCATCTGCCACGAAGACAGAGGCAAGGAAAGGAGGTGTGTGTTGTTCTACATGAGGACATTTCTACAACACAACAGAGCCAGGGAGCAGGGCTGTCCACTCACAGCAGCCTTGTACCCCACGGTGGGTAAAAAATGAGGGGGAATGGGTGCTACACAGCTATGTTAGTGGCAAAGATGCCTGTGTTAGAGGCTGATGCTCCCAGGGCAGCAGCAGCAAATGCAAATGACACTTGAGCCAGGACAAGTGGTGGCAATGCTGCCTTGACCTGGGATCTCTGCCAGCTCCAGTGAAAGGTAGAGCTGAGATGAATGGGGCAGGGCTTTGATCCTGCTGTGCCCTGCGTGCTGGAGCCCTGTTCCCAGGCAGCACCTGCATGGCACCACAACACATTAATACCTTTGATTACTGTGGCCTAATTTCTGTCCACCTGTGTCATGGGTGGCTGGTCACCCCACCCTGCTGAGGCCTTGTTCTGCAGTGGCTGATTGCACCAGCACTGGACAAACTGGTCTCCTGGGGTAATTAAAGCCAGGAGTGAATTGGTGCTGCAGGCTCTGGGTGAGCCAAGTGTGTCACCACCAGTTCAACATGTAAGTCACACCACGATCCATGGCGAGTCCTTTTGTATGGGACATTCAGGAGCATTCATGTGGATGCCCTGTAGGCTGGACTCTTACGAAGAAGGACCATCACAGGCATCGTCTTGCCAGGCTTCCCAGAGGGAGGCTGATGTCCTCCTCCCAGTGCCTTCTAGAGACTTGACTTCCTCCATGGCTGGGGTGAAGCAGCAGCCACCCTCACTCCCCACTGCCTCCCGCCTGGAAACCTCCTCCCCAGCCTGCTTGTCTCATGGCCCTGGGCTCTGCAGGATTTCAGCTGGCCAAGGGGAAGCGGGCCAGGCTAAGTGTGAGTTCCCCATGGGAGGTGGTTGCCTGTGACGGGACCTTCCCTCTGCCCCCAGGTCAGCTGTGGTACTACTGTAGGTCTGCTAAGGATCTTCCTCTTGTCTTGATCCTGGGCTGGAGATGCACATGACATAATGCTTATATTTGTACAACACAGGACAGCTGCTCTCTGGGCTCTGGGCACTGTGCTATCCCCACCACTTGCACTGACTTGACTTACCTCCTTCTCCTCCACCTGCTCAGCCTTTATGGCAAACAGTGTAATTCCACAGCAAGCCTTGGTCAGAGGCTGAAGGCTGGCAGAAGCCAGCAGGCTTCCAGGGGGTTCTACAGGGCCACACACTGAGGAAAGTTTGAGGAGGGGCGCAGACCTTGGCTTTCTGATGCCCCACGTATGAGGGATGCTGCTTTGGGGAGGCACAGCTGATCAGCTCTGCTGCTGGTAACCACATGGCCAGGACAACAACAGACATCCTGGGATGGGTCAGGTGGGAGCTGTGCCAGCTCAGGGTCCCCGCAGCAGCAGCGATGCCTCCTCCAAGGCATCGTTGGTGCAGCGCCAGGCAGGACAATGGGGCTGTGCAGCCCCCAGAAGACCAGCAAACACCACCAGCTGTGCCACCTTCCATCCTCCACCAGGCCACTGGCTCCATTTCATTGGGAAACAGCTGCTTGGCTTTTTCTTCCCTATTCATCTGGTTCTTTCCGGGCTCAGGATATTTTGGGCACTTCTCTGTTCCTGGCTACCCTGGGTGGCATAGGCGTTTCCTCAGGATTTGCTTTCCTCTGGAAGCTGCACAAGCTGAGAACTGAAAAGGGGAAATGCCAAGCCCTTTACTTAAGACCCGTGTATGGAAGGAGAGACTCATGACTCCACCAAACACATGCACTCCATCAGCTGCCTATGAAAGAGAGCTGTGACGCGTGGGGCCAGCACATGGGGTTGGGTGGAGCATTTGAATGGGAGCAGTGTAGAGAGGCTTGTGCAATAAAGGAGGTGCAGGGCAAAGGTTTTGTCTAGGAGACAGAGAGCTGCCCCACTTGGGCAGCGAGAGAGACCACAGGCACAATATTCCACCCCTGGGCAGATGGGGGCAGATGGGTATGAAACAGGGAGGCAGAAAGAGCAGGTCAGAATTATTGACTTCGGTGCAGAGAGCCTGCCCCAAAAGCAGCACCTTCAGGCAGCAGAGTTTGGGGGGGAGCTAGTGTTGCCTGAGATGCTGCTCCACACTTTAAAATTCCCACCTCCTGGGCTCAGCCAGTTCCCTGTCCAAGCACCAGGGTGGGATGTACTGAAGATAGCCCTGGGGATGGGAGCAGGAATGAGCAGATCACAGGGGGTCATGCGCTGATTCTGTGCAGGGAGCAGACCTCTGCCTGGCCATCTCAGGGCTGGATCTGACCGGGTTACCCTCCCCAGGCATGATCCTGACCCAGCACCTGTGGGATGACATCCCAGCCTGGCCTCAGCCCACCTCCATGACCATGGCCATGTCTGATGATCTATAGGTACGCCCCACACTGGCTCCGTTGAGGACAAGGGATAGGGACGGAGATAAGCCTTGAATATATTTCTGTTATTTGTGAGGTCTGACACAGGAATAGACTTTACTGTAGGGGAACACGGTGGAAACGCTAGCAGTGCTTTCCACAAAGCCTCATCCTCAAAAGCCACAGCTACTTCTTGTTTCCTTGTGGTTTTGTGGATGGTTTTGAGCCCTCGTTGTTCTTCCCTATCGGAAGCAAAACCAATTGTAAATTGTAGGTGGTTTGGGTTTTTCTCTCTTCAGCCTGAAGGTCTGAGTCCTGTTAGTTCATTGAGGATTGAACCAGATCTTGAGGAAATAGCCCATCAATCATGTTTACGATGGTCAAATCAACTGCCCAACTGAAAGGAAGGTATGTGGCTTGCTGGCTTGATTATGGGCAAAAGTGTATACAACTGCTGTACACTATAGCAGGAAATCTGTATTAGAAAGTATCTAAGATGTGTTGAGATGGCTGTGTGAGACTTAGTCCTGCTGCAAGGACTAGAGCGTTGTACTCAGGGTAAGTGCAGCCCACAAGTGATGTGCTCTTGGAAGCGCAGTGAGTGGTCTCACGCAGCTGGAGCTCATCACCTCCCATTGGTCATTGCATGCCAAATTTGGATTAATGAGTTGCTACATGACTTGACAGTCCCTTGGAAACCTTCTCTCATTGGAACTCTGCTGTGTGGTTCCCCATGAAGTGAGGCATCAATTGAATTGGCAGCTCTAATGTTAGACTGTGTAAGAGCTAGGTGTATGACTGAGTGTGCTGGCTTTTGGTTTTCAGTCTTTTTCTAGTGCATGCCATACACTAAGACAATAAATCTCAAAAAATGATGACTTTCTAAGGAGGAAGAGGCCAAACACAGATTGCTAGGCCGCAGTGCATTTCAGAATAGGGGACAAGAAAATAAATACATCAGCTGCAATAAGAAGCCTCTTGCACTAGGTGCATTTTTGCAGCTTGACTGTTTTCTTTCACTGTTTTTGCTTCTTTCATATGGCAAAGACAGGTAATGGGGTTGTCTACATCTAGTGCTGGGATTTTATGAGGAAATGACACAGAGAGTGCTGGCTGTGGCCCTTCTCCTGGGTCCTTGCACCTTTGCTGGCTTCACAGGGACAGAAAAGCCTTGGTTCCCAAAGCCCAGGGGACTGTCAAGGAAACAGGGAGGACATGACAGTGCAGTTTTTTATCTTGCTGCAAGTCTGCTAGAAGACTTTACGCCATTAGTCTCGCAACAGCTGTATGTGAGACAGATGGACTGTCCCATCACTGTACTGATGTTCCTGAATGGTTCTTAGGAGAGACCTAGCTTCCAGAAACCCCTTGGTGTTGCTGCTCTACTGAGATAACGTAGATAGGTACACCAAGCACTGTCCTGTGGTGCTGAGGATGGTGGTTCCTGGGAAAGGGTCTGCCACGGAGGTCTGGGTCAACCAGTTTCATCCAGGTGGTGAAGAGCAGCCTGGGTGACAGCACCCATTCCCAGAACACTGATTGTGTTGAACCATGGAGCAATCATGCTCCTCTGTCCAGGGAAACCACAGAGTTGAAAGTTGGGCTGCCAAAGACAGCTACAAAAGCACAGCGAGCCAGGACCCATGGAAGCTTGAGACCATGCAACAGCATGTGAGCTGGAAAGGGGCTCAGAGAAGAGCTTGGTGGTGATGTCTTCAGAGACAGGAGACGGGCAGTGTGAGTGAGCCAACCTTGGGGTTATCACCCAAAACAAGGAGCACCCAGGGAATTCACTGCCACATCCAAAGACCCCACCTGACCTAGCCAGGGACAGGAATAAAACTTCTCCATCCAGCTCCAGGAAGACCCTCTTAGCCACAGGGCTGTGTGCACTGTCCATCTCAAGGCACTTCACATCCTAGAAGGCACTGAGAAAGTGGATCTTAGAGCAGAGTAGCAGGAAAGGTTTGGAGGAGATGGGAAAAAAACCCCACAGCTGGCTGGTTCAGGAGCTTGTCATATCTGCGAGGTCTATCACTGGTGATCAACAGCCGGATTGTTGAGGATGGGTCAGTCCAAGCTAATAAGTAGAGAGAGTTCAAGCTAAAAGTGATGCATGATGTAAGCACCCCAGTGTGAACTTGGGCAGGTGAACCAGGGGTGTTTCCTCAACGTCCACCACTGGATCTGAAGGGAGAGAGGAGTGAGGCAGAGCTGAGAAGGTTTTGGAGGTGTTTGTGGGAGCAGGGCTACAGGGGCCGGAGGTAGCCAGCCAAAAGGCTGGACCGATGCACCCAGGAGACCCCATCAAGGCTGGACCTATTACTGCCTGCGGGCAGATGGATGAGGAGAAGACCTATGGCTGGTCGGATGCTGTCTTTCCAAAGAGGAAGCTTTCTTTGCACCACATGTGATTTCCCTACGTGGCTGTTTCATTTCTGTGTCTGCACTCTCCTGTGCTGGGTTACACAGATGCCTCTCCCGAGCAGCTCAGACTGAGTCCTGCCCGGGGACTTTGTGGCAGCATGGCCCTGCGAGGGCTGGCTCTGGCCATTCTCCTGGTCCTTGCCTCTTGGCTGCCTGCGTGGCTACAGAAGGACTCTGGTCCCAGGAAGCAGGGGGAAGCCAAGGAAGCAGGTAAGGGTGGGTTGTGCCTCTCTCTTACAGGCAACGTCTTGCTGCTCCTCCCCCCCCACGTTTGCTACGCGGCTTTACCCCCTTCAGCCCACAGTGTCTGTGCTGGGGAGGGCTGAAGCTGGTCCTGAAACACCTGGGCATCCATTGGGTTGTGGTGGGGTGAAGCCTTGGCGTGCTGGGAAAGCCTCTGTGATCATGGGAGCTGCAATGTCCCTTTGAGGAGTGGGCAGTGTCCCTGGGAGCAGGAGGTGTCCTGTTCTTGTTGCGCGGAGGAAAGACAAAGCCGGGGTACGTGGCCTTTCCGGGGCAATCAGAGCAGCATCCCTGTCACAGGGGAAGGTGGTGGTGATGCTCAGCAAAGACACGGGGAGCTGTGAGATGAATCCCTGTGCTAGCTGGGATGCTGCTCTCTCCCATAGTCCCCATGGTCAGTGAGCTGTAGTTCAGCGGGATTGTTCTTCAGCAGTGTTGTTCTGTTCCTTCTGCCTGCCAGGAGGGCTAGGGGCACCTCCTGGGTCTCTGCTGGGCTCTTCCTATGGAGACGGTGGTCTTTGCCACGGAGACCGTGTGCTGTGTGCTAGGGTTACCAGTACCTGTTGAGGTCCCCATGGGGCACAGCAGGAGCGGTTGCTCTTTGCAGCAGGGTCTAGGGGTTCTGAGGTGTGAGTCATTCCCTCTGGAGGGAAATGGGAGCAGAAGCGGCGTACCAAGACATTGGAGGGGTCATGAGTCATGTTACCCGTCACTGGTGGCTGGAGGGATGCTCCCCTTCCAGCAGTACCCTCAGCTGTCCAGGGCAGGATGGAGCCTGTTGCTGTCATCCCAGCAGCAGCTCCCGGCCCTTTCTGCTGTTCCCTGTAGCTGCCCCCTGAGAAGGCCTGTCAACAGTCACAGCTCTCCCCTCCTTGGCCTGAGGAGTCCCAGCTGGGGGCGGCTGTGATGGGCTCGGTAGAGGCATTGTCTCTGAGCGGCTGGGGGAGATTTCTTGGATCTGCATTCACAGAAGAGGTGTGGGGCACCGAACTGAAGTTCTGGCTGTTTTCCTCTGCTGTGTCACTGGTGTCTGCAGCACCAAAGGAGGACGTTGGAATTTGGATTATGGGTACCACAGCAGAGCTGCAGACAGGGGCAGAGCTTGCCTTTGCCTTCACCTGAACCATGAGGAAAGCCCTGGAATCTAGCAGAGCCCCCTGCAATGGTTTTACTACAGTTATTTCTCTTCAAGTGTCATTGAGGAATCACGTCTGCCATGGACATGTTGTTTTTTCACTTGCTCTTTGTCTCTTGTGTCCTTGCTGTTCAGTGATAGCTATCAACATCTGAATGACCCACATGCATTTTGTAGACCAGACTTAGACAACAAAGGGTCATGTCACTTGCTGACAGTGCCAATGCCCAGATCAGCTCACCTTCCTCTGCCCACTGAGGTCTGCACAAGTCAGCCTTGTGCTTCCATTACCCCCAGTTGCTGTGTCTCTTCTTGTGCCTTGGCCTTGCCAGCTGTTTCCTCACTGGCTCTTCTTGTTGATTTCCACCACCTTAGGAGAGCAACCTGCCTATCCCTGTCTTTTGCATTGCAGGTCATCATCAGCCTCCTGACTGAGGCAGGCTGTGCTCTTGCCCCATCCTCCTTCTGTCTAAGGGTGTTTCTGCTTAGCCTTTCAGATTGTAGAGCACCTCAGGGACATCCAGCCTCTAGGACCTGTTTCAAGACAAGTACCAACAGGGAAAAAACGTTCCTCCTCACAAGTGGAAATCTGCTTTTTGAAGCGTGGTTCATTTTCCCATGTCAGAGGGATTTCTTTCCTGATGGTTGGTGTCCTGGGTCAAACTCTGGGGAAGCCTAATTGGGCTCGGACTGAGTCAAGGCTTTCAGGTC